>CM054125.1:34166935-34531935 GCA_028751855.1 Ambrosia trifida | reverse complement strand
CCTGTGACAATTTGTGCAAATTTGTCCAGGTAGTTTAATTGGGCAAAAAATGGTTTTGTATCAATCGTTTCCTTTAATTTTGCCCACACCTTATCTACATTTATATCTTCGCAACCAGTCTTCGCAGGTTTGAAGTCAAGCTTCCTCCAGAACACGTCTATCGAGAACAAATGGATTTCCTGACCTGAAAAAATAACATATGTTATAAAGTTAAGTCATGTAATAAATTATGTAGTAAAATCATATGGACACTAGTGCTAATTACCGTTAATTTGTAACTGCTCGAGACGACAGGCACATGGCAAAGCACAACTACTATAAAGTTGGCATCCACAAGTGTTATTGTAACGGCGCATGGACGTTTGAAGACGGTCGATCTCTTCGTATATCAACTGAAGAGCATGTTTGCTAACCTTCCGAAGTAACTTTTCAAGCAATGGCTGCCTCTTGTGGTGGTTCATTGTTTTTCTTAGGCTTTCTTCAAAACCTTTTTTAATGTCTCTATATTGCTTATCCACCATTTGATCAACGGACTTCACAATTGTTGACAATGAGTTGCGATTGCTTGGAAGGTAACTTTTAATTTTGGCATGCATGCCCTCAACTCTGTTGGTAGTGGTCTGGCGGAAGTTCAGCGTTTGGTTAGTCCACGCTGACACAAACTTTTGACGGAACCGGTCCAACCAGTTATTCTTCGTGTAGGTAAAAACGTCTGAAAAATATAACCAAAACTTGTCAGGCGTGTGTATGTAAACAAGTACGTATGTAATTATGTAAAACTACTTACCTAGCCGATCCATCTTTTCCAGATATGACTGAAATTGCCCCAAATTGTATTCGTATAGGGTTTCCGTCGCAGAGTCACACAGCCACCAAAACATTCGAACAAATTCCTTCCACTCCTTATCCGTGAACTCCTTCTTGCTGTTCCTGTTGATATTCTGCGAGATATGAAACCGGCATAGATACTTGTACGCCTTTGGGAAAACCACATCACACGTGTTCATCAGCGCAAGGTCCCTGTCTGTCACAATCACTCGCGGCTCCATACATTTGTCCAACATAGACCTTATCCTCTCCAACAGCCAAATGTAGTTATCAATCTTCTCAGAAGAAATAAACGCATGGGCAATCGAAAACGACTGGTTTGTCGACGCCATACCCACTACCTGAACAAACGCCATATTGTACATGTTTGTATTGTAGGTGGCGTCAATCATCAGCACATGCGGGAATGCGCACCACATAGTATGTGAATGTTTATGAACGAAGAAAATATCCGTGAGAGCCTTCGAGGTTTCATCCGCACGCGTGTAGTAGGTGAATCCTCTCTCCGTCAGAAAGTATTCGAGGTGCTCCATTGCACCTTTGGGAATGACTCGCTTTCCAGCATTCATCATCTGAGCCGCATTGTGTATATCTTTCAGGGTAGTCTTTTTCTCCGGGTTCTTTGAAACGATCATTCTCCAGATGCTACGCTTGGGAACATCATTCTCTGTCATCTCCCCGACCAGTTGTCTGTCATCCACAGAAAGCCTTCTGGCATATGGGTGACCCTCTAAGTGTTCAAAGGGAGTGTGGTTGTGCGTCGGGTTTTTCACCTTTAACCTCCAAACCCGTGTCCGAGATTCAAACACCCCTGTCAACTTAAACGGGCAGCCAATTTTTTTGCTACCCGTCTTCCTCACCAAAGCCACACTCTTATGCTCCCCCCCCCCCCCCCCCCAAGAGTGCATTGAAATACAACATTAACAAAAATAAGTTTATTAGAAAATAAGTTTTTTTTTAATTTTTTTAAATAAATAATAATAATAATAATCGTAATAATAATAATAATAATAATCGTAATAATAATAATAATAAATACAATAATAATAATAAATACAATAATAATAATAAATAGAATAATAATAATAATAATAATCGTAATAAAACTAATAATAATAATAATAATCGTAATAATAATAATAAATACAATAATAATAATAAATAGAATAATAATAATAATAATAATAATAATAATCGTAATAATAATAATATTAGTAATACTAATAATAATAAGAATAATAATAATAATATTAGTAATAATAATAATAATAATATAAGTAATAATAATAATAATAAAAATAATAATAATAATAATAATAATAAAACTAATAATAATAATAATAAAACTAATAATAATAATAATAATCGTAATAATAATAATAAATACAATAATAATAATAAATAGAATAATAATAAAAATAATAATAATAATAATAATAATCGTAATAATAATAATGATAATAATAATAATAATAATAATCGTAATAATAATAATAATAATAATATTAGTAACAATAATAATAATAAATACAATAATAATAATAATAATAATAATAATAATCGTAATAATAATAATAATAATAATAATAATAATATTAGTAACAATAATAATAATAGATACAATAATAATAATAAATACAATAATAATAATAATAATAATATTAGTAATAATAATAATAATAATAAATACAATAATAATAAAGTTTATTAATTAAAAATTAACAATACTCGTAGTAAAGGAGAAACGTAGGGGTGTAAATGACACGTAGCGGCTCGGGATCGGCTCGGGATCGGCTCGGTAAAAAGCTCGAACGAGCCGAGCCTTAATGAGCCCGAGCCCGAGCCTGAAATATGGCTCGTTTAGTTATCGAGCCCGAGCTCGAGCCCTAGATACAAAGCTCGATTGGGCTCGCGAGCCTTAACGAGCTAGAGACCGAACCCGAGCCCGAGCCTAAGTTACAGCCGAGCCTAAGTTATAGCCTTAACGATTGGGCTCGCGAGCCTAAGTTATATCCGAGCTTTTGCGAGCTCGATCCGAGCTTTTGAGCTCGTTTGAAATTCTCAAATCACCTCGAGCCGAGCCGAGCTTGAGCTTTGGATTTTACTAGCGAGCCGAGCTCGAGCTCAAGATTGTAGGCTCGAACCGGGCCGAGCTCGAGCTCGAGCTCGAGCTTCACAAAAGCTTAACGAGCCCGAGCCGAGCCCAGTCAGGCTCGGGCTCGGCTCGGCTCGGCTCGTTTACACCCCTAGAGAAACGTAATCCTAAAGGTGTGTGACCCAAAAACCACTGGTGCACCCGTAGGGAATTAACCTTGACCAACGAAAAAACACGTGTTTTTAGTAATTAATTTATAAGCTAAGTTTATTGTTGCTTTTTAAATAACAACTAGATGGCGTCCCCCGCGCGTTGCGGCGGGGACACTCTGGAAATGATAACTTACATACACTTAAATTTGAACTGTGATCTGACCGAACCTGCTTTTTATATTTAACCACATAGTAGCAAAAAGGAAAGAACCCGATAAAATACACACCTTTTTACATGCAAATTGAATAGGTAGAATCAAAGTAAAGCTAATGATGTAGTAAAAGGAAAAAAAATATGATGTCGTAGAATCCAAAATATATTCGATGCGAAATATAAGAATCAACTTTAAATTTGTTTCACTTGCATTGACTGTCAAATACTAAACTTAATAAAAGTAGAACAAACACTTCTAACATACTTTCAAAATAAAGGGTTCTGAATGTTTCTTGATCTGAATGAGTGAATGTCATCAGGTGCATATTATTATCCTATTCCTCTAAGCACCAACCTGCAGAATTTCAAACAATGAAATTAACTAAAATTCAAGCCAACTTGAAACTTATTTATAAAAACCAAGTGTGATATCTAAAAACGCACCATCAAACAATCATCTTCAGGAATTAAACTCTTTTCAGAATCACCGCTCGACTCTACAAACTCTCTTAGCACCCCATACCTCCAATTTTCCAGCAGGACGGACACGTTGTGCTGTAAGAACAGTTTCAACCATTAACTGGCGCCATCTTCTTCAACTCTACTCCAAGATTGTTTCCCAGTTCCAATCGTTTTAAACCATGATGTCCTTCTCCATGACGAATACTTCACACGTTCTTCATATTCAAGCTGTATATCAAATTCAATCGCTTACGCGGCCATTTACAGTTTAACTACCTGTAACATCTTTCATCTGGTGTATTGCCATTGGGTATGTCCACCACAAAGGACTCGATGACTAACGTCTCATATCTTCCTTCGGTTAGCTCTGGATGGACAGTAAGGATTGAAAAATAGTTATGTGCAAATGTGCAATGATCAATAACAAAAAAAGGTTTAGATGGTGAAGTTGGTTGATGATCTAAGTAAACCAAAGCAAACCAAATTGTTCTACATATTTGGTTTAGAGTTTAATTTACTTTTTGCCTATGATCACCACCAACAATTACGATACCAAGAATATGCTCAGTGTAATCAAGAAGCTCTAGCCTCTCTGTGCTGATAATCAAAAAAGAAGGAAAAAATGGGATATGTCAAGGGAGAGCCACACGTGAACAGGACTGCCCAGACACATACACATACACGCGCGCGCACACACACATATATATATATTAAACAACATACATAGAAACATGTTGATAAACATGAGGCAGTTAGCTAAAAACGATATTACTATTATACCATACAGGTTTGTGATTGTATTTGACATTTTATTATAAAATCCAATGAAACTATCTAAATATTTAATACTTATGGAAGTAGAATGTAAATAGGTCAACATAATTACTTCATGCTTATCTCATTAGGCTATGGGGTGTGGTCACCCTTCCCCCTTCCTTCCCCCTTGTCCACGTCAGCGCCACGTCATTTCCCCCTTCTCCTCCCCCTTCTAGGGGAAATGGTTCCCCCTTCCCCCTTCCCTTTTTTTATTGTTTTTTTTCTCCAAAAAGTAGCCCCAACATTCAAAAAAGCATTGGGAAATGGGACGGTGAGGTCGGGGAAAAAGCCCCGTTTTTGCCGAAGTTCAATCGGGGGGGCGGTGTTTGCCGTCGGCACCCACGTCCACCTCAGCCACCGAAGAAGCTTACCGAGACCATACCCCCCAGCCTTAGTTATTCTATGAACTGTCCACTTAACCTCATTTGTATGCAAGCCCAACATTGCTGGAAAAGGCTAACGGTGGAGGTCACCCTTGAAAGCGGAAATTTGAAGTCTAGAGGTAGCAAACCCTCGTCCTTTGGCATCCTCTCTATCTCCCTTCTCCGAATACCTTTTCTCGCTATCTTAACTGTAAGGACGCAAGGCGTAAAAATAGGACCAAATGTAACATCATGATAAACAATTAATATGTGACCAAAAATTAAAGAAAGAAGTACGACAAATAAAAATCCAATCTTAGAACTGAGCATAATTTGCATTTATACAATAAAAAAGGTGAGCAAATACATCACAACTAAATACATTATCAAAATTAAATCGCCTAGTAAATCACATTATATTGTACGCACAAACTTGTCTGTAAACAACAACCAAACATGTTCTTAAAGATACCTAAATTTTCATGAATCTGTCAACCTCGGCATCCTGTATTCGCATCTCGAGTTCAAGATCATCACCCTAAAGGCCCGAAATAAAAGACGAATCACTGGAAGAAGCCAACCTATTGGAAAGCAGAAAACCAAAAATCAAATATGACAAAAAAAAAATACACAAATTCCAAATTACCTCAAACTCACCGGTGACTGAAGCGATGAAGAAGGCAATGGATCACCAGCGGGATACGTGCCTAAACTCACTGAGGCGAAAAATAATACACGGATACAACATCAATGTGGTGGGTTTATTGGTGAATATGCATTTTAACGGCGGTGGTGAAGCTAATCCACCACTATCCGATAATACTGCTAATGAAACACATGACAAACCACCATAGCCACCAACCACCACCACCCATAACGTAATCAAGTTCAATAGATCAATTTTCAATTGCCGAGAATTAACAGATTAAGCAAGCCCTAAATTGTTTCAATTGCTATCAATTAACAGATTTAGCCTCAGATAATCATCACAAATTCCAAATAAAACACAATTTCACCAACTAATTACTAACCATCATTAAAATAAGGAAATCAAGCTATACAACTCGTGAAAACTCAAACCAAGAACCGTATTCCTGCACGTGTCACATTAAATAACAACATACGGTTGAGTTTCCAAACCACTATAATCAGAGCCGGATATCCTACGTTGGCAACGACAGGTTGGAGAAACCACAGCGACACATATGTTTCAGAGTTGTCGTACAACGGGCAGTGACGGTCTGTTGCTGATCTGCCTCTCTGATCTTTCTATGGTGTTGTGGTCTCAGAACCTAGAAAATTGGAAAGAAAACACAAACTAAATTATGTAAATCAAAAAGCAAAAAAGTGGAAGAGAACAGGAGAGAGAGTAAGAGAGAGAGAGAGAGAGAGAAAGATAACCTAAAGTGAAGAGGAGAGGGATGGTTGTCTGGCTTGACTGTATGAGTGAAAGAAGGAGAAAGAGACAACACAAAAGTGAGAGAAGGAGAAACAGACATGTGTTTGTATAAACCAGACAACAACAAAACCAGCAGATGGTTTTGTTATAAACCACCGGTACAATCACTAATGCACACAATACAATCCCATGATGCATAAACATCTTGGTAATTAGTATATTTTAAATTTATAAAATACACATTTGTTAATATCTTGAAAACAATAGTGACTGAAATATATACCTTCACGAACTGTTCTCCTCTTTTCTTCGATCTTTTTATAACTATAACGTCACCATTTGCCATTCCCGTATCATGTACCCAATCGACCAACTCAACGCGTGTCGAAAATGTCCGGTCAGTCTCGAACCAAAGGTTGATCGGGTTAGGTCCTTCCTCCTGATCTTCTACCCACTTCTCATCGACAGCGCTGTCTTCATAGTGCGTACAGTCTTGTTCTTCAAATGTGTCATCACCATCGTTAGCGCCGTAAGTATAACCGTAGGCAGGTTGACTAGGCTCATCTTCAAATTCATACGGGTCCTTCCACTGTGTATTCAAGTCCAGTTCTACCGCAATGTCACGGTAACGAATGCCAGACTGACCCTCCTCGACACTACTAGACCGACCCTGCCCGACATTATATGACGGACCCTGCTCGACATTATATGACAACCCCTCCTCGACATTATTATTATTATTATTAGAGTCGTAAGAATCACCGAAAATAAAGTCGTAATACGACATGTTATATATGTTGTGGACAAAGAATTGAAATCGAACGAGTTTATAATGAAACCTAATGAAATCGAATGAATTTATAGCCAAAATCTGATGGGACCAGGCGCCTCGCTTAGGCCAAAGCGAGGCGTCTGGGTAATTAATTCGAGAGAGTATCAGGCTTAACGGTTAATCAGGGTTAATCAAACTATCAGCCGCCTCGCTTAGGCCTAAGCGAGGCGTTTGGAATAATAGTTTTCAGAGGAATCTGAAGCTTTATGTCTAATCAGGCAGTCAGGCGCCTCGCTTTGGCCAAAGCGAGGCGCCTGACTGCCTGATTAGACATAAAGCTCCAGATTCCTCAAAACTATTATTCCAGACGCCTCGCTTAGGCCTAAGCGAGACGGCTGGCTTAAGGGGTTAAAATAGAAGTTAGGGGGGTTTAATTAGAACGACCCGAATTTAATGATATGTCTTGAAATACTAAAGTAAACTAAATATATTTGAACTTAAAACAATTTTTTTTTTTTTTAAAGTAGCCTTGGTTTATACTGTATTTTTTTTCTTATTAGTTTGATTTTGTTGGCAATTAAAAACAAAAAGTTGCTAGTGGATTTCCTTGGTCAGGTTTGTATTTTAGAAAAACTCGATCAAGTGACACTGTGACAGGACTCAGGAAAAGGAAATACTGTATGCATCTTCCTATTTCTTTTGAAGGTCAATTTTGGCATAAAAATAAAATCAATGGTATAAGTCAAATTATTAATACCAAATTATTGCTTTTTTTGTTCTTTTACTTTCAACTTCAAATAAAGGTGACCTGTTATCAAAATTAGCTTGCTTGACGAACTTTAAATAATAATATAATGAAAAATGATGACCAGCTAGGGTTATGGTGGTGTTCAAAAATAAATAAGTTAAGGGTTATGGACATGTAGTTTAGTGAGATCTGATTCAGTGATTCTTTTAGGTATTTATATAACTACTATATAGGGTTGATATAAAACAAATAATATTTGCGCAACCACCGGTTGTTTTATGGATTTTAAAGCCTAAAGGTAAGTGATGTATAAGTACTAGATACGTTTACGATCCGGCTTGATGAGTATTGAGAAAAGCTATAGGTTGATTTAACTTTTTAATTCAATGTTTTCATAATCGGACTAGACATTGAATCAGTCTCTTTATCGATTACTGGTCGGACCGAATATAAGAACCGGATGACTTCGTAAATATTCTAAAATAAATCGGGTATAACGGGAATAATTTATTCAAAATTCCGGCCTGACTTCACAAAAATCCGTTACAACCTCCCGGTTTTCTGGTTCAACTACCGGTTTTCCGGTCCAACCTCCGATTCGCTTCAAATCTAGTGTTATCACCCTAATAGGACCGGCTAAGGCCACGGTTCTCGGTCCAATCGAGGTTTTAAAACATTTATTAATTTAAAAGAAAATTGCCTAAAGGCAGTTATCAGCGGTTTTACCCTAAATATTCGAGATAAAACTTTAGTCACAAACATCTTCAAGTATTCACAAGCAAATCATTCTCTGTTCTTATGATTGGATTTTTCGGGAGAATGACATAAATAATTCGATCTGAAAATGATTACACGTCACTCATACCATCCATTGTTTATATAAATTCTCCAAAACTTATCGATCCTCTAGTCGGACCAGCTGGACCGAATATAAGAACTGGATTACTTTGTAAATGTTCTAAAATAAATCGGGTAAATCGGGAATAATCTATTCAAAAATCTGGTTTGACCTCACAGAAATCCAGTAGAATCTCCCAGTTTTCTGGTCCGATTGCCGGTTTAACGGTTCAACCTCCGATTCGTTTCAAATCCAGTCCTAACACCGTAACCGGACCGGCTAAGATCCCGGTTCCAACTCCGGTCGGGGTTTAAAAAAAACCAAGTTACCAGCCCGATAAAAAGAACCAGAAAACGGTTCACAGGACCATTACCAGCATGACAGTGTTACCGTGCTGATAGTGGGGTACCCGTGACCAATTCTGGTGGCGCCCCGTCCCCCTTATGCTTATAAATATATAAGAGGATCACTTGAAACGTTTCAACTGTTCGTAATGAAGCGATTTTAAATTTTACAAGAGCAATGATTGTACATATCTTTTAAATTTAGGAAAAAAAAAAAAAAAAAAAAAAAAAAACCTTTGTTACAACCACCAAAATTTTCTTTTCTAATTTAACATTATTTCCTTAATAGTATTTTGGAAAAATTACAGAAATCGTTCTTTATGTTTGCATCGTTTTTCAGTAGATGTCTTTTAACTTCAAAATTGACGAGAATTGTCTTTTATGTTTTAAAATCTTGCAGTTCTCGTCCTTTAGGCCTAACTTGATTAGTTTTTATTGTTAAGTTTGGTCATGTGGACCCACATGAGAGTAAAATGACAATTTTGCCCTTATCTCTATCATCTTTATCACCACCAACAACTCTTCTCTTTCTCTATTGCAACTCCCCCTCTCTACCTTTTCTCCACCACCAACATCTGACTACCACCGGCAATGACGAGCACCACCACCATATTCGCAACCACCACCAAAACCACCGACAGCACCAGGAAACCACCGCTAACACCAAACGAACTACCATCACGATCGACATCATCACGACTGTTTGTACCAAACCACCACGACTGACAGCAACAGGAAACCACCGGCGACGCCAAGTGAACCACCATCACCACTGAAACCCACAACTACTACAAACACCCAAACCCATTTCAAGATCTAAATCAAACCTATACCCTCCTTCAAAAACCGTCATTTAATCCCTAACACCGAAAGCATTAATCGAAACCAATATTAACAACTTCACAAACACGATCAGCTTCAGGTGCTACCCCCCTGATTCACCTCCTTTCGATGTTTCTCAATTTTTAGGGTTCAGGTTTTGTCACAGATCATATTTTGATTTTCATAGGTTAATTTTGTTTTGTGTCAAAGATCGTTTATTAAGGTTGGGGTGGTGGTCGGATGGTGGTGGTGGAAAAAAGGCAGGGAGAGAGGGACGATGGGTATCGATGTTTTTGGGTGAAGATTGTGGTTGGGTTTTGGGATTTTTGGATTTCGGAGTTTCTTGAGTGAAGATCGTGGCTGCAGGTCAAAGATGGGGCTGTGGTGGTTGCCGAAGGTTGGGTGGTGGTGGTTATCGGAGGTTGGGTGGTGGCTGGTGGTGTAAGAAAGGTGGATAGAGGGACCTAAAGTTGGGAGAGAAAGAGAAGAGAGTTAATGGTTTTTGTTTTTATAAAATATTTTAATTTTAGAAAATTCTTATTGTTTTATATATTTAATATTTGATTAGTGGGTGAAAAGACCAATTTACCCTTATGTGGGGTCCAATCTAGTCAGAATTAACCATGAAAACTAACTGGGTTAGTGCTAAAGGACGAAAGTTGCAAGATTTTACAACATAAAGGACGATTCTCGTTAATTTTGAAGTTAAAGGACATCCACTGAAAAACGATGCAAACATAAAGGACGATTTCTGTAATTTTTCCTAAGTGCACCAAGCTACAAATTCAAAGAAAAATCCATCACCCGAAGACACTACGATAAAATCTTTTTGGATTTGATTTGAACTTGAGACCAAAGTTATTTCCTTGCATACTCAAATGTAATTCACAACATGTATCAAAGCAACACAGATAAGTCAAGGCGCAACTTCGTAAATCATTATTTTAGTTTTTTAATCGTCATTATTAACGCCACATGTCACATGCATTAAGAGTACAACTTTGATTACTACTTTTTTCAAGCATGCTACTGAGACCGAAGGGTATGGGCTCCGGCATAGGGGAAGCAAGCCTATGCCACCCCGGGCTACACCACCCCCTAAGGTCGGCAACGGCATAGGCGGCAGCCACAAGCCGGGCATGCCGTGCCAATTTATTGTTTTTAATTGATTTTTTTTTATTATTTTTAATAGTTCTGACCAATGAGAAGGCTCGTCATTATAGTGCACACCACCCCTTGGAGGCCCATCATGAAGATGCCTCTCCTCCACTCTCACGTGACGCCTACGTGAAGGCCCATCATGAAGATGTCATCCCTCTCCACACCCAATAGTCTAAGTAGTAGCAATTAGCCTTATTTTAAACTGTCACAATTGTCAACGGTCACTCTAGTGATGTCAATAACACATGTATTGGACCAAATTTTGTCAATAAAACGTAACATTGTTTTCTTATTCAAAGAAACACACAAAACCTAACATGACGACGATGACAAATAATACTGTTTTACCGGATTCGCGATTTTTTCATATGTAAGGGGATTTTTACCGAGTCAGGTCACCGGACAAAATTTGCAAAATGGCTGCCATCATATTAACTTCATCCATCATACATATGAAATATCAAATATACATATGTTAAAAAAGTTAATTTTTAAACAAAGGGAGTTAAAAAATAAAAATAAAAAAAAAAAAACAGATCTAACATCTTCCATTGACATACCGGAAAGTCAGATTTGAATCGTGACAACCTTTCTGCAGTAGATCTGCATCTTGAAACTAATAAGGTGCCCATTTCCTTTTTGTATTTACATCAACTGTTTTAGCTGCCAAAGGTGGCAAGCTGGATAATGCCCAGGAGGGTGCATCTGTTAGCCATAGACCTTCACCGGAATCTTTGTTTCTGAAGTCTGGTCCCTTTACATTTTTCTGTGCCAAGCCAACCCATCATAAATGTTAGAACGGGTGTTGTGGTATGCCACATCACCACGTTAAAGCCCCAAACACCGCGCAGAGCTAGTTAAAGGGGGCTCCGCCATGCCAATCACGGGCGTCAAGAGGGGGAAGGTGTGGGGTAGACCAATCAATCACTTTTTGTTTCTTTTTTTTTTTTTAATTTTCAGTTAAACCGCAATGTGATAGTTAAAGGGTAGGTTAGTTAAAGCCCGTTGTCAACGACTCAACGTGGCAGTGACGTGGTGGGGCAGGACGGGACATTATGCGCTTTTTAGTTAAAATACAACGCCCAGTCTTATAATGTGTGTGTGGCGGGACGTGATGTGCAAGGTCCGGATTTTCGGACTCACCTCACGGCCCAACCATGCATTGGAGGAGGTGGTCTTGTGTGTACAAGTCCGCCCCAATGGACCTCAATGGACCAAGGATGGTGGGGACCCACACACAACAAAATCATCTTTTTAAAATATATTTTTATAGAAAAGTGGATTGTGAGGTGGAGGTTTAAGTAGGTTTGTGGTTGGAGGAAAATGAAAGTTTTTGAGTTGGAGGTCTGGAATGATATGGCAGCTGAGGTGGAGGTCTGAAAACAAACCCAATGGTTCATGTTGGAGATGCTTTTAAAGGATCCCAGGCGCAGAAAATCGCCTTGAATGCAGCAAGGCGCACAGCGGCACAAGTGCACTGAACCAGAAAAAAGAAAAAGAAAAAGAAAAAAAAAAGCCTTAACCGGCAAAAAGCTAAAAGTAGTGTCAGTCTAACAGCCTGAACCACTCTAAACCACCCGAAAAAAGTCTAAAACAGCTAAAAATGGGCTGGCCCGAATGTGTGCCTTGCTTGTCTCAGGCGTGCGCTTTTTAAGCGCCTAGGTGACCTAATCACCGTTTGCGCCTTGAGCCTTTAAGTCTTTAACTACCTAGAGAGAGAGAGTTTTACCTTATTCACTCTGTTGTCCCACCATTTATTAGGATTTTCAATCAAATGTTTCCAAGAATCACCACCTACATAGAATGCGATATGCATGTTAGGAACACAAAATTTGATCAACAATTGTACATGCAATCATGAGTTAAAAAAGTGCACACACCCTTTTCACCCTTGTTAGGAGTACCAAAAAATTCTAATTGTCCAAGCCCTTGTAAAACCCCAACCGGTGCTTTGTCAAGCCACAGCGCAGCACCAGTGTCTTTGTGTTTGAAGTCTGGATAATTAGGTTTTACCTGCCAAATTTAACATCATAAGTATAAACTTTTGCTAGAGGTCGACCAAATTGGGTTATTTTTTATCTTTTAACGGGTCTAATGGGTTAAGCTAAATGATTTAATTATAAAAACGAAACGACTCAGACACTCAACTGGGTTGAAAGTCATCCAACTGCATTACAAATCTCCTACATTGCTTTGTAATCATATTTAGCATATTATTTATGTATTATTTTTATAAAATTGCCAACCCGTTTTAATCCATGTTGACCGAACCCCTTTTTGACCCACTACACAACCCACCCGACCTGCCATTTTGCCACCTTCAACTTTTACTAATGACTGCATATTATATATGTAGAAAAATAGGAGATCGTCACCAAGCCCTTGCTCTTCTTTTCACGATTATCAACCCACAGCTTGGAATTAGCCAGAAGATCCCTCCATGAAGCTGGAAAAGTGGAACAGAATTGTAAACAGTAAATCATTCAATATCATAAGCTAGTAGATGTAAGAACACGGAGAAAATGCATCACATACCTTGTATGCTTTGTTTATCAAATTTTTTATCAGAATCCGACTGCCTAGTTTCTTTTGAGTTATGGACAAAGGAAGACTTAGAATCATTAAGTAACTTGGCATAATTATCTTCTTCAAATGCTACATCGCTCGTACTTTTCTGACATACACATCAAGAAAATATTATGACAATAGCTAAATGTAAATAACAATGCATTAAAATTAGATTATGATGAAAGCATCTCCAACCTTTGATAATGCTTCCTGTTGCATAGATATGGAGTCAGGTTCCTTCAATGATTGCTGGGAAGAAACACGGTTCTCCAGAACTGCTACAATCAAATTAGTAGATCAATGTATAACAGACGCCAACAATTTACAAACCGTTCATGTAGCAAATAAAAAGTTAAGGAAACTGTCCCTTAGAACCTTATTATCACAACTTCACAGTTACAAGAATAACCGCTATTACTAAAAGATTACACTTCCTATAGTCCTTAAAATGGATGACTATTTAAAAGTTAAGTTAAAATTTTATAAACACAAAATTAATTATTTTATTAAACTATAGTTATAGTTGTTGCAACCTCAAATTTTTCAACAGCCCACATAACACTACCAACAAACTCACGTTTGCCAGTGATCATAGCCTCACCTTCACCGTCTTCGGTTATCCGGTTACCAACATCCTCACCATTCACGCCTCATCGCGTTCCACCCCACAACAGCTGTGACACCCCACATCCACAACACAAGTCCTCAGTTTCTAGTGATATAAAATGAGGCAATTAAGAACTATCTACTCAATTTACCTGAATTCTTAGTGGCACCCCTATCCAGTTCGCCTGACGTAGGTATTTTCTTTGATTGATATTTTTGCACAAAATTGATACTATGTGCCATCACCTATATACATAGATGAGGTTTGGAGTTAATACTAATGATATACATTTAGAATAATAGAGATAAAAAGAGTAAAATCAGCAAAAACAGAGCCTGCAGATAAAACAATACTGAGCAGGATTTTCCAAAGTAAAATAGAACAGACAATAATTTCTAAAATAATCACTTTTTTTGTTAGGCTTGTAATTTAGTAAGTTGTAAAAGTAGACATTCCGTTCTACGCCCTCAAGTAGTCAACTTAAAAGTTTAAGTATATATGAGATATTCTATAGACCAATGTACTCAACTCATCCAGCATACGAACAAACCAAACCTCAGACTTGGTATATTCATCACCTCAAACTATTAGAATAGTGGTGTAAAACGTACTGAAGATTAGGAAATAACAAGTATGCATGCAGTGCCGATGTCTACTGTTTTAAAATGAATTACGATTACAATATTCGAAGTGATAGCAAGGTTAGCTCATCTTGCAAGGATTTTTTTTATATAGAACGCCTACTACTCTACACGAGAAGCAGCCCAGGCTTAACAGGCACAAAGAATGGAAGATATTGTAGAAAGGGGTTAGGTGTATGTGTATCGTAGATGTATAAGGAGGTAGTAATTTGATTTAAGAGAATATTATACACCCCTGATTAATGGAATTCTTTCCTCTTTCTTAATTTCTCCAATGTGCAATCAAAAGATAGCATCACTCATATAATTTTTCCTAGCTATAAATACGCATCTACATAGAGAAAAAAGAATGACCTTTTTGCATATATCTTATTTCAACTTTCGACTTTATTGGAAAGGAGGCTATAAAAAAGGGTATTAACTAAGAAGAATTGAGCAAGTTAGTGGAATGGTGGTCGGGAAATATGGATGCCTATAAACAATCATTATGATAGTTCTTCTGCATGTGCTTTATCACCTATATTTAAGAGCCCTTCAATTAATTTAACTATACAAAAATACACATAAATTTTGAAGAATAAAGATATTGTGCTAAATGTGTCCACCTCCAGTTAGTAAAGCTGCAAATGGATTAGAAATTCATCAGTGCAAAACACTTGCTTTACGACTGTACCTGGACATTAGCTTGAACTTCACTTAATTTAAAGGGTGGGACATCCACACTTAAATGCCCAGCCACATGCACATAATCCTTTTCCTTTAGATGGCACATTGCAATGTGTGCCAGGTCACCTTCAAATATTACTGGAATCCTGTATTAATTAAATAAAAAACAAGGAACAGATAAATAGAAAACTAAAAGAAATAAAATAGTCTAGATATGTTGAAAAAAAATAAACACCAACAATATACCATCGAGAAAAATATGTATAGTCACAATATACAGAAAACGCTTGCAAATTATCATGATGAATAACCATGATTGAAGTGAAACTTGAAAATCTGAGTTAATACAGCACATTCTAGCTAATGAATCAACAAAAAAAAAAAAAAAAGTAAACAATTTCATTTCCAGACACCTTAAAGTGAAATCAAGATATCCCAGTGAACCTATAGGATAGCTACTTTCACAGCCAAGAATTAAAAATATCCAATAACATGAAGTTAATCTTCTATAACAATTCTCACATGTACCTACTCTTAAAGACTGTTTTAAAGTCTTGCATCCTATCTTTTGGTAATTGTTTAGGTAGAATACTTGGACTGCATTTAGTGGTTAAGGCGATATCCAAAATAATCAGGCGAAAGAACCCTAGTATTAACATGAGATAGAAAAAGCCCTGCCAAATTTTAGACATGCATACACAAAGAGGTTTATGGGTCCCAAACGAAACAACAAGCACATGTACGCCAAACAACCTATGTGTAAAAACTAAACACGGCAACAAAGGTGTCACCAACTCATGTGATAGCCTATACCTGAAGATAAAGAACCTTACCCAAGGATCCCTTATTTGTCATACTTGGTATGAGGTTTTATATACTTAAATCACCCATAAATAACGGGTCATAAAAACGTAACCTTTCCCACACTGTCCAGGGCCAGTCCTTGTTTTTAAAAAGCGTGCCTAGGCCTACGGCTCAAGCCCCTGTGCTTTTGGTATCATAAGGCACAAATTCTTAGCAAAAAATTGACCATGAGGCGTGCACATCATGTATTTTTCATGTTTTTGTGCAGTAGGTTGTTGTACAACATGCTTTTCAGGTTGTACAAGTATGTAATTTCCTTATTAAAACATATAAAAAGCTGACTTGTCTATAGATACAGGGTGGGTAAATGATGCTAAAAATCTGTAAGAAATATATAACAAGTTATATAACTATTTGCGCCTCAGTACAATGTGCGCATTTGCGCCTAGGTTTTAGACCTTGTCGCTTTTGTAACTAAAACACATTTGTCGTTGCTAAAACGGCCCAAAACACAGCATTGGTAACAAACTATAATAATAATAATAATAATAATAATAATAATAATAATAATAATAATAATAATAATAAATTGTATCCGTACCAAAAAGAAGTGATAGAAGCACTAGTAGACGATTGAGAAGCATCATCTTGAGAAATAATAGTTCCGGCCCAGCTTTTACCATCTGAAGACTCTTCAAACTGGACCGGAATCTTAACCCGCCCGATCAAATTAACCGAATTAACCACCTTTGATTGCCACGGAATCTCGCTAGGTTTTGGCCACGTCACCGGTTCCTTCAGTACGGCGTCGTTTAACGACGAACTAGTATTCGACGGCGGTGGTGGTGTTGGTTCGGGTGATCTGGTTTTGTTGAACTTGAGGGTTTGTATAGTGGTTCGGGTTCTGGTTTTAGGAGTAGTAGAGAAAGACGAAGTGTGTGGTAATTGTTGGATGATTGATGGAGAGGAGAGTTTGAGGAGGCGGTTACGTTCGACGGTGATTGCTCGACGGATGGAGTTCATGACGACGGCGGATTATGGAGGTAGAGTGGTTGATGGAGTTTAACCTAAACGGACATTTTGGGGTTTTTCTGGGGTTTAAACAAGAGGTGAACACTGAACAAATGTTTTTTTCACGGACTGAAACCGGTTCGGTTTCGTCGCGGTTTGATAGGCCATAAATTGGTTTTTTTTACTCGATTTCGGTTTTCTCTGGTTTTTAGTGGTGTCGTTTTCGTTCTGGTTTCAGTTTGTTTGGCCGATTTTACCGCCAGTTTTAACCCGGTTTTCGGTTTAGTATTTTTTTAATATCGATTTCTATTAAAACTGTTTTGGGTCGGTTTTACCGGTTTCAATTCTCAAACTGGTTTTTTTTTTTTTCATCTCTACTTTAAACGGTAATAATTGTAGAGTATATGAATGGATTGATTATTATTCTAATAGCCTCAAATAATTATTTTTTTCTTATAAATTTTAGATGATTGGACATTAGTAGGTTATCGTGAGTGTATGTACATACTTTTTTTTAAGAGCTAAATGTTTTGTCAATCATCAAATTTGAATCCCTCACCATTATCCAACCTTTATACCGCTAGACCAAAGACCCTTTAATAATGTATGTGCATACTAATAGGTTAAGACCATTTGTTATGCATTAACTCCCTTAGTTGAAAACAGTTAAAATTGAACCGATCATAAACCAATTCCAAACCAATCAAATTTCTTGTTATAACGTGGTTTCAAACCGAGGCGGTTGGAGCAAACACCCTATCTCAACTCACACCGGTTTGAGCCCAAAAACCAATTGAAGGGGTAGGGTACTATTCTCCTGCGCTTCAGGCGCAACCTACCCACTATCCAAAGCCTCCGCATAAAGTAACACATCTGAAGACACAGACGCACAGCAGCGCCACAGGCGCAGCTGCTATCCTGCGTGGAGGTACCAGCTGGCAACACCCGGGAACATCCCTCTTGGAGCCCAACTTGTTACCACTCGTCAGGTGTCAGCTGACAAGTGGTCAGCCGCCTGACGTCTGACTCCCCTGCAGACCCAGCCACAACACGCCACATGTATGGAGGACAAAGCACCGCCCAGCCGACCAACCACGAGGCGACACGTGGCCCAATCAAAAGAGGTCCTCCTCAACTTGGATTACTTTATCTAACTAGGGATTGGAATCCAACTAGTGGGTCCTGCAAAGCAGCCGGCCCGGGCCTCTAACCCAAGCCCATTAATGATCAGAATGGGCCCGAGGGCCTTGGGCCCATGCCTCTCCTATAAAAGGAGGACTCGGCCTCCTTTATTCACACGTTGAATCAGCCAATTAGAACTAAGACACTTGTTTCACCATTTGTACAATTACTTGTATCTTTTGTCAATAAAGATTGTCTTTTCCAGTGGACGTAGATCTTACGAGATCGAACCACTTATACCCTTGCCTATTGTGTCTCTTTGCTTATCATTCGTGCATATAACCATAGATCAACCACCGTTGTGAGCCAAGGATTATACCCTGCAGCGAACACGAGTCGTTACCCCATATATCATCTCGTCCTACCTCATTGCTTATACTCGTTGTTTCTTCATTGGCGCCATCCGTACCGGCTGAAAGACCCAAAAAACTTTCAAACCTACATCCTTTAAACTCACAAAATGGCTGATCTAACCCCTGTTGGAACCAAAGGAGCAACCCCCTCTACAGTCGTTCAGACCGCCAGAGCGGGAACGCTCCAAACACCAGATAAGGGCACGCCACAAGCAACCACAAGGGAGGAAACACCGCCCCGGGCGGTCTCTGGCTCAGACTCGTCTAAATCCGACGCACCTACCACACCAATGGATCCCGACGAATGGATTTTTCGCAAACAGCTTAAAAACACCAAGATCTACCAAAAAATGTTGGCAAAACTCCAAACCAACAAGTCTAAAAGCAAGGCCTCCCCTTCCGCCAAACACAGTCGAAAGGGGAAAGAAAAGCAAGCAACGCGTCCAAAGTCTCATGGTGGAGGTCGCAGTAAGAACACACGCGACCAGGACCTAGTAGACTCCGCGTCAGAATCTGACGGCTACCAGCCAACTAGTGATTCAAACGCAACAACAACCTCAAAAGCCAAAAGGCGGAAGCTGACAAAAACTCAATCGGCGTCATCACACAAGAAGGACGACGACGACTTAAACAGGCCATACAGACCTAAGTCGTTCGCTCTAAGCTCGAAATTTTGTCAACGAATAGCTACCGCCCCTATAGAAAAACAAGCTAAACTCCCCAGCAGCATCGGCAGGTACGATGGCCTGCGAGACCCCACTGACCATTTGCACGACTTCGAGTGTGCGGGAACCACAGTCCTCTGGCCTGTACAAGTCTGGTGTCACCTGTTCGCACAAACCCTTACAGGCGCAGCCAGAGTTTGGTTTGACAACCTCCCAATAGGAGGCATCCTAGACTTCGATGACCTCATCCAGAAGTTCAAGGATCACTTCTCCCATCTCAGGCGGCACAAACGGGACAAGGCCCATATCCTCCTATGTCAGCGCACAGACAACGAATCAATAGATGACTACATTGTGCGCTACAACAAGGAGGCACTGCAGATTGGTTGCGGAGAAGAGCTGACGCGCGCAGGCTTCATTCATGGAGTACACAGCGAGGATCTGATGAAAACACTATCCGGAAAAACGGGGGTCCCAGATTCTTGGGAAGAAGTCATCAAAGCCTCAAAAATATACGCATCCTCGGAACGCTCTATCAAACAGAAGCGCGGCTACAACCAAACAAACAACTCTAACAGGAACAAAGGCAAGCAATCTGTCTGGTCACGCATTTCAGGACCAACGGACGAAGGTAAATACTCACCCGCCAACGACGTTCGACAGACGATTACCAACAGGCAATCAAGGGATCAGAGAAGCCAATCCAAGAAGACTACCGACTGGACGCCACTAACAAAAACTCCGTCACAAGTGCTCAAGACAGAGCAGGTCACTTTCAGGGAGCCTAAAGTGTTGGGCAAAAGAAAGAACGTTGACCACACCAAATATTGCGAATGCCATAACGATTATGGTCACCTGACGGACAACTGCTACAGCCTAAAGTTAGAAATAGAGGCGGCACTAAAGACGGGCCAGCTCGGTCATCTTGTCAAAAACGTTAACAAAGGCGGGCGCAACAACCAAGGCGACAAACATGAAGAACCCGGAAAGAAACAAATCCGGAATCTACAAACAAGTTACATCAGGCATACCCCGCATCATCATTGTAACATGAAGAACCTGGAAGGAGGTGGACGTCCTCCTCCCCCGGGTACGAGGCGGACCCTCCGGCCTCCGCAACTGCGCCATTAATCGTCACCGGCGTCGTAGGACATTATCGAACGCAATCCATGTTCCTAGACGGCAGAAGCAGCACTGACATCATCTACGATCAGTGTTTTCAACAACTGGACGAGGATGACAAAGCCCGCCTCGTTCCAGTCAATGCACCAATCTCAGGCTTTATTGACGAAGTCATCATGCCGCGCGGCATAATCACCTTCCCAGTCACTTTGACAGATGGTACCCATAAACGCACAGAAATATGTGACTTCATGGTCCTACCAGCAACATCTCACCACAATGTCCTACTAGGGCGGGAAGGCCTGGCAAAGTTCAACGCCAACGCCTCCACCCCGCACCAAATGGTAGGCTTCCCGACCCGAACCGGCGTCGCAATAATCCGCGGAAACAAACAGTGCCACGCAATCGAGGTGGCAAAACCACAAAAAACACAAACCCGATTGGAGCCGGAAAACTGGATCCTCAACCCCAAATTCCCGGACCAAACGGTCATCATCGGCCATGAAATCTCCAACACCATAAGAGCGCACCTCAAACAACTCTTAGTAAAGAACATAGACATATTCGCCTGGCAACCATCTGACATGATCGGCGTTCCAAGAGAAATCGCGGAACACAAACTCAACACTTACAGATCGGTGGAGCCAGTCGCTCAAAAGATGCGCAAAATGGGGCCAGAGAAAACAAAGGCGATGAACGAACAAGTCAATGAACTGCTCCACGCAGGCATCATCCGTCCAATACGCTACCAAACCTGGGTGGCCAACCCAGTCATGGTAGGAAAAACGACGGGCGGATGGCGCATGTGTGTCGACTACAAAGATTTGAACAAGGCCTGTCCAAAGGATTGTTACCCTCTTCCAGAAATCGACTTAAAGGTGGACTCCCTCGCGCCATTCCGCTTCAAATGCTTCCTCGACGCCTACAAAGGCTACCACCAAATCCAAATGGCAAAGGAAGATGAAGACAAAACGGCTTTCCGCACGGACACAGGAATCTTCTGTTACACCAAAATGCCTTTCGGCCTGAAAAATGCGGGAGCCACATATCACCGACTCATGGACAGCGCTTTCATCCACGAGATAGGCGTACGCTTGGAGGTATACGTTGATGATCTCGTCATCAAAAGCAAAGACGAGGACAACATGCTGGAAGACATCCAAAAGACATTCAATCAACTGCGAAAGGTGCGCATGAAGCTTAACCCCAGCAAATGTTCCTTCGGCATGGAAGAAGGGAAATTCCTGGGAGTTATTGTCACAAGGGATGGCTTCCGCGCAAACCCTGACAAGGTCCTCGCCATCGAAAGAATGCCTTCACCAACATCCATAAAGGAAGTCCAAACCCTAATGGGACGCCTCGTCGCCCTCAATCGCTTCCTTTCAAATTATGCTTCCAAGTCTTTTCCATTTGTAGACACTCTAAAAAATTGTCTTAAAAAAAGTAATTTCCGCTGGACCCCTGAGGCGGAAAAGGCTTTTCAAGAAATGAAAGAATGTCTTATGAATTTACCTACTCTCACAGCACCATTACCCAAAGAGCCGTTAACCCTATACCTCTCTGTAACAGAACGGGCAATCGGCGCAGTACTCCTAGTAGACAGGAAACCGTTCAAACACCCATCTACTACATTAGCAGAACCCTGCTAGACGCAGAGACTAGGTACTCCACAATGGAAAAACTAGTCCTAGCTCTCATCCATGCATCGCGCCGACTGCGCAGGTATTTCCACGGCCACCCAATAAACGTCCTAACAGACTACAGAATCAGCGATGTGCTACGCAAACCTGAAACCTCAGGACGCCTGGCAAAATGGGCAATCGAACTAGGTGAACACATTATCAATTATAAACCTAGACCCGCAGTCAAGGGACAAGTACTCGTTGACTTCGCGACTGAAATACCAACAGACAAAATCGCTGAATGTTTAGCCGAGCAAGACCCCGCACAGCCAACGCCCGACAATGAAAGCAGGAAACTCTATACTGACGGCACATCAAACAAGAAAGAATACACATACGCCATTCGGTTAGACTTTACCGCAACAAACAATGAAGCGGAATATGAAGCACTACTAGCAGGACTGCGCATTGCGCACCAAATGGGAGCTTCCCACCTCGAAGCACACGTTGATTCACTGCTAGTAGCTGGACACATCAATGGCACGTATGACGCAAGGGACGCCACAATGGCTCTATACCTACAGCAGGCCAAGCTACTTATGGGCAAATTCACTTCCTGCAAGGTCACACACATCAACCGGAGTGAGAACAAACCCGCCGACGCACTAAGCAAAATGGCTTCCACGGTTTTTGATCACATGGCCAAAAACGTTCGGGTTGAACTACAAGAAACCCCATCCGTCCCAACAAGACAAGTAAACGTCATCCAAACAGGTACCACCTCTTGGATGGCGCCACTGAAAGCGTACTTAACATCCGGAACGTTACCCGATAACAAGGCGGAAGCACGAAAAATTCAACACAAAGCCTTGCACTATCAGTTAACAGATGGAATCCTCTACCGAAGATCATACTTGGGTCCCCTACTACGATGCGTCGACAAGGAGGACGCCTCCTTCCTCACCAGAGACATTCACGAGGGTACTTGCGGACTACATGCAGGACCCAGAATGGTGGTGGCCAAGTTAATGAGCGCAGGCTATTATTGGCCAGGCATGCACCCAGACGCGGTAGCAGAATTACGCAAATGCGATTCTTGCCAGCGCCACGCGCCAAACACCTTGCGCCCTAAAAATGACTTGGTTCCCGTCACGGCGGCGTGGCCATTCCAGAAATGGGCAATAGACCTTGTTGGCCCATTCCCCACAGCACCGGGAAACGTCAAATTCTTAATAGTGGCAATCGACTACTTCACAAAGTGGATCGAAGCGAAGCCACTAGCAAAAATAGACGGCGCACACACCAAGAAATTCATATGGGAATTCATCATATGCAGGTTCGGCTTGCCGTATTAGATCATAAGCGACAACGGAACCCAATTTACCGACCAACACTTGCAACAATGGCTGGCGCAAATGGGTGTCCAACAGATCTTCACATCAGTAGCTCATCCCCAAGGGAACGGTCAAGTTGAAAGAGCAAATCGAAGCCTCATCGAAGGCATCAAAAAGCGGCTGGGAACCAAAAGAACAGGATGGGTGGACGAAGTTCCACACGTCCTATGGGCAAATCGCATACTCGCCAAAACTAGCAATGGAGAAACTCCGTTTAGCCTAACCTACGGTTCCGAGGCCGTCATACCCGCAGAAATCGGATGCCCCTCCGCAAAAGTACTCATGGCGGAACAAGGGCAAAACGACAAAGAGCTGCGATTAAATCTAGACCTACTTGAAGAACGGCGGGAGCTCGCCGCCATCAAAGAGGCCAGATACAAAAATCAGTTAGAGCGCTACTACAACCAAAAAGTTAAACTACACAAGTTTAACATTGGAGATTACGTTCTAAGAAATAATAGCGCTTCAAACATAGAAAAGCAAGGAAAACTTGCTCCAACATGGGAGGGGCCTTACAGAGTTCAAGAGATCTTGGGCAAAGGCGCCTATGCGCTAGAAAAAATAGATGGCACGCCTGTCCCACGTTCTTGGAACGCGGCACAGCTACTTTTCTGTTACATGTAATTTTTGTAAACACTTAGGCTACACATGCCTAAACCCCTTTTTGATTCTAAGAAGTTTTTATCGTTTAACTTATGGTGTGCACTACTGGAACCTTGGGTCTTCAAGGCATAGATATTAAACATAACTATCGCCGGACCCAACAATCAAATCCAAATAATCACACAAAAGGTTAAACATAGTATTACTTCAAAATATCCCATCAAAAAGAGGCGTTCAAGCGGCCCCAAGCTTTACAAAGTAAAAACAAAAATAAAACATCCTAACAGAAACAACATGTTCTTCTTCGGACTCCTCAAAGTCCATCAGCTGCTCTTCCGTATCCCCCGGAACTGTCCCAGACGTCTCCCCCCCACCAGCTGCTGCCTGCTTCCCTTTCTGCTGCGCCTCCGCACCCAAACGGTCGGATTCTTCAATAAAGTAACGGAGGGCGCCGGCTGGATCAGCATACTGATTACAGTCCGCCACTGTCTTCAGTATGGGGAATTCGACTTGCTCAAACTTAAGGAGTTCAGCTTCATACTCCTTCTCTCTGGATTTACCATCATGCGCGCCCTCGGTTATACGCCCTCCATTCAGCGCATGGAAAAACCCACTGTCAAACCCCTCAGCTTCCCCAGCAGCGCGCGCAGCGGCAGCAATAGCAGCAACCTGATCGCCGAGATTGGGTTCATTCCAGAACCGCTTGAAAATCTGCACAAAAACAAAGATCAGAAGGAGAATACACAATGACATGGAAAAATAGGAAAATACTTACCCCGGCGATACCCTCGGTCATCACCCAACGGACAGACTCCTGAGCCTTCTCCTGCGCAACGTTGGCTTCATCCAAGAGAGT
Organism: Ambrosia trifida; assembly: GCA_028751855.1. Taxonomy (NCBI): domain Eukaryota; kingdom Viridiplantae; phylum Streptophyta; class Magnoliopsida; order Asterales; family Asteraceae; genus Ambrosia; species Ambrosia trifida. The sequence goes on along the minus strand of CM054125.1, from coordinate 34,506,828 downwards.
CTTGGCATTTTCCACCTCCGTCTGCGACAGGGTCAAGGACTCCTCTAAAGAAGCCCTCTCCTCGGTCAACGCAGCCTTCTCCTTCACCCACGCTTCCTTCTCACTCACCAACTCGGACAGCTGAGAAGAGGCACTCACAAGCTCATCATCCTTGTTGCGCAATTCAGACCGCAGGCCTGCCACCATTGAGTCCTTATCAGCTAATACTTTGGCATGACCCTCCGCAGTCTCTTGCAGCTTGGCATTCTCATTCCTCAGCGCCTGGATCTGATCCTTCAGTTTCATAGTATCTGGGTTAGTCACTTGACATGCATCGATCCACCTCTGATGAGCCAGCGCATGATCGCGCTCAAGCACCTTCACCTTGTCCTCAGACTTGTAAGCTCTGTCCCTATATCTCTCAACCTCAGATTTCAGCTTCTCCTCCCTCTGCGCCTGAGCTGACCGCCGAGCATTGAACTCGGCGACATCACGGGCAAACTCTTCATCCCGTCGCTTCAACGACTCCACCGCCGCAACCTGAAGAGCCTGCCCAACGCAGATATCGGTTATCAGCTGAGAACGGGACAAGCTGTCCTGATACTCCCTTTCCTTGGGAGGAACCACTTGGGAAACAAACTCCTCAGCTATAAGAGGATTTGCAAAACGGGAGTTCTCCCGGATACTCCAGTGCGGGCGCTAGATAACATCACCCGCGAAGTAACCGGGGCCACTCCGGTCGACACTCGACCTTCCACCAGAAGGCATGCTACCACTACCACCTACAGGAGAACCGCCAGAAAGAGCCTGATTAGAGGCAGCCCTGGTGGCCTTCTCCTCCGCCCTAGCCCTGGCGGCCTCCTCCTCTGCCCTAGCTTTGGCCTCAGCCTCCGCCTTTTCCTTCTCAACACACAGCTTTTCAGCTGCCACTCTCTCGGCCTCAGCCTTCCTGGCCACCTCTTCCAGACGTAGCTTCTCAGCTGCTACCCTCTCCTCTTCCGCCTTCTTGGCAGCAGCTTCATTGGCCCGCTTCTCGGCCTCAGCTGCCTCTTGATCCGCCCGAGCCTTCGCCGCCTCCTCCTCCTCCCGCCTTTTCTTGGCAACCTCTGCCTCACTTGGCTCGGAGGAGGAACCCGGAGCTGGCGGAGAAACAATTACAACAAAGGCAAGACACAACACTTAGAAAAATATCAATATAACAAAAGGAAAGAAGGAAGGCGGAACACCACTTACTAGTCACTTTCTTCAACGTCTTCTGAATGAGAGGACGACGCTCCGGTGGAGGACTAATCTCCAAAGAAAACGGCGCGGGTCCGGCCCCGCCAGACTTGGAAGATCCAGACTTCCCGCCAGGGACTTTACCCAACTTCCGTTTCTTCTTCAGGGGACTCACAGTCGCATTGTAACATCATAAAATTTTCAATTATCAAAAAAAAAAAAAAAAATCATGCCCAATATTTATGTTTATCATTTTAAAACTCTTCTTCATCTATTATTATTAGTTTATGTATATATATTATACAATTGTTTTATGAACTCTTATGTTACAATAATAATAATATAGAACTAAAGTAACCATAATGGAAGACAATATACAAATTGTGTTCACTGTTCGTTGACTTTGAAATATATATATATATATATATATATATATATATATATATATATATATATATATATATGGCATCATCTTCCCCACCTTTGTTGCTTAGTAAAACACAAAGAGAAAAGGAAATTAGCAATCATACGACTCATTTCCTACGGTCAACTTCAAGCACTTATGTCAATGGAATCGCTCCTAATCTCATTCAAATTCTAGCCCCAAATCACGGAGTTTCTAAATTTTAATTACGCGTTCCGTACTATTTAATAACAGTGTCGTACACGTTTCGAATACACACCACCTCCATCTCTCTCGACAACCCCCCCCCCCCTTAAACGTACGGTTAACCATCGTCGCCACAGACTTCAGACCAAATACCACTATCACCGTTCACATTCCCACCCCACAGTCCCCTTTCCGATAGAAATCCGACATTAACTTCGGTGATTTAGACTCGCCTGCAAAATACAAATTCGGTGCATTTACGACCACCAAACTTGTCAACAAACTTCCATATTTAACTCATGCGTTTATTTCCCTACTTACAGACCCATCAAGCCATTATTTTCACAAAACTCATAAATCAAGATCAACACCGGTTGACTCAGTTCGACCAACCGGCGCCGTGCAACCTTCCCCTTTTAACTTACAGCTCTCTTCCCTCTCTCTCATTTACCGACAGCCAACCACGGTGGCTTGCGGCGACGACATCATCAACAGTGACACGGGTGAAGGGAGGTAGTAGTGTTTCAAAGCTATGGTGCTGTCCGGCGAATAGGGTGAGCCGCCCGTGATCGTCCACAACCCCGGTGACTCTGTTCTGGTCTGGACTGCAATAATATGCCACCAACGATTGATGAATCGTGATATTTGCTTTGGTTAGTAAGTCCTCTCATCTAGTCACTATATAAATAATGCCAAAATATATTTATGAGCTTAGTTATAAATAAACAAGAGGATTATAATAATTATCTTTCGGCACTAACTAATTTTTGTGTTCAGATTGTGCAACTGATACATTATTTCCAAACTAGCTAGTGTTATTAATATCCAACACTATTTTTTTTTCATTATATAAAATTTATCTTTCGGCACTAACATATTTATGAGCTTAGTTATAAATAAACAAAGGTCGACGTCTATCGTGTCTAAAAGGGTTAGTTTAATTATGTGGCGTTTTGTGAAAATAAGTGATTGATTTTGTGGAAAATATAGACATGATGAGTTGTCTGGTTTTGATACAAAAATAGAGGAAACTTTGCTAAATTTTTTCTAAAATATAAGAAACACACATTGGACAATTAAATCTATAAATTTGTATAATTAAATCAACGCAACCTCGAATACTACATTAAAGCATATATTCATATAACTATTCATACACGCATACTTTCAAAAAATCAAACCAAGTACTATCGGTTCGTTAAGTTATACACATTAAGACACGTATTGTTTACAATACGAGTCTAGGTAGTTGGATCAACTATCTTTACAACTAAGATGCGAAACAAGCTTATTTGCATTAGAATTTAAGACGTCCTTTATTTGTAATAGGATACAAGAGTTCAATTAATCCAAGTTCAGACTTGTCGCTACTTGCTAGCACTTACACTTTGCTAAGGTGAGTTTACGTAACCATGTTTATGCAATTCTTCATACTTGCAACATTTTACTTAAGCAATTCTACATGCATGTCTAGTTGTAAACTTTAATGCCTCATGAATTAGACAACAACAACAGTTTCAACGAGTTTCAACGAGTTTCAACATTACATAATCATTAGCTATGGCCAAGCCGGCGATACTCAATAATAGATCTATTGGATTGACAATCCCACCCGGATACATGTACCTCCTACATAGGTAGCGTGGGTGATTGTTATCGTTCCAACATATTATTAAGGTGAACCGTGGATGACGGGATGGACCTAAACTAGTCGGAGGTTTGATTATGTCGATTCAACATATTATGCTTATTCATGTAGACTTAAACTTACGATAGACATATGAATTGCTAAACTTTTATACTTAAACTATTTGCTTGACATGGCTTATGTATTCTCACCAACTTCTAGTTGACCCCCCCCCCATTTTTCCAAACTCTACAGGAAATACTGATGCTTGAAGTCTAGAGTTAGCATGAGGAGATATTTGAAGTTTAAGCTTTGTTTGATTATTTGATGTAGGCTTTGATGTAATTCAGTATTGTAATGAAATAAAGGAATTATTTAAACTTGTGTACTACCATGAGCTACTGAACAATCATTCATACGTGACACCTCGATGTTTCCGCCATCGGTTGGGGTGTTACACGCATCATCTTCAGGGGCGGAAGAAGAAGATTCTGTACGCCGATCGCGCTGACTTGAGAGGGCCTTCACCACCTGCACTCAAAGGCGCAGATTTAGCTTGGGACAACACCTTATGCTTATGAAAGCGCGGCACACTCTTCTTACGACCACGTGGAGGCGATGGATCCACCATTTCTACAGAAGACCCAGTGGATTCCTCATCAGAGGAAACAACAAAACAAGGGTCTACCCCCGCATGAGGAACAGAACATAAAGGATCAGGGTTTATAGGATGCTCACGTGAAAACAGAAGAACGGTTGGCTTGAACTCCAGATAGGGAAAGTAGAACCTATCAACCATCTCATCTATCACGGACACCCTACCCTCCGCAGGATCCCTCCATTCCAGTGGGGCTTTATCTCTCAACAGAAATGCATCAAACTTTGACATCCCTGAGTCAAACAAAATATAAGTCAGTTACACAATAAGAGAGATAACGGTAAAAAAGCTTGAAAAAAAAAACTTACCAGGTGTAACAATCACAGGCTCTTTCCCCTCCACAATCTGAGCCCGGCTCATACCCAACAGAGCCAACATGGCTTCGGAACACATACCCGTGTCAAACGGGGAAGCATGAGCCACCAACTCCTTGAACCAGGCTTCATCCCTGTACCCCTCCATAACAGGGTGATCACCTACCTTCTGACGCTCTGCTACGACCTTCCATGGCATGTCCACAGGTATCACCCCCTCTTGACGTAGAAAAACTTCTCCTTCCAGTCATGAAGTGACTTGGGAGCAGTTGTCCCACATGGAGGCACATGGGGACGAGGAACAAAGTTAAACCAGGAACCCTCCATGTTCAGCAAATAAAAGACATTGAACCGTTCAAAAGACGGCTCAATGTCCAGAGCACGGCAGCAGGCTTCGAAGTGAACAAGACGAAGCATCCCAAACCCACTGACCTGGTGACATGAACACCATACTTCACCAACGTGTCCACCTGGAACTTGGTGGCAGGCAGACGGAACCCACATAGGGCAAGATGGGCCCCATACAAGCTCATCTTCCCGGGGGGAGGATCCAAGGCAGTATTCTTGGCAGTTGGTAACTCAACCTCCCAGGAGGGATCAAACTCCATAGCCTCCAAAAACTTCGCAAAACTCTTCTTACCCCACTTACAAGTGGTGTTATGCATCAACTTCTTCGACGTCTCAGCAGCTTTACTAGGGTTTCCCCCAACATCAGAGCCCTCAAACATGGTGACGAAGGTTTTAAGAAAAAGAAAAGAAATTTTTTTTTCTAGAAACTCGCCGGAAAACTTGAATGTTGACCGGAAAAGATGAAGATCTTTGAAGAGAAGATGGAAGGATTTTTTGAAAAAGGTAAGATAAGAAGAAACACCAAGGACCTCCTGAAGTATTTATACCCATCGCATTTAATGCGATGGGAACAGCTGGCAGAAGACTCTTCATCTTGCCAGAAAAGGAGACATCTGGACGCTACACGTGGCGTAATAGCTGGATAAGCTGTTACTCGTCAGCACGTGACGACACGCGTCTGCCCAAAAGGACGACTTCTCACCTGCCGAACGTCAGCAATCAGTCTGACAAACTGCACCACTCGCGCGCGTGAACGACTACTCGCCTGACACACGATAGATAACCTCCCACCCACGTGCTGACATGACTGACAACTGTGCAGACATCCCTTCTACACTCTGACACGTTCACCAACCGTCTCGGCTTCCCCAGCACGTTTCCTAGGTACAAGGAAACCTTTCGAATTTCAAAATTAATTACAATGATGATACATTTAATACACCCTGACCGCCATGTCATCACTTGGCGATGGGTTGACGTAAAATCCAAAAGACGTTCTCCGCCGGATTTTACTATCCAACACCCTGACTGCCACGTCATCACTTGGCGATGGGTTGACGTAAAATCCATAAGACGTTCTCCGCCGGATTTTACTATCCAACACCCTGACTGCCACGTCATCACTTGGCGACGGGTTGACGTAAAATCCAAAAGACGTTCTCCGCCGGATTTTACTATCCAACACCCTGACTGCCACGTCATCACTTGGCGACGGGTTGACGTAAAATCCAAAAGACGTTCTCCGCCGGATTTTACTATCCAACACCCTGACTGCCACGTCATCACTTCGCGATGGGTTGACGTAAAATCCAAAAGACGTTCTCCGCCGGATTTTACTATCCATTACCCTGACTGCCACGTCATCACTTGGCGCAGGGTAGACGCAAAGTCTGAAACACGTTCTCTGTCGAATTTTACTATCTCACACCCACATTGACACGTCATCACTTGGCGCTGGGTTCAGGTAAAATTTAAGCGCCGTCACCGGACTTTGCAATAAAATTTCTCACCCGCGCTAAGTCTCCACTTGGCGCCGGTTTTTTTATAAAATGAGCCATGTACAAAGATAAGGGGACGCTTTTATCTTTCCACATGCCACAAGAGCCGCAACGCGCACTCTTTTGCTCACATTAACACTTTTTCAAGAGGCAACAATTACCCCTCTTTAGAATAACACAACGGAGAAGTACATCACAAAAATCACACATTAGTCCAGCGCCCCACCAGCTCTCTAAGCAAGAACAGGAGACACCCTGGACTTGGGGGACTTGAAGGGGTAGGGTACTATTCTCCTGCGCTTCAGGCGCAACCTACCCACTATCCAAAGCCTCCGCATAAAGTAACACATCTGAAGACACAGACGCGCAGCAGCGCCACAGGCGCAGCTGCTATCTTGCGCGGAGGTACCAACTGGCAACACCCGGGAACATCCCCCTTGGAGCCCAACTTGTTGCCACTCGTCAGGTGTCAGCTGACAAGTGGTCAGCCGCCTGACGTCTGACTCCCCTGCAGACCCAGCCACAACACGCCACGTGTATGGAGGACAAAGCACCGCCCAGCCGACCAACCACGAGGCGACACGTGGCCCAATCAAAAGAGGCCCTCCTCAACTTGGATTACTTTATCTAACTAGGGATTGGAATCCAACTAGTGGGGCCTGCAAAGCAGCCGGCCCGGGCCTCTAACCCAAGCCCATTAATGATCAGAATGGGCCCGAGGGCCTTGGGCCCATGCCTCTCCTATAAAAGGAGGACTCGGCCTCCTTTCTTCACACGTTGAATCAGCCAATTAGAACTAAGACACTTGTTTCACCTAGGGGTGCAAACGAGCCGAGCCGCTCGCGAGCTACTCGAACTCGGCTCGGTAAAAAGCTCGAAACGAGCCGAGCCTTATCGAGCTCGAGCCGAGCTTGAGCCTAAAACAAAGCTCGTTTATTTATCGAGCCCGAGCTCGAGCCTGACGTATGAAACTCGTTAGGCTCGTCGAGCCTTATCGAGCCTATGTATAATATTAGTTTTTTTAATATTTAATCATATTTACCCCTCGTTTAAAGTTGTTAAGTTAACGAGCCCGAGCTCGAGCTTCACTTATCGAGCTCATGAGCCTAAACGAATTATTATTTTTATTATTTTTTATTTAATAATTTAACTAATAGATAACAAACGAGCCGAGCCCGAGCCGAGCTCGAGCTTGAAAAATTACTAACGAGCCGAGCTCAAGCTTTGAAAACAAAGCTCGAATCGAGCCGAGCTCGAGCCCGAGCTCTTATAAGTTAATCGAGCTCGAGCTCGAGCCTGGTCGAGCTCGGGCTCGGCTCGGCTCGTTTGCACCCCTAGTTTCACCATTTGTACAATTACTTGTATCTTTTGTCAATAAAGATTGTCTTTTCCAGTGGACGTAGATCTTACGAGATCGAACCACTTATACCCATGCCTATTGTGTCTCTTTGCTTATCATTCGTGCATATAACCATAGATCAACCACCGTTGTGAGCCAAGGATTATACCCTGCAGCGAACACGAGTCGTTACCCCATATATCATCTCGTCCTACCTCATTGCTTATACTCGTTGTTTCTTCACCAATTTATCTATACTTCTATACTACTATATAGTGAGTTCTGAACGGGCAAGGAAGTCATTTTATAATCACCTATATGGGTAAAGTTGTAATTTTATTATATTAACAAGACAATTTTAATGCTTTTTATTTTAATTTTATTTTATCTATCTATACATATAATAAACCAAAGCCATTTTAATGACATAGCATTCAAAGAGGGTATTCTCTTTATTGAGTGTGCCATGTGTCATCCTATGTGCCAAAGCCTTTATTTTAGAAAATAATAATTTAAAATTTAAAAACAAAATTAGATTTTTATCTTTAATGTTTCCTCTCATAACTTTTAAACGTTAATATCTTTTATACACGATATTTTTTAAAGAAAAAAATTACACCAAATTAACGAGCGTTTTATTATCTTTCCAACGAGTATCATAGTGCTATATAAAAAACGGAGAAAAAAATGACTATTTTTTGTAACCGGCAGATATTGTGTCAAGTTTGGAATTAATTTAAAAAAAATTATGAGTTAGGGTCGGGCCTGGGATTAGGTGATACCCGACCCAATTACCTTTTTTTTATATATATTAGAATATGATAACTTATGGCAGATATTTGTTTAAAATAATAATAATAATAATAATAATAATAATAATAATAATAATAATAATAATAATATTCATTAATCATATATTGGCAAGTCATTAATTATGCTGTCATATTAAATATTTTATTATGTCATATTAGATATTTCAACCCGGGACGCTCTCCAACAGGTAATTGCTATGTTTTCTTTTTCTACCATATTCTGAAATAGCTCAAATCTTATTGTATGCAGTTAAAGACCTTTGACTAATTGTATTGGTGCTAAACAATCTATGTCCCCTTGAAGTGCTTGGGATCTTAATTAACTGTTTTAGGTGTTGATGTTGTAAGGTGAAATGGATCTTTTGGTATATATTTTTTTAAAGTATCTAATGTAAGTTGATACATAGATGCCATTTTTATAGTTTAGATACTTTTAATTTTATTCATTTTACTTAGATTTCTCAACCCGGGACGCTCCCGGGGTATAAGCTAGTTTTATTATAACTTATATAAATACATCTCTCTTGTGGTTAAAATAGTAACTTGATAAGAAAACAAGTTTTAAACCTGTATGTACAACTACTTACAACATCCCATGAGTAAGACACGTCTCTTGGATTCTTTCAATACACCAATTCTGATAACATGCATCTTTGTCTTTTCAATTTCCCCCACTCTCAAGACCAATTGAATGGGATTCAAAGAAAAATTCAAAGTGGGGCGAATCTCAATCAATCGCGAATTGAAGGAGTAAGTACCCTCACAATAAAGACATGAATTTAATCAGCCCATTCATTTTAATTGTTTGTTCTTATTTTTTCGAAGAAACCTGCACACTTCGATTCGATTGTCTTTCTTCCTCTTCTTCTTCCAAACTTACGAACTTCAATTCAATTGTTATTCGTGTGTAATCATTCAGAAAGTATTGAAGGAGGACATGGGAGGATCGATCGGTACACAACAAGCTTGAATTGAGTTACAGGTTACTTACTTCCGTTGTTTTTAATCAGGTTTTTATTTTAAGTTATTGTATGTCGAAATATTGCTTTTTGCTTATATTCAGTAGACATTGGTTGGTGGCTAAACATATACAATGTGTGAATGGGTGGCTGCATCATCAAAAAGAAAGAAGGTATTACATGCTGTCTATCTGCTCGTATTATGAACTATATGGAGTTTGAAAAACGAAACAATTTTTAAAGGCAGAAACGTCTCCATATACAAGGCGGTTGAAGAGATAAAGGTAACGACATATGAATGGATATTGATCCGACCAAGAATCACAAGCCCAACTTGGGAGGAATGGCGACATTTTGATTTAGTTTAGTCATACTTTATGTATTTTAATTTGCCTCAAACTTTGCTTCATATGTGTGTTTCATTATAGCAACTTGTCATGTTCAACTGGATGTTTTGATGGAAAAAGTTATCGTTGCCATTCCAAAAAGAAATTTTATTGAATTTCTAATGCCTATTGTGCAACTTCTTAATTTTCTTACTATTGCAGTTTTGTTTTCCCTTTTTTTTTGTCTTGGGCGTGAGCCTTTTTTCCGCCTTGTGCATAGGAAACATAGATCCTTATAGTCTTATGACTATTATCTTAACATTAAAAGGTAGAGTTAAGTGATGTCAATCTCTGTTGATGTATGCTTAAGTTAGATGAGGAAAGATGACATATAGTTAAAAAAAACATACATTTGAATGTTATTGTTGCTTATGCGTATTATTAACATGATCATATGGGTGCTTTAATAGTTCTTTGGAAGTCACGAATTCGGAAATAAAGTTTTTGTCAATAGGAGTCTAGAAACGAGCAACAATGAGTTCAACTACAAATTATGTCATGTCTAGAAACGACCAACAACTTCTACAAATTATGTTACAACCACTATTCTTATGCCATGTATAATCGTTATAACATCTGTTACACCCTGAAACAACATATTATGCATCCTCAATCTGACAACCAAATCAAAACACCCGCAAACCTAGCTAACCCCGCCGCAACGCGCGGGTTCCTACTAGTTAACCTCTAATCACACTTTCAGGTAAAGGTGAAAAAAAACGGTTTTTGGAACCGAACCGGTAGAACCGGTCTGGGACCGGTATTTCAAGAACCGGTTTTGGTCCCAGATATGAACAGCCAGTTCCCCCGTCGATTACATATATTTTCCCCATCAGCCAAACCGAACCGGTTGGACACGAACCGGTTTGAAAAAAACCAGTATGAAAAAAAAAACGGTATTTATTTATTAAAAAAAATTGAAATTTTATATAAATTTTTTTATATAAAATAAAATTATACAAAAATGTTTCTACACATACAAATATATACCCATACACCTTAAAAAATTGTAAGAATCAATAAAAGTCGAACTTTACATAAAAAATAATAATTTTGTGATACATTTTCTTTTAAAAAAAGTGCGCGCATGAATTGATTCACGAACCGAAACCAGTATTCGAAACTGGTCTTTCAAATCGATGAAACCGGGGGAGAACCGAACCGAAACTGGTTCGGACACGAACCGGCCCCAAACACGAACCGGTTCGGTTCCTAAAAAAACGATCTCTGCAAGTCTACTTCTAGGTCAATTCAGCCCAATGTTATCTTTTAACTCAGGCTACGGTTTTTATCAAACTGGTGACCCATTCCACTTTAATTCCAGCCCATTTTTTCACCTCCTTCAATAATTAATCAAAACTTGAACTAATTCAACTGTAACACCACATTTTTAGTTCTAGTTCTTAGTAGACTTCGTCTCAACATAAATTCATCATTTCAGCTCTATGTCATTCTCAAACCTATAAATTATAAAAATAAATTAAAGTAATGCAGTTTGTAAACACATTGGTATAAATATTGACTAATTAATATGCAATAGAGCATATCTAAAATGCAATGATCATCTTAATGAGCTAGGCTTTATTTGTCCTTATGCTAATTGCTAAACCAGAGAGATTCAACAATTTGTCATTTCAAATACACATCGGTTATGTGACTATGTCATCTTGTAAAAGCCATGGCATTTTAAGGATAAATGGCAATGTATTTGACAATGCGTCATTATCTGGGTAAAAATAACTTCTTGCAATATTGTATTCAGATGGTTATAGTTGCCGTAAATATAATAAGCTTTGATTGTAATTAGAGGTAATGAGCTTAATTGCTTGATGATTTCTCATTAGATACAAAGGTATTTATACATGAGGTCCTAGCGAGAGTTAAGGTAATACATTAATTACAAATCGGGTATTTACGGTAAGAACAATCATAGTAATGAGACAATTATGCTGAGTCAATCACAGTAATGGTGATGGCTGAAATCATGGAGCTGATCATGGACTAATACTCCCCCGCAGTCGAAGCAGTAGGTGGCCGAATGCAGAGACTGGACTTGAAGCGTTCAAATAATAGACGTGGGAGACCTTTGGTGAAGATATCTGCATATTGGTATTCTGTGGGGACATGTAGTACACGAACTGCACCAAGTCGAACTTTTTCACGTACAAAATGAATATCGAGTTCCACATGCTTGGTGCGTTGATGTTGAACTGGGTTTTGAGACAAATACATCGCCGAAATGTTATCACAGTAGATGATGGATGCTTGTCGAACCGGGACATGTAACTCTAGTAGCAGATTACGGATCCATGAGAGTTCAGCAGTAGCGTTGGCAACTCCTCGGTATTCAGCTTCGGCACTGGAGCGAGAGACGGTGTGTTGACGCTTTGAGGACCAAGAGATTAAGTTGTCGCCTAGAAAGACGCAATAGCCAGAAGTGGAGCGGCGTGAATCTGGACACCCCCCCCCCCCCCAGTCAGCATCAGAATAAGCTGTGAGTTGGATCGAAGTGGAGGGGGTCAAGTGTAACCCATGGTCCGTAGTGCCTCGAAGATATCGTAAAATACGCTTGAGGTAGTTGAAATGAGGCACTCGATGGGCATGCATAAAGAGACATATTTGCTGAACCGCATATGAAATGTCTGGTCTAGTAATGGTTAATATTGTAAAGCTCCTGCAAGGCTGCGATACAGAGTACCATCAGAGAGAAGATCACCGGTGTTGGCACTGAGCTTGGACAATGTGTCCGTAGGTGTGTGACATGGTTTACAGTTCTCCATTTTGGCACGAGCTAGGATGTCTTGAATGTAAGCCTGTTGAGACAAGAAGAGGCCACCTGATGTATGTTTGACTTCAATTCCCAAGAAGTGATGTAACCTGCCAAGGTCAGTCATAGCAAATTCCCTAGACATGGCGGAGATGAAGTGCTGTAGTAATTGATCATTTGAGGCAGTGAGTATGATGTCATCAACGTATAGCAGGAGATAAGCCATGTCTGTACCATGTCTGTAAACAAATAAAGAGCTGTCCGAAGTGGAGGTTTTAAATCCACACCGGATGATGTAGGATGCGAACCGCTGGTACCAAGCTCGAGGTGCCTGTTTAAGACCATATAAGGACCGCTTCAACCTGCAAACAAATTTGGGATTTCGACTATCCACAAAACCAGGTGGTTGGAACATATAAACCGTCTTGTTAAGATCTCCATGTAAAAAGGCATTTTTAACATCGAGTTGATGAATCGGCCATGATTTGGACAATGCAAGACTTAGTACAGTCCGGATGGTGGTTGGTTTGACGACAGGGCTAAATGTTTCATCACAATCAATACCAACCTGCTGGAACTTTCCATTAACAACTAAACGGGCTTTGTAGCGTTCAAGAGTCCCGTTAGCATGGAATTTGTGGCGAAATAGCCACATGCATCGAATAATATGAGCCTCGGGTGGTCTAGGAACGAGTTCCCATGTATGGTTATTAATTAAAGCATTGTATTCGGCTTTCATGGCGTCGTACCAGTTTGGATCAGATTGGGCAGCAAGGTGGGATTTTGGGATAAGTGAAATGGTTTCAGTGTTTAAGTTGAAGGGTACCTTTGGTTTTGAAGTTCCATCACGGGAGCGAGTGGTCATATGGTGACGGGGTTGAGGTGTAGGAGGTACAGGAGGGGTAGGGGGTTAGGGGCCGTGGGTGGGTTGGTTATAGAAGGGTGTCTACGAGAGTAGGTGATGGGGTAATGGGTAGTGGATGTGGGTTGAGGGGAAGATGGAGAAGGGTGTGAGGTAGTCGTGTTTAGTGGTGGAGTGGGAGGGGTAGGTTCATGGTAGGTGTTAGTGGTAGGCTCGGGGATAGCGGTGGGAGGAGATGGTTGGGTGAAGATGAGAGGAGATGGGTCGGTGTCAAGAAAGGTGTATGAGTCGGGTGTGGGTTGGTATGATTTTGAAAACGGGAAGTCAAGTTCATTGAAGGTGACGTGGCGGGATAAAATGATTTTCCCGGTGCTGCGATCAAGGCAACGATAGCCACGATGGTCGGCAGGATAGCCAAGGAAGACACAAGGTGTAGACCGTGGGGCAAGCTTGTGTGGGCGGGTGTCGGTTTGGTTGGGAAAGCATGCGCATCCGAAGACACGGAGGTGGGTGTAATCAGGATTTTTGAGATAGAGGGCAGCGGTGGGGGTGCGAAACCCAATGGTTTTGGATGGTAGAATGTTGTGAAGGTAGACAGATGTGTGAAGGGCTTCAACCCATAGGTTTGGCGGAAGAGAAGCATGGGTGAGAAGAGAGAGCATGATTTCGTTGAGACGACGAATCATGCGTTCAGCTTTCCCATTCTGTTGAGATGTATGGGGACAAGAGAAACGGAATTGTAATCCATGAGTGGCGGCAAATTGTTTAAACTGGGTATTGTCAAATTCGCCACCCATGTCACTTTGAAATGATTTAATATTGCGGTGAAATTGGGTGGATATATATTTATAAAATTGTGTAAATTTGGTGTAAGTTTCAGATTTAAACTTTAATGGAAACACCCAAGTAAATTGAGTGAAATCGTCAATTATCACCAAATAATATTTATATCCCTGTTTGCTAAGGACAGGAGATGTCCACAAATCACAATGCACAATATCAAATGGGCAAACAGTAGTAGAAGTAGATAAGGTAAATGGTAAACGTTTGTGCTTCGCAACCTGACACGAGTCACAAAAAGAAGTACGAGCATGCTTATTACAAGAAATAAAATTATTAGAGTTTAAAATATCCAGAACATGCATGCCGGGATGTCCTAGACGGTTATGCCACGAGCCGTGTAGACTTGTGGAAACAAAAGCTGAAGCATCGGGAGGGGTGGAGGCAGTGAGCGGGTAAAGGTGACTTGTGCTATCATGCCAACTCAAAATCGTCCCACTCGGGTAATCCTTCACAGAAAAACCAAAGGGATCAAAATCAACGGAAACCCAGTTATCACGGGTGAATTTCCGCACAGAGATAAGGTTTTTAATAATATTGGGTGTGTGTAAAATGTGTTTAAGTTGGAGTGGTTTAGAAATTGAGGGTAGGTTTGTGTGACCTGATCCAGCAACCGGTAAACGATGTCCATTACCAACCAATACATGTTTAATAGAATTACCACATGAATGAGAAATCATACCTGAATCCAAGGTGAGATGATTTGTAGCACCAGTGTCCATGAACCATTGCGGGGTTCCGTCTTCTACAACCATGGTTTGAAAAGCTTCGGCCAATTCAGTGGGCTCGAGTGGGTTCACATCCGTGAAATGAGCCTGTGCCGAGGTGGATGAAGAATTGGCTTGTGGGGTCGGTTGTTGAGAATTGGGCCAAGGTGAAGCCCAGCCCGGTAGTGTAGGGTAGGGGCAAGGGGGTATGGGCCAGTAGTTGGGCCAGAAGTTATTTGGTTGGTGAGGATAATTGGGCCAGGGGCTGGATTGGGGCCTGTTATGGTTACGGTTGGATGGTGGTCTAGTGGGCCGGTTCATTTGGTTTTGATTATCAAAGGCAGAAGGCCCAGTGGAGTGGTTTGGCCCATCTCGGCGAGGTGTGTAAGGCCGTTTAGAGTTATTAGGGTTTGAAACAAAACGTGAGCCTTGAGATGAGTTATACCTGGGAGTTTGCTGGTCAGGGCGACGGGAAGATCCATGGCCGTTCACTGGAGTATCACGACGAGGCGGATTAACCGCAGCCAAGGCTTCGGAAGGTGTAGACACTGGTTCTTGAGCCGATTGTCGTTCCAGATCTCCACGAAGCATTTCACAAGCTTCGTTCCAAGAGGGTAATTCTCTGTGAATCATTGCAGCGATGGTATCATATTCATGGGGTAACCCTCGCACCAGCTGCAACACGAGGGCTTGTTCATTCACAGGGGTGCCGAGGTCTTCCAGTTGGTCGGCAATGTCACGCAAGGCTTGGCAGTACGCGTCCAGAGAAGGGCACGCTGAAAGCTTCAGGTTAGTAAATTTGGATTGCAAGGAGGCACATCTGGGTCCCTTATTTGTATGAAAAATATCACAGACACGGTTCCAGGCTTGGAGAGCAGTGGCATCGTTATCCGGGTTCAAGAGGTCAAGGACTTGCTTGAGATATCGGTCAGACAAAGTGGAGTAAATCCACTGTAACACGATTGCGTCAATGTTTTTCCATTGCTCATATGAGGGGTCGTCTGTGGGTGGAGGTTCGTTCGTGAGATGGTCCACAACTTGATACCCGCGTGCGTGAAGTTGGAAGAGTTTCACCCACGCGGAGTATGTCACCGTGGAGCCATCCAAGATTCGGACCTTCTTGGTGATGTCGGTTACAGTGTACACGGGATGCAACGATTGGACAGGTTTGGGGTTGGCCGAGGCCTGGGAAGCAGTGGCTGCTTGGTCAGACATGATAAAAAAAAAACTGGTGAAAATCGAAGATTGAAAGGTTGCTGATCGAGGGTCGAAACCGAGGATTAAAGATAGCAAGAGTAGGGAGGCCGAAGCCTCAATAGAAAGATGAAATAATGGTTCAGAGGAGGCTCTGATACCATGTAATTAGAGGTAATGAGCTGAATTGCTTGATGATTTCTCATTAGATACAAAGGTATTTATACATGAGGTCCTAGCTAGAGTTAAGGTAATACATTAATTACAAATCGGGTATTTACGGTAAGAACAATCATAGTAATGAGACAATTATGCTGAGTCAATCACAGTAATGGTGATGGCTGAAATCATGGAGCTGATCATGGACTAATATTGATGACGAATCTCAAAACTCAAAACTTTTTTACATGCTCAAACTTTGTTGATCACATTGATGCTTTGACCTTGAATGACAAAGGAGACACGCACACGCTTTACACTTCCTACCATATTACTAAGCCCACGACTAACACACTGGTAAGTGCAAATGTAAGTCACCTCCTAGCACACCCATAGTGGGCACCTAACGTTCGATGGACCCATTGACTACAGTCAAGGCTCGCGTCAACAAAGTTGGAAAGACAAATGTTCCCAAGGCTTGGATTCCTAGTATTTTAAATGTTTTAGCTCCTTATTTTATCTACTTGAGTCGATCTTCGGTTGGCTTCTTTGTGTCATTATTACGAGAATGTATTGTTATCATGTTATGGTCATTATATGGAGAGGGGTTGATATTCTACACATCCTAAATAGAAGGGATACATAAGCTCAGATTGCATCTAACTTAATAATTCTAATCAAATTAAATATGGTTAAGAATCCTATTTACTTTATTATAAAAAGTACATTTTAAAAAGTTAGGATGTGTATGACTCTGAATGTCAACTTGATAGATATAGAAAATACATCTACCAACTAAATAAACTAAGAGACTTATTGCGGTCAAAATCATTTGCTTAGTCAAACATCCTTTCTAAAAGTCAACTATATACATTCAAATATTCAATGTTCCCTTTGGCCTTTGCATCAGTCATTTCTAATATTACCATTTTCTAAAGTGAATCCACTAGCAGTAGATTGTAAGAAAGCACATGTATGATGTATCACTTCATAGCTTTTATTGATTTCTAATCTTTCTAATTATCTATTTTTAAAATCGTTTTAATTAATGCTTTATTAAAAGACATAAACAACAAAAATGCATAACTATGAATGATCAATTATATTTACTAGTTCCTAGTTATTAATATATTGTTTCCCTAACACCTAACCAGAACTTATATTAAATTTGTGGGGTTAGCTTAATGTTTTAAAAGTCGGTTTATGATTATTACTTTATTATATTTTACAAATACAACTAATCATTATTTATTTTTATAAATAAAAGTACTTTCTCTAGATCATAACGTGGTTATCACATCTAGTGTTACATACCCTATAAGAAGACCCATATGACTGACACCTTTATTTGCTATTACAACCAAATGGGAAATCAAGATTCATTTGATATGCCTCAATCCCCTTATGTTATCAAGGCTCTTTCAAGAGATTACTCGGTTGGTCAATCATCGTCCACTTATTATCGAAGTACCGCTCATGAAGGGGTGCCTTTCGATTGGGAGATGCAACCAGGAACACCAAAACACCGCCCACGAGAAGAGGTTATCCCACCACCAACACCACCACCAGCAATGCAAAGCTTGACATTTTCTAGAAATAATGCGGATCTATATGGTGAGCCGGCTAGAGAGTCGACGTCTTGGCGGTTTTGGCCATGGAAAAAAAGATTAAGCAAGATCATTCAAAGGGGACGTTAAAAAGTAAAAATATTTTGTAAAGATTCGGCCATTTGGATCGTAAGGTGGGTTTATGGGCTCTAAGTGGTTCATGACCTTCTCTTGTTGGTCTCTTTTTAGTGGTTTGCAATGCGATCAAAGGGTGCGTCTTGTTGCATTGCATTAATAATATGAGTAGAATAATAAAGAGTGTCATACATAAAAATCAGAATATGTATAGTTATTAGGTACATTGCAAAAGGCATTTGTATGTTTGGGCGATTACGCAATTTAAAAATATATGTTTTGGTTTTCTATTTTATTTAAATAAAGGACGCGACTCCACCACCGGTAAATACTAAGGTGCTGATTGTTTTTTTGCTCAGAAGCACTTCTGACTTATTTTGTCTGCGTCACGCAGACACACGCTTACGTTTGAGGTATGCAGATTGTTTGTTTTTTTGGAAGACCTTTCACTTAAAAAGGTCTTCCTGACCTCTTCTTGGTGCAAACTTATTCTAAAGTCTTCTAAGGTCTTCTCCACTTCTCTTCTTCTCAACCACCACCACCACCACCACCACCACCAACCACGGTCCACCACTACCACGGTCCACCACCACCTACCACCGTCCACCACCACCACCGTCCACCACCACCTACCACCGTCCACCACCCACCACCACCACCGTCCACCACCACCACCACCGTCCACCACCATCCACCACCACCATCCACCACCACCACCATCCACCACCATCCACCACCACCACCACCACCCACCACCACCAACCACGGTCCACCACCGCCGTCCACTACCACCACGGTCCACCACCACCACCGTCCACCATCCACCACCACCGTCCACCACCACCTTCCACCACCACCGTCCACCACCACCCACCACCACCACCACCACCATGGTCCACCACCACCACCAACCACGGTCCACCACCACCACCACCACCCACCACCACCACCACCATCCACCACCACCATTCACCACCACCGTCCACCACCACCCACCACCCACCACCACCGTCTACCACTGTCTACCACCACCACGGTCCACCACCACCACCGTCCATTACCACCACGGTCCACCACCACCACCATCCACCACCACCGTCTACCACCAGACTGCTGTAAAAAATCAGTTTATTTAAATTTCAGTTTATTTCAGTAGCTTGCAGACATTAACAAACAAACAGTCTTTTTCTTGCAGACTGCAGACCTTTGGTCCATTTCTTCTCCTGCAGATGTGGTCCGCAGACTGCAGACTTTTTCCTGCAGAAAAAACAAACAGCACCTTAGTCATGAAATGGTGCTATGATTCAACATCCATATTAACAATAAACATGCCTAAGTTCTTTCATTGCATCTAAATTATGTTGATATGTAATCTAAATTCTACGTATATTTTAGTTTCTAATTTAATGTCAAGCTTTATAATATTTTCTCCTAAAACAACGCTTTAGCTGTTTTATGTTTACTTCTACGTTAATGGAATGTACCGTATAACAATATTAGTTATATCTTTTAAACTTTTACTTAAAAAACATTTCATTGTACGTGAAATTTGGATATTTTTTCAGTTAAACATGCAATGCAATAATCACTTATACATAACGCATTTCATTATTGTACATTTCAATCTACACGCCGATTGAATAAGACAAACATCAAAACGTCGACAAAAATAGCAGGTCGTCACGGTATTTTCGAATGTTTATAAAACATAATAGTCTAAAAGTTATGATAGGATTAAATAAAAGAATTATAATTTTGTAGGGGATGAGAGAAAAATGTAACTACTAACTAAAAATGGGGGAACTAAAGTAACTAAAATTAGGTACTAAAGTGTAAAAGTATTTCAATGACTATTTTACCCTCATTTTAGGGTTATTAAAGAAAATAAAGTTATTAACTTTTGGGTATCTTAAACTACCACTCCCTCATGCATTATAATATAGTATAGATATAGATATAGAATAAGGTAGTTTTAATGTTGTAATTCTCGCTAAAATAAGTGTAGTGTTTGATCTACACATTTATAATTTTATTTTTATAAATTATTAGTAACTAATAACTTAACTACTAAACATCTGACAAGTTAAATACAAAGTTGTTAAGAGTATCATTTCTCTTTTAATAGTTACTAGGTTATGTACCCGTGTGATACACGGGTTGAAAAAATTAAATTATATATATTATATATAAATTTATAAATATAATTAAGAAAATCAGATTACATATTATATTAAAAATAAAAATAATTTCCTATACATTCGAAAAAATGTTAAATATTCTTCAGCCCCTAAATAATTTCTTGTAAAAAAATTTCATATTTACTTAAAACTTTTCTTCAAACCTTGCATATTGTGGTTGTTACCTTGTAGATTGCATGTACAATAAAACAAAAAAAAAAATCAAAAGTAATAAGAGTAAATCTATTTAGGCTAAGATATAAAAAAAATGAAATTAATTTAAAAGTATGTCCTCATCAGTTAAACCATCTCAATCGAGTATCGTTCATTTTAGAATTTGACATCAAGTTTATTCCAAAGCCAAAGTATATATAACCGTGAGTGTATAATCATTTTTTTTTTCTAACATCAAGATCTTTAAACATAATGACATTTATTGGTTCAATCTAACTGTAATTACAAAAAAGAAGATTGTGTGAATTAATAGCATGAAAATGAAGATTGAAACGAATTAGTAATGAAAAGACTATGACCACTCACTTAGATATTGCATTGCTTTGTTGAAGTAACTTAAAAAACAAAGTTATTGAATATTTCAAACAATGATTTTTATATATAAAATGTATTTTATATATCAAGCTAGTATGATACGAAAATACCTAAACATATTTAGTTTTGTATAAATTCAAATATTTAATTGATGTAGATTGATTTATTTTATTTTGTTTGTTAAGAACATTATAAGAAATATAATTTTAAACTTCAAGTGTAAGACCACGTATTAAAAGATAAGTTAATTTAAGGTACACGATTTAAATTTAAAATTAATAATATAACTATGCTATCTTAAAGGGGAAGAGTTTTTTCATAAAGTTTACTTATGTTAATTAATAAACATTTTAAAATTATGTCTAATAATTTATTTCTAATTTTGTATTGAAACATAATTATATTAATTGATTTACAAAAACATATATTATATATTAAACTGAATTTCAGTAATTATATTAATAATTATAGTTATAACCAATAAAAACTAAATAAATAAGCAAAATAAAATAAATGTATTGTTTTAAATAATATAATGGAAGGCTTATGAGGTAGTTCTATGTACCCCATGTGCTGTTTTTTATTAATATAAATAGAAATATATTAATGTTGATTGATTTATTTTATTTATTTGTTCAAAACAATATGAAAGTTTCACAAAAAAAAAACTTAACTAATCACATTGTGTTGTTATTAATTTGTTTATTTGACTTTTGAACTATTTTAAATATCTAAAATTAATATGTATTTGGTGAGCATATTTAACATTTAAAACAATGACTAAAACCCATAATAATAAAACTTAACAATCAGTTGTCAAACATCGTAGCAAACATAGTTTTAAACTTAGAATAAAAGATCATTTTTTTTTAAAATGGGTTAATTTAAGGTACATGATTTAAAATCAATGTTAATAACATATAAATATGTTATATAAAAAAGAATCACTAATGTTTTAATAATGTTTAATTCGGTTAGTTAATAAACCTTTTCAAAGTATGTCTAATAATTTATTTCTAATTTTGTATTAAAATATAATTATATTAACCGCAAAAACATAATATAAATATATTAAATTAAAATTTAGTAATTATATTAACAATTATAGTTGTAACATGAATCATTAGAAACCGAATGAATGAGAATCTATTTATATTAATAACAGAAATCATTCAATTTGCTTTTAATTATTTCTGTTACAACTAAGGTTATTAATATTATTACTAAAATCAATTAATTCATTTAATATATTATATTTTAATTTATTGTATTAAATAATAAAATGAGAGAATTCATGAGGGAGTGCCATGTGTCCCTCATGTGTTTTCTTTTATTATATAGTGTAGAAGTGTAGATGTAGATGTAGATGTAGATATGACGATAAAACATAAGGAATTGTTGGAATTTTAGAATAGTGAATGAAAATTTAGTTTGAAGAAATTACATGTGGTGAAGAAGTGAAAAACTCTTGAGTAGAGCTTTTTTCACCACACTTAATTAGTTTAATTAGGGTGTTAAGTCCCTAATTAAGTGACTAATAAAGTGAAACTTTTCCCCATCCTTAACTCTATAATTAGTAGGCTATGTGCCTTGTTTGATACTAGAGAAAAGAATATACATGAATAGATGAAGAGTTCTTGGAGAAGAAGAAAGATTTCACTCATATGTTGGGTGCTATAGAGAGTAGTACTTTCTACCAAATTTCATAAGTTTTAACACTACAATTTTATCTGGTGTAACCTCGAGCGCGTGAGCCATCTTCGGCAGTACAGACTTCGTTGGCTGTTGTACCCCGGGAGACACACGCATTGTCTTTAGTACAGACGCGAAATCTGTTTTAAGGGAAGTGTGTTGAACACGTGCCTCAGCCACAACCGTCAACATTATGTTTGTTTATTCTTGCAGTCAATAATGATCGTACAAAAGGACATGGTTCAAGGTTTCGTTGAAGACTATGCAAAGATTCGTATAAGAAGACGCAATTCAAACTCTTGTTGAAGACTTCGGTTTGAATAATTTTATAATGTATTTTTTATTATTTTTGTTTGGATTTGTACACGGTACGGGTACTACAATTTCTCAAATGTATAAAGATTATGTCTTTATTATTTTTAATAAAATCGTAACCCATGTCCTACAGGAATATCATATAGGAAAATTAAGATCGGTTAAATTTTGAGAATTTTGGTTATGTTATAGATGTTAGAAAATAGAAATTGTTGAGAAATATCAACTGCATTCACAAATAAAATAGCAATGACTAAATGGTTAAAAATAATTATAGGTTATTAGTTAATAAAAGATAAAATGAATTAAAGAAAGGAATTTAACAAGAATAATGAGTAAATGGTTTTGAAACTCTAGAATCAAGAAATTAATGACCTATAGTTATTTTCTTCTTCATCTTTTGCATAAAGAAAAAGTAAATTTTATTTAAAGTCTTTCATTTACTAAAGTAAATATGCATTAATATTAAATTATATTACATTAACTACATACGTTTTGTTGAAGCAATATTCATCTTGATGATGGCCATTCACCCAAAACTAGAAGTTTGCCATTTATGACATGGTTTCTTTTGATGTTTTATAAATCGAACCCGTTTCATATAGAGTTCGACAACCACCTCTCTTGAAATATTTATATACTTCTATGTTCGTGATCATTCCAATTTCCCAATGATTACTGACAACACCCATTTGTGCATGCAAACCCCACATCAAATTCCTATAAGATGATCTCAATTTGTCTGCTGCCTTAAGAAATCATGCTTGAAACTTGAAACACCGCTGCACCATGAAAAGAAGGCTTCGACTATCCTGAATCAAATTGTAGCCGTCGCGATAAACACCGCTCGACTTTCGTTTCATTTAGTACAAAACACATGTTTAAGAATAGCTTAAACTTATGAGCTAAGGTACTGAAACCTTTTTCCTTTAGTATCAGAATATTTATTTTTATCAGCTTTATACGTATGAACATTGAACATTCGTTACATATTCGTTTTGAACTTTTGTTACACTCTATGAAATTTGCATTGTGACTTTGTTCTTTTCGTTACTGAGCAACTTTTGGCTCAGACATATTTTATTTTGTTTTTTGGTTTCTTTATTCGGCATATTCTCAATGGGATCATGGGACATGTGAAGAGAGTAAAGAATCGGTTACAATGTGGAGAGTAAATGGATTGGTTAGAATTTGGAAGATGAAGGAATTGATAGGACTTAGTTCAACACTATAATAAATACGTAATTAGGTTCATTATTTGATTTGTCAAACGCTATTTTTATTAATTATGGAATTTCGCTTTTGTTTTGATTTTTGTAATATTGACAAGTCATCCCTAAATTGGGCGGGTGTTACAAAATTAATATACTAATAATTTTAATAATGACCATGACTTTAGGCAAATACAGATACAACCATCAATGCATACATAAACAATACACATGTGTGTTGTTTTATTTAATGAAAATGATAAGTTATTTTGTAAACGAACTAATCATTTAACGTGAATGAATTTCCATTTACGTGATCTGGAGTACGAACTGATTTTTGTGCTGCTTTGCTTTGTTAAACCTAAGGTATGGATTTTGTTTCTTTTTCATCGTAGTATGGATTTCCATTTCCTTCTCGTGCACGTATTTCTGGTTCTTTACGTCGTAGTATAATTATGTGCCCGTACTTTGTTGTACGGATTTATCAAACTCCTGTCAGTTAAAATACGAACGGTAACATTTGGTATCATAAATATGTTAGGTGTAGATTCAGGCTTAAAGTCTCCAAGATCAAACATCACACAACTACTGCGAAATATTGGAATAACACCATAAAAACATTAAAAGTAATACTAGGCATTATGAGTTGCAAAAAAAAAAAATAATAATAATAATAATAATAATAATAATAATAAAAACAAAAATTAAACAATTTGGTTAATTAAATAATCCTTATATTTTCTACATTTTTTAGGTTACCGTTTTTGTAAAGTCCAACTCATGGTGCATCTTATTATCTTACTAATTGTTTTAAAAAGATGAGAATGTAACGATGAAATTAATGAATACATATAGTTTGATGCAATTATTCTTGATTTGAGATGAGAATACCTATATTATGTTGTTACAAGTATTCTTTTATATTCCACTTAAACTAAAAGTTTTAAATGTATTTTATGTGTTAATGAATTGATACACTTTGATGCAATTTTTAGTTTAGTCGCAACGCACGGGTTACCCACTAGTTATTATTAATAAGCATACTCATTTGCTTTAAATATGGTGCAAAACCTCTCACACTCCATACTCTTCCATTTCTTTTGTATGTGTGTGTCGTGAGTGTGGTGATGAATATGTGAAGTGTATGTGTGTGCCGTGTGTGCGCGCGTGAGTGTTCGTGTATGTGTATAGAGTGTTGGTTTTGATGATTAATATACTTAGATCCTTTGATTTTAGTTTCATGCAAGAAGGGTTTTCAAAATGATTGTATATCTGAAAAAGGATCTTGTTTTGATGTTGTTAATGGGTTAGATAAGTGGAATAATAATATTATTAGTGAAATGTAGCTTGTTTGATGTGTAAGAATATGTTTATACATGATTTAATGATGAGTTTTAAGTGATTTTAAACATAATCACAGTTCTGATTATAATGTTGTTTTAATGGTTTTCATAAACTTAAAATGAGGCAAAACAAGTTTGGATAGGATCTACACGCTTGGGAGACATTGCATGTATGATCAATACACGTTTTTCGGCTTAAAACACCAAAATACGAGCTTTAGAAGTGGATATTCTAAATCTGATTTTAAACAGCTATATAAGTGTCAAATTTTATATAAAAAAAATCATAAATTAAGGTATATTAGATGATTACCTTAATAATGGACACTTACAGTGCGAAACTATGTCATGAAAGTCGTCCGAAATGCGATTTTTAGGCATAATATGGTTAGATGTTGTAACTAATTTAGAGCAGCAAAATGGTCTTGTTTCATGGATTATATGCATGTTCTATGGTTTATTTAGAGTTTATAGAAGGATTATAGGTTAACATGAGGTATTGGAAGTTGCTTGATGTGGAAATTTGTGTAAATGCGTTCTAGTGTGCTTCATGTACCTATGATCGATTTGCATGTTATGATAGGTTCTTAGGATATGATATGTGACGTTTGATATGATATGATGAAGGTATGAATGTGTAAGTAAGGACCTAAGAGTTAGGAGATTGAATGCTAAATGAACCATGCGATGTCTAAACTTAATCGTTCGTCAACATCACAAATGGGTTAACAGGGCAAGGGATAACGAAAATTCAATGGTTTTGATTTAACTAAGTCAAGGTAGTTTGTTGAATAACTTGGTAGACTTAGAGTGGTTACTAAAATGGCCCAACGGATTTGGGTGTAGTTAGGTGAAGGATTGTGATTTGGATCGGAAGGTTACACAAGTTGTTGCATTAAGGTGAGTTTCATGGCCCCCTTTCCTTTAAAATGTTTTTGAACGTTTTTACAATTGGGGGATTAACATGCTTGTATGATAAAGTTAAACTAGAATTGTAGAATGCTTGATGGCCTTAGGTCGGTGTCTCGGTGCTACGTAAGACGTGACACCAGTCCCCTTCGGGTGGACACTTTCCTTGCACTTCTTAATCATTAGCTCTTAGTTAGAGCCGTAGTTTATGTTGGTAGATCTATTGGGTTGCCACCCCCTTTCCTACATTAGACAAGGTCTCCCTGGAAAGAACGTAATCTTCAAAATGTTCCTCTTGGAGAGGTCACTCCGGGAAGAAAGTTATGGTTTGATTAGGAGCCTTTGGATACATCATACTTGTCAGATTTTCGTGAGTCTTGTTAGAAAGTGAATCAAGAGGGATCAGAAAATTATCATCATTTCTCGGATTAGGAGATTGCTATCAATACTTGACAACTATCAAGATCAATTATATAGCCGTTATGGCTATTTACCTTATTTAGGATAATTGTCATGTTTATAAATTCTTTTGTATCTTGTCCTTCTTACACAATCAATAACAAAGAATTCTTCTCTGTTTTTCATCATGGTATCAGAGCAGAGTCTATGCTCCTGACCTGCTCATCACTTACCCATCTTTTCCACCATTCATAAAACGAGTCACCATGTCCGGAGACGGTAACTCAAGTAATGATCTCACCCTACAACTTGCAAACATGCTCAAAACCGGGATTAATTCCCAATCCAACAACCCAAAACTTTCTGATAGTCTATACATAAATCTCAAATTAAACAGCCAGAATTACGCATTATGGACCCGAATGATCCGGGTTGCCATAGGCGGAAAATCAAAAACCTTATTGAAACATTTAAACTCAAACCCTCCTGACATAGCTGATGAAACTTTCGAACATTGGGAACAAGACGACCTAGTAGTTTTTTCGTGGCTAATACAAAATATCGAACCGACACTTGCTAGCAACCTTACCGAGTTTCCCACAGCGAAATCGTTATGGGAAACCTTGGCGGTCACATACAGCAGCGGTAGAGACAAGTTACAGACATTCAACCTTCATGTTAAAGCCAATGACATCAAACAAAACAGCACTTCCCTTGAAGAATTATGGATTACCCTGCAGGGTATATGGGGAGAAATTGACAGAATAGATCCTAACCCCATGAAGTGTTCAGAAGACATCCAAACCTATTCGAAAATCAGGTCTGAGCAAAAACTCTTTCAATTTTTAAACGCTTTAGATCGTAAATTTGATTATATAAAAAGGGAACTGCTTCGACTGGAACCTCTCCCAACAGCGGAGGCGGCTTACGCCGCCGTTCGAAAAGAGGCTGCTCACCAGAATATTCTGGGAGCAACTCTCAACGATACACAGGGAGTAGGAGCCGGTCTGGTTACCGAAAAAGAAGGGTTAGACGGGAAGAA
Source organism: Ambrosia trifida (assembly GCA_028751855.1). NCBI lineage: Eukaryota > Viridiplantae > Streptophyta > Magnoliopsida > Asterales > Asteraceae > Ambrosia > Ambrosia trifida. The sequence goes on along the minus strand of CM054125.1, from coordinate 34,479,231 downwards.
GAACGGCCGGTCAGTAAAGGAGGATAAAACTCACCTGAGGTGTGACCATTGCGGTATGACAAGGCATACCAAAGAATAGTGTTTCAGGCTTGTCGGTTACCCTGAGTGGTGGTCCGATGGCCACAAAAAAGGCACCAAAGCTACCGGACAAGAAAAGGGCAAAGCTTCCACCGTCGTGGGCAACAATCATGTCACCAACACCAGCGGCGGCGACCAGAAGGAGTACGGCTTTGGTAGGAATGCATACTCGGAAGAAGAAGGGGCCATGGATGGAGGTAACCAGATTGAGGGACTAACCTCAAATCCATTGTGTAACCCTAAATTTTTTTCCCAAAATTTTTTAAGTCTGGTAAATGAAGAAGAAAGGTATGATAATAATATGAACCAACAATGTTATAAAGAAGGTGGGATGAGCTCACTTGGGATAAATAAATCCCGAATCTCAACACAAAAATGGCCACAAAATTCAAGTTCTAAAAGGAAAGCATCTTGGCCACATATTTCAATTGTAAAACACAGAGCATCACATGCTCATGTCCCACCACAACCTTTTTTTTAGAAAAGCTTTGTTGGATCATATTATAAAGAAAAACATGAGGGGGGGGGGGGGGGTATAAAGGAATAAAAATAAAACCTCAGGTTATTAAGATGGTGTTTTCATAAAATTAAAAAACCTTTTTTTTAAAACAAAAAAATAAAAATAGAGTTTTCCTAAAAAATAAGAAGTTAAATACTCGTCAGGCTAATATAGCTCAAAATTGCACTAACACCGATGAATCATGGATTTCTGACTGTGGTGCGACTGACACCATGACCTATGATTTATCGGATATTATTTCTAAAACTAAACCTAGAATCAACAACATCAAAACTTCTAATGGGGGGGGGGGATGTTCCTGTTAAAGGAGGAGGAACTATTGAAATATCTCCAACTTTAAAACTAAAAAATTGTCTATATGTTCCATCCCTGTCACATAAACTGTTATCCATTAGCCACATTACAAAAGAGTTAAATTGCACCGTCTTGATGCATCCAACCTTTTGTATTCTTCAGGATATCAGGACGGGAATGATCATTGGGCGTGGCACTGAATGATCAGGATTATATTATGTGGATGCAGTGACTCAACGGGGAAATGTGATGCTGGCTCATGGGACTACAAATAGAGAAGCCTGGCTTTGGCATAGGAGATTAGGACATCCATCTAATAGTTATTTACATATTTTATTTCCAAAACTTTTTCCTTCCAATAAAACTCTAAATTGTGAGACATATGTCTTAGCTAAAGTCACAGACATACATATCGTTTAAATAATACTAGGGTTGACACTCCTTTTTCTTTAATACATTCTGATGTGTGGGGTCCCGCAGAAGTTAATGGGGGACAAAACTTTCGTTTCTTTGTTTTATTTATTGATGATTGCACTCGTATGACATGGATCTATTTTTTGAAATATAAATCCGAGGTCTTTGAAAAATTTACTATTTTTTACACTATGATACAAAATCAATTTAAAACTAGTATTCAAATTCTTATATCGTACAATGGTGGGGAATACGTCAATGAATCTATGAAACAATTATGTCAAAACAAAGGAATAATTCATCAAAAAACGTGCCCCTACACTCCTGAACAAAATGGCACCGTCGAACGAAAAAACCGTATTCTTTTAGAAATCACACGGGCCTTCTTAATTGAGTCTCAAGTTCCCACATCCTTTTGGCCGGAAGCTGCTGCTACTGCCACATATTTAATTAATCGTCTCCCTACCAAAGCTTTTAACCTTAAAACCCCAATTCAAGTCCTTTATGATTTTACCAACATTCCTTCACCTCTCACTTTACAAGCACGAGTCTTTGGTTGTACTGTCTACCCTCATATCCTGAAACGTGATCGAGGTAAACTTGGCCCATGCGCAGAAAAATGCATATTTGTTGGCTATGGAATAGATTAAAAGGGATATAGGTGCTACAGCCCAACACGCAGACGTATATATACTACTCTTGACTGTGATTTTCTTGAGACCTAATTTTTCTATACCTGCCAATACAGTGGGCAGGGGGAGAAGAAGCATACTGACCCACTAGATTGGCTAATATGGGCTCCCTCATCAACAAGCAGAGAGTATCACAGTACCCAACGAGAATCACCTGCTTCTCCACATCCTGTTAGTGCTACTGACCAAGAATCTCCTTGTCCTACACTTGCACCTCAAAATGGTGAACCTCAAATCTTTCAAACCACTCAAAACGAGGAAGTGCAACGTCCTCCTGGTATGACTAATAATGAGTTTCCAAATGACACATCTAACAGTGGAATAACAAGTGAACAGGTTATGCAGGAAAATCACGAGGAACTAATACATGAAGAACACAATGAAACAACCGAGAAATACGTGCTTCCTCCAAAAGCCAATAGAGGAGTACCTCCAAAACGATATTCTCCAGAAAAGGAGGCTAGATCAACTAGATATCCCATGACAAATATGGCCAATGGAAATTTGTCTGAAGAAGCTAAAGCCTTCACTGCTGCACTCCATAATGAACAAGTTCCAAACTCTGTAGAACAAGCCTTGAAGTCCAAAGAATGGAAGGAGGCTATGGAAACAGAAATGGATGCACTTATGAAAAATGAGACTTAGGAGAAATGTACCCTTGCTTCAGGAAAGAGACCAGTTGGATGTCGGTGGGTCTTCACTATTAAACATAAACCAGATGGAACAATAGAAAGATATAAAGCTCGACTAGTTGCCAAGGGATACACATAAACATATGGCATCGACTATTCTGAGACGTTCTCTCCAGTAGCCAAGATCGATACAATCCGTGTCCTTTTATCTATTGCTGCAAACGAAGGGTGGCCTCTTCATCAGTTTGATGTTAAGAATGCCTTCCTTCATGGAGAACTGAAAGAAGAAGTATATATGGAGGCACCTCCTGGATTCACAGATAACTTCAAAGATCGAGAAGTGTGTCGTATAAAACGGACTCTCTACGGTCTCAAACAATCACCTCGAGCTTGATTTGGTAGATTTACATTGGCTATGAGGAGATATGGGTTCAAACAAAGCAATTCTGATCATACCTTGTTCCTCAAACGAAAAGGTAAACTCATAACTTGTTTAATTTTATATGTTGATGATATGATTATCACAGGAAACGATAAAGAAGAAATGGAGAAGCTAAAAGCAAATCTATTCAAGGAGTTCGAGATGAAAGATCTAGGAAGATTAAAGTACTTCCTTGGCATTGAAGTCCTAAGATCAAAGCAAGGGATTTTCATATGTCAAAAGAAATACATCCTTGATCTCCTTGCTGAAACAAGAATGATCGACTGCAAGCCAGCTGATACACCAATGATAACCAATCAAAAACTCTACATGGAAGAAGGAGCAAAATTTGCAGATAAAGAGAAATACCAACGTCTAGTAGGCAAACTCATATATCTCTCACACTCTCGTCCCGACATTGCATATGCTGTAGGAGTGGTTAGTCAGTTTATGCACCAACCCCAAGTTAATCACATGGATGCCGTTCGAAGAATTATCAGATACCTCAAAAAGACGGTTAGCTATGGTATTCTCTTCCAACCAAACAAACATTCCAAGATTCAAGCCTACACAGACGCTGATTGGGCAAGAGATCAACAGGACCAGAAATCTACATCAGGATACTTTACGCTAGTTGGAGGGAACTTGGTTACTTGGAGGAGTAAAAATCAGAAAGTGGTTGCTCTATCCAGTGCTGAAGCTGAATTCCGAGGCATTGCAAGAGGACTGGCAGAAGTCTTATGGATACGCAAACTTCTAACTGAAATTGGATTCATTCAGAGGGAAGCAAGCAAAATCCTGTGCGACAACAAAGCTGCTATACAAATCTCCGAGAACCCTGTTCAACATGACCGTACAAAACATGTAGAGGTCGACATACATTTCATCAAAGAAAAACTCGAAAATGGAATTATAGAACTTCAGTTCATTCGGTCTGAGGATCAACTAGCGGACATACTTACGAAATCTGTCAACGGAAGACTTTATAACAAATGCATGTACAAGTTGAGTATTGGGAATCCCACTACTCAACTTGAGGGGGAGTGTTAGAAAGTGAATCAAGAGGGATCAGAAAATTATCATCATTTCCCGGATTAGGAGATTGCCATCAATACTTGACAACTATCAAGATCAATTATATAGCCGTTATGGCTATTTACCTTATTTAGGATAATTGTCATGTTTATAAATTCTTTTGTATCTTGTCCTTCTTACACAATCAATAACAAAGAATTCTTCTCTGTTTTTCATCAAGTCTACTTGGTTCTCTTTTAGTATTACTTATCATACGTTTTCGTTAAACTTGAAAGTTTGTTTATTACTTTTAAACATGTGAACTCGCCAACATGATGTTGATTTTTTAAGCATGTTTTTCAGGTACGGATGCTTAGGTTTTTCGAGAGTGGTTTAGTAGGACACTACAATGGACATGATGTTGGGACCGTTTAATTTTCTAAAAACTATGTTTTTATTTGTTTTGTAAAACAATATTAACTCTAAATTTTTGCATCATCTTGGTGGAATATGCTTTTCTTGTTTTAAATAACTTTCGTTAACCACAAAATTAAAATATGTTTAACTAGAGGGTGTTAGAAAGATGTCCATACGTAAGTGGTAACAACTTCCGTTATCTCATGACTTGCTTTCCGCTGTGCGCTGTCGAGGTGTGACAAAAAAAGTCTAAACGGGTCGTTAGGACATCCACGGGCCGTGGAGGGATGTTTGGTAGTGATAATTAAACCCTAGACGAGTCGTATAGGCCTCCACAACCTGTGTTTAAGCAGTGGCGGATCTAGACCAAAATTTTAGGGGTCACGTTCAAAATTTTTTTACCGCACTTTCATACAATGAAAACAAAACAATCGACAATCTCTTTCTGTATTGATGGAGCTATCAACTTATTATTGTTTTTTTGCACCCTAATGTATACATTTGGGCTCAATACTCATATCCGAAACCTTGCTCGATTTATTACCGAAAATACTCGAGACCAGTTATACCTTATGCTCGAACCCGGTCATACCTCGACCAGTTAATACTCGTATTTTTAAAGATGCATATTATAAAACAAATAGTTTGTAGTCCAGTGAATTTATATTATTGTAATTTGTATTAATTATTTTTCCAAATTAGAAACCAAATATAATTTTTAAACGAATTTATTTTTATGTAAAACAATAAAAAAAACTTACTTTTTTAAAACCGGATATTAATATCCGGACCCTTACCCGGTTATAACCGAACCCGATCTTACCCTACTTGGATACATATGGTACATTTTTCTACTTAATACCCGAACCTAAACTCTACTCAGTTTCTCTCAATACCCAATTTTCCTATACATATTCTACCCGGAATCGAATATAAAAAAACAACCTTGATATGTGCACCTCTACCCTTAACCAACTAATTGGGCTTAAGCCTTATGGACTTCTATCTTATAATTAACAAATGGAATGTTTAATGGGTTATGGACTTATAGGCTTCTATTTTTTTTTTTAATGATGGGTTAATGATAAGCTCTGATATAATTTCAGGGGTAACGTAATACAAAAAATATAAAAACTAAATAAAATTTTGCAATACACCGGAAAAGTTCAATGAACAGACTACATCCGCCACTATGTTTATATACGAGGTACGACGTAAATCAATGAACAGACTGACTTACAGATTATCAGTCTGAAAAAGCAAGCCTCCACAGCCCTTCAACAGGTCATGGAGAAAAGGCCGTGGATTTGTCATTTTTAACCCTTCACGGGTCGTGGAGCCCTCCCAACAGAGAGAGGTTGTGCAAATAAAACCCAACTCTATGTAAATAACCGGAGCCTATTTAAACCCATTCTTACTTGACAAGCTTCATCCCTACAGCTAATCATATTGGCGAGCGGGAATACTATTTGATCCAAAAACATGCACGCCAACGACTTCGACGGCGCCGCCGCCTTCTCTGGCGGCGGCTTTATGCCCCCTCAGCCTACTCAGACGACAGACCCTTCACCCTCTGGGGTTATTAAGGTACCCTTTAATGTTTTTTTTCCTCACAAAATTAAGGTAGTTATGTTTTACTTTTTCATCATGTGTTTTTTTGTTACGTGCAGAATCGTGATACACAGACGCTGATTCCGTTGACAGTGATGCAAATCAATAAAGGGTTGTCGTCAAATGATGATAAAGTTAATCTTCTCGTCGACGGTGTTGATGTAAACAATGTAGGGTTTTGTTTTTTGATCATTTACTTGTGAACTATTCGTCAACCATTCGATAATTGGAAGTTTGTTTATGTTGGTTTATCTTATAAATGGACGAACATGAACAAAACTTTTTGTTTATTTATTTAAACAATGAGCATGGACACATGTCGTTGGTTCGTTTATGTTCGTTAACATGGGCGGGTCTTAGTTGGGGCCCGCCCATATGATCCGCCTTTTTTTTTTATTTTGCAGTGTGGATTTTATCGAAAATTTCCAAAACTTTTATGTGTTTTGAGTCTTGAACCCCTATTTGTTTCTTTAAAACTTTCGGGCCCACCTATTTAAAAGTTTAAGATCCGGCACTGTTTGTGAGATTCGTTTTAAGTTTGGTCATTTATGTTCATGAACGTTCATTCGTTTATGTTTGAGTTAATTGTCAATTTAGTCACTGAGGTTTGTCAAAAATTGTCACTTTCATTCAAATCTTTTTTTTGTCAATTTAGTCCCTGTGGTTTTATTTTCTATCATTTTAGTCCCTAAGGTTTGTCAAAAATTGCCACTTTCATCCAAATCTTGTTAGTCCACAGGGACTAAAATAACAAAAAATGAAACCACAGGGACTAAATTGACAAAAAAAGATTTGGATGAAAGTGACAATTTTTGATAAACCTCAGGGGCTAAATTGACATTTAACTCTTTATGTTCATTAATTTATGTTGTTTGATGTATTTATTTAAGATTGTTAGGCCCATTACAGCTTGGTGTAGTTTATGAAATTAAAATGTTACAAATTACAACTTAGTCTGGTTTTATTATTATTTTTAGATCAAGAACATTGTTATTCATATTTACTTTTAATTGGGGTTAGCTCTGTTATGTCCGTTCATTTGCGTTCAGTCATGGTCGTTCATAACGTTTGTGAACCGTTTGTTTATACTAATAACAAACAAATATAAATGAACACGAATACGTTCATTTTCTTAACAAACGAATACAAACAAGAAAATCATGTTTGTTTAATTTTTCGTGTTTGATCATTTGTTTGTTAAAGTTAGACGAACAAACACGAACATGCCTATGTATCCATGTTCGTTGAGTTCGTTTACAACCCTTTCTTTGTTTCTGTTCGCGTTTGAACTTTAAAAAACTTTTGAAACGAATGAAAACTGTTTATTTGTAAAAAAAAAAAAAAAAAAAAAAAAAAAAAAAAACAGGTTAAGCTGGTGGGAATGGTACTGAACAAGGCTGATAGAGCTACTGAAGTTACGTTTGTGATCGATGATGGTACTGGTCGCATTGACTGCATCAGATGGTATACAAGTTATCTGTTATCTTGCGCTCATGTTTTTGTCTTTATTATGTGGTTTACGATATAATTTTGTGCTGGTTTGATGTTGCAGGGTCGAAGATCCTGTTGAAACAAGAGAGATGGACTCAATTATGTATGTTATTGTTTCTTCATTGATCTGTGAATCAATATTTAAGCTGTATGGACACTGCTTGTGTTTCTTTTACTTATTTTATTGAAATTCAGGGAAGGAATGTATGTTCGCGCTCACGGCCAACTTAAAGGCTTTCAGGGGAAAAAGCAGTTATCGGTCTTTGGTATCAAGTATGTTCTTTGATTCTTAATCACTGTTCGTCGTTGAGCACCATTTTAATTTAGCTCAAGTAGTTTTAATGGTTATTTTAGTTAACCAAAAACGCGTATCATCTATGGACTTTGCAGGCCTGTGACTGATTTTGATGAAATCACACATCACTTTGTGGAATGTATATATGTTCACTCTTACAACACAAAGTTAAAGGTAAGGTTTCACAACTTCACTCTGGTTTATACGTATTCTGCGTATAATATTCATCAAAGATTAAAAACTTGTAACCGTTAACTGTATTTGTTTATAACAAAGTGATGTTTCGTCTGTGCTAGAAACAACAAGCTGGCACTAGTAATCAAACTCACATGCCAGGTTCAGCTGTTAACACACGCGCCTATCAAACCGCCCCATCAAATCAAGTGAGTCAGTAGCCTCTAAACGGAATCAATAAAATGGTCATAATACTAACTGTATCCTTTATGTTTACTGATTGTAAGTTCACTGGTCATAATGGTGGTGCTGATGGGCTAAACGGAATCAATAAAATGGTGTTTGATTATTTGTTGCTGCCGGCTAGTGTGTAAGTTCTCAACATACTTCATATCAGTTATCGGTTTTATTTTTTCCATATATGCATTTATATGAAAATAAAAGAGAATTTTATGCATATTAGAGCAACAGAACATGGGGTACACCAAGAAGAACTTGTTAACCAACTGGGCATCCCTTTGGACAAGATAGTGTAACTCTCTTGCTTTTTTCTTTGTGCTGCATACACACACTGGCACACAAAATAATAACATAGTAATGTCGGTATTGTTTTTAACAGGGCTGCGCTTAAGTATTTGGTAGACGATGGGTTGCTTTACCCTACAATCGATGATTATCACTTCAAGTCTACTGCCAATGGTTGATATCCGTTTCGTCATTTTAGCATGGCACCTGAACATTTCCCTTTTAAGCTAGATTTTTTTTTTTTACCCGTTTGAGATGTAACATAACCTAAATCGACGTGTTTATTGGCCTAAGTTGTCATCCGACTATCCGAGGAGCGAAATAATGCGCAAGTACTTTTATAACTTTTACAAAATGTGTGATATGATTATGCAAAGTATTTTCTACTTGAGCATGTTTATGACCAACAGGGGAAACGATACTGTTTTGAAATAAATATGAAACCACATGCGGCAAACGAGTGGTTGTACCATCATTAAGCTCTATTTTTCAGGACTTAACATAGTTTAAGGGTTTATGCATCAGTGTGGACTCAATTTTTTTCGATCGGCAGTGGCAAATTGGCGGGGGCCAGACTTAACCCGGACTAATTACCTACAAAAATCACAAATTTCCACTACTACGCCAAAAAAACCGGGGGGGGGGGGGGGGGGGGGGGGGGTTAAGAAATGGGACCAATAAGTTAAGGGGTTAATACAATACTCAATAAGTATAAAATTTTCGAGAAAATAAGCTAAATTATCATGGGGGGTTTGCTTACGGAAACAAGGAAAGGAATCTTGAGGGAGTTTGTATTCCAAAAATCTCATTTGTCGGCTTTCGTTTGGGACATGGCTTTACTGCCTTGTGAGGGTGACACATGAAGGCAACCTATTGTGAAGGCTGTGGAGGAGACTCATCTTCTATGATGGTCTTCCATCTCAGCTGCCACGTTAGTGTGGGTAGGACCATTATGGAGATGATGCTTCAAGAGTGTGAAGGAGACTCATCCTCATTTAATGTTGTTTCTTTTTTTTTAATTAAATAATATTATAATATTAATATTACAAAAAAAAGTTAATATTCTAATATTAATATTAAAAAGTTAATATTACATTAAAACAATTACAAATAATTTAAAAAAAACACAACTAAAATTAAATTAACTTATTCGACATAAAAAAATTACAAATAATCTACTCTTGTCCGTTGTTCCAAATATATTCAACCAAGTCCGCTTGAAGATTATCATGGATGAACTCGTTATGTAACGAGAACTCGTTTAAATCTTGTTGATGTGGGTTGACAGGCACGATATTCTCCGGCGGGGCATTCTCGTCATACGCACAGATGGCGGCGCCTTCGTCTTCGAGTATCATGTTATGCAACAAGATACAAGCATACATACAGTAACACAATCTTTTAGGGGTGAACATACGTGCCGGGTTTGCAATGATGTGCCATCTTGCTTGTAGAACCCCATATAACCGTTCAATGTCCTTTCTTGCCGCTTCTTGAAACTTGGCAAATTTCTTTCTTTTCTCATTGAATGGGTGGTGAATACTTTTAACGATCGTCGCGTAAGATGGGTAGATTCCATCAGCAAGATAAAAATCGCGCCTATACTCCACCCCCGATACTGTAAACCTGGTATCCGGACCGGTTCCTTTTATGACATTGTCAAAAACCTCCAACTAGTTAATGGCATTAATGTCGTTGATCGAACCAGAAATGCCAAAGAAAGCATGCCAAACCCATAGATCTTGTGAACACATCGCCTCCAAGATTATTGATGGATGGTCTTGATCCCCTCGTTTGAACATTCCGCGCCATGCTACAGGGCAGTTTTTCCAAGGCCAATGCGTGCAATCAATGCTTCCGAGCATTCCTGGAAAACCATGTTGTTGGTGGTGGAACTGATACAATTGTTGGACCTCAATGGAGTTTGGTTTTTGCAAATATTTCTTGTTGTAAAGCTTCACCACACACTTGCTAAACTTGTACAGACATTCTCGTGCAGTTCTTTCCGACATCTTTAAATACTCGTCACAGGCATCCGCCGTAGTCCCGTACGCTAGTTGCCGAAGTGCCGCCGTGCATTTTTGTAGGGTGGTGAACCCCCTTTTCTTTCTAGCATCCTATCGTAAGGTAAAAAATGGGTGAAAGTTCGCCACATCATCAGCTATACGTAAGAACAATCTTCTACTCATTCGGAACCTACGCCTAAATAGGGCCACCGAGTATAAGGGTTCGTCGGCAAAATAATCGGCCACCAATCTATCATGGGCACCTACACATATTTTAAAAAATATAAACACAATAAAAGCTACAATCTTAAAAAATTTAAATATATTAAACAACTACAATGTTAAAAAAAATAAATATAATATACATAAATAATCTAAAAAAAAATAAAACTTACCTTCTCGGTCTCTATTTATAGCCGCTTGCCTAGTTTGAGGTACCGATTCGACTTCATCTCCTTCCTCCTCGGCAATGATCTGTGCCGCTTGCGCCACGACGTTTATAACAAAATTTACGGCTTCGTTTGTTGATGATGAACCCGAAGAAGACGAAGACGACGAAGAAGATGATAACGACATGGTTGTTTGAGGGTTTAGATTTTTTAAAAATAATGGGTTGGTTTAAATATATTGAGAGTGTTTGAGAGAGTGTTTTAAAAATTATAAAAAGTTGTAGGAAATGTTTGGTATTTATATATTACAATGAAAACCTTTTTTTTTTTTTTTTTTAACGGTAATCATGCCATTACACAACGGCTATATCACATTCCCAATGCATCAAAATGGCACGGCGTAGAAGGCATAGGCATGCCGGTCATACCGTTGCCGGCCCTGGGGGCGGTGTTGCCCGGGGCGGCATAGGCTAGCCGGCCCTTGCCGGCTCTCCACACCCTTTGGTCTAACACACCCATGCTATATCGTTTCAGGACAACTAGCGTAATGCCGTAATGGAATCAATGGGGTTTGTGCACTGGCTAGGGTATAGGTCTAAAACAATTTTCATTTATTATTGAAAATGTAAAAACTGTCATTCTGCTCAACTTTAACAATCGTCTAATGTCCGAAAGTATAACGAACCTAAATCTCAACGTATCAAATAATTAGGACTAAAGATTTAATTTAAAAAAAAAAGAAAGAAAATTCGGTACGTTACATAGACCATTCGTATAATTTTAATTTATCCTCGCAATAGTGTCCGCTAATATCAACTCTTAGAATCGATATTTCCAAAGTCAAAATTATAGTTTAACCAAGTCTATCAACAAAAGATCCATATAAAAAAATAGATAAATTATAGATTGTAACTCAATTAAAAAAAAGTCCATAAAATCGATATTCACCGTCATGCCTCGCTTTCGGGGCCGGTGGAGGTTGCGTTTCCGCGTATCTAGGAGAGTCAAGGAATTGGCGGCGGTCGAGTAGTCGACCTTGGCCATAGCGCTCGGTGTCACGGTGATTGACACGTTGTTTCTTGCCGTTAAAAAAATAAATTATAGATTAACCCAATTAAGTATTAATTGACCAGCCAATCACCTTCCGATGGAGTGGTAGCCCCATGACCTTCGAATGTGGAGGTTATGAGTTGGAGTCTCACTTAGAGCAAAAAATTTATAGGTTGGGCTAGAGGTTTTACACAATGGGCCTTCGGCGATGGGTTTCCTCTACAATAGTAACGGGCCGGGTCATCAACATCGTTTGTGTTCGTTAGCATGGATGGCCTTCTGCCATTAGGTTACCCGGATGCTTTCCTTGGTCGTTAAAAAAGTATTAACCGACCATTATGGTCAACTACCGACGCATATTGTAACCCAATCGATCAAAGATAACATTAAATTATTTGTGTTAAACACTTTTAACCAATGCAATGTATAATCCCATTTAATAAAGCATTCATACTTCTTCCACTTTCTCTCTCCTAAAAGAAAACACACACACACACTATATATATGTGTTATTTGTCTCTATTTGTACGTGATAGAGTCGTGCTACAAAAGCCCAGCAAAACGGTTGGATTTATACAACAAAACATGAAGGTAATTCATTCTTGAACACGTTCTTCATGGCTTCCTCCTCTTTTGAAGGTAATCAATCAATTCAATTTTTTTTTTAATCTTTTTTTTTTTTGGATATTGTTTCTGGGTATGGATTGTTCTTTAACATACATACATCTTAAAGATTGGATCTTTTTTTCTGGGTTTTGAATATTAAAGGGTTTCTTGATGAGGGTGACATGTTTCTTGATTTGGTAATATTATTGCATGATTGTTATGAATTTCCAGTTATTTGGTAATGATTAGTGTATTTTATACATATTTGAGCCTAGGTAGGGGCTAGATGCTAGCCTATGTTTAGCCTTCTTTTTTTTCTGACAGCTATGAAAAGGATTCTGTTGATCAAAAGTTGTATTTTTTATGAGACTATCGCGAGCGTGCCACCGACTTCACTGCCAAATAACCCGGTCACTTGACCCTGTTGTGGCTGTGGGTGAGCACAAACACGACCAAAGCTCATTTTCTTCCCGTAACACATGCGACAACCATCGCCTATTGTGGCTCGGGGTGAGCATCAGGCTCGCTTGCGCCTGATTGCTCCTACAAGTTTAGATGAAGATGAATATTATACACAAATTGATCAAGGAGTTGCTTATTAATTAATATTATTTACTTATTTTTTTATGTTCATTTTAAGTTTTGGAGAAGAGAGCCTTGGGAAATTTTGTGGCTGGATTTAGTTTGATATGGAAATAATCCATAATGATGTTAACCATTTGTTTATATCTCGCAGCTAAAACGCCCCCTCTTTGGTGACATGTTTGTGGGCGTTTTTACTTAAAAACGTCTCTCATCCCTCTCTCCTCCACGTCAGCTAAAAATCGAGCATTGGGTCAAAATGTAATTTTTAATCCAACTTGAGTTCTTTTTCTCAACTTAAAAGTCAAATCATTTATTATTATTTTTCAAAATGATTAGTATTACTAATGTGTTGCCTTTATTAGTTTGAACTTAAATAATGTTAAAAAAAAGTTTGAACTTAAATGTTTTTTCGTAGCACAATGGTTCATCAATCTTTGAAGGCAAACATATGTTATCTTCAAATTTGTAATTGGTAACCATGAATTCGGTTACATGTTCATAACCATAAATATAGAAATTTGAGGTTTTGGTGTGAGGTATAGTATAGATTATAATATTACTGCATAGAAGTTGTGAAACTAATGATAAATCTAAGGTTCAAAGTAATCTGGTTTTGATTGTTCTTCAAAATACAATTAAAAAGATTGGATCTTTTTGCGAATTTTGAATATTTAAGGATCTTTTGATGAGGGTGGCATGTATCTTGATTTAAATGGATCTGCTTTGCTAGTGTTATTGCATGATTGTTATGAATTTCCAGCTATTTGGTATTGATTATTGTCTGTGTGTATATATGATATATCCGAGTCTAGGTAGGGGCACATCTTATTTTGTTATTTTTTATGGTCACTTTAAGTTTTGGAAAATTTTGTGTCTGGATTTAGTCTGATATGGAAAATATAATTTAAATTGTTAATCATGTATTTATATCTGACAAATGTCTCCACATGATATGTTTGTGGGCGTTTTTACTCAAAAAAACGTCTCTCATCCCTCTCTCCTGCCCGTGAGCTAAAAAACGAGCATTGGATAATGTTTTTATGGGTCAAGGTGTGATTTTTTAATCCAACTTGATTTGTTATTCTCAGCATAAAAGTCAAACAATTTATTATTATTATTATTATTATTATTATTATTATTATTATTATTATTATTATTATTATTATTATTATTATTATTATTATTATTATTATTATTATTATTATTACTGATCTGCTGCCTTTACTAGAATTTGTGTATTGAATATATAAACTTGAATGTTTTTTTAGTAGCACAATGGTTCAATCTTTTAAGTCAAACACATGCCTTCTTCAAACTCATAATCGTTGTGAATTCGGTTACATATTCATAACCATAAATCTAGAAACTTGAGAATTTGGTGTGAAGTTTAGTATAGATGATAAGATTATTGAATATAAGTTGCAAAATTAATAAAAATCTAAGGTTCAAATTAATCTGGTTGGATTCTAATTGTCAAACTTATATAACTGTGAGTTTTAGAATAAGTCTAACCTATTAATGAATCTTTTTTTCAAGTCTTGATCATCCATTTGGTCTTTTTGGCTTCAGGGCATTAACTAGATTAATCAAACAATGTTTTTTTTTTCTAATCTGTCTGCCATCTTATTGAAAGTTCTTTGTCAAATCACAAAGTCAAGCCTACTACTTTTTATTGTCAAATCTTGGATTTGTACAACTTTATTCTATACAGAACTCTAAAACAAACAATAATTCGCAGTTGACATTTATACGGCTCGTATAACTTTACTGAAACAGACAGATGTGACATGACGGTGGGTCGGTGGTCTGCAAACTTATATGGCCCCTACAGCCATTATATGGGCTGTATGATCTGTACGGTTGGTGTACGTATAGCAGCATTCGTAAATCATGAAATTCATGATCTAGTTATTTGTTTTGGTTCAGGTTTTGTGTTAGATCCATCAAAGTCTAGCAAGTTAAGCATGGAGGAAAAGAGAGAACTTGTATATGAAATATCAGAGTGGTCAGAAGGTGCACCAGAACTATTGCAATCATGGAGCCGTAACGAAATTCTGCAAATTTTAAGCATTGAAACAGGAAAAGAAAGGAAGTTTACAGGATTAACAAAGTCAAAAATCATTGAAATACTTTTGAAGGTTGTGGCTGATAAGAAATCACATGAAAAGACTACCAAAAGGCAGAGGAAATCTGAGATTTCAACGGATACTTCTTCGTTAAACAACGTTGACTGTAGTTTAGAGTCTAATGATGTTAAAATTTGCAAAAATTTGGCTTGTGGAGCTAAGTTAAGTCAAGAAGATGGTTTTTGTAAGCGGTGTTCATGTTGCATTTGTCATCGGTTTGATGATAATAAGGATCCGAGTTTATGGTTGACTTGTAGCTCAGAATATCCTCATGAAGGGATGTCATGTGGTTTATCATGTCACCTTGAATGCGCTTTGCAACATGAAAGATCTGGTATTCCTAAAGACGGCCATAGTAGAGGGTTAGACGGCTGTTTTTATTGCGTGTCCTGTGGTAAAGTGAATGATTTGCTTGAGTAAGTTTTTTTTTTTTTTTTTTTTTTTTTTGTAAAGTAGTTTTTATCATTTGTTGAATTTCGACCCATTTACTTATTAACGGGTCAATATTATCTATACACAGATGTTGGAGAAAACAAATGACAACTGCAAGGGACACCAGGAGTGTTAACATATTATGCTTTCGCGTTTCTTTAAGCCAGAAGCTCTTGACTGGGACCGTTCGTTATGAAAATCTTAACAAAATTGTGAATGAAATAGTTCAGAAGTTAAAAGCAGACGTTGGCCCGTTGACCGATTTGCCAGTCAAACAAGCCAGGGGCATTGTGAACCGGCTCGCTTCTGGTCAAGAGGTTCAGAGACTATGTGCATTAGCAGTCAAGTCCCTTGATTTGCTTCGGTCCAGCACACATAACCCTCTTGCAAAAGGTTCTTTTTCGTGATCTTTTTACCCTTCTGTTCGCTAAGTTCTTTGACTTATGATGATTTTGCAGATGATGAGGAAGTCAAAAAAAGTCAAAGTCAGAGCCTGGCGACAAACTCCAGCAGTCTTTCGAATCCCTCTTCGGTTGAAGATAATAACAACAACGTCGTTGGCTGCAAAGACACAAAAGACAGTGAAACCAACACATGTGACAAACAAGAAAAGACCGCTCCTGATAATGTAAACAACAACATTGAAAACATGAAAGAATTTGAGTCATTTGTTCATATAACAGACGGCGAACTACTTGTTACTCCTTCAAAAGCAGAACAGAAAACACCCGAACCGTCAAAAGACAATCTTGATGATGGGTCGGGTAAGGAACAGGATGGCAGCTGTTCAAAAAAGAGAAGTGGTGAAGATCGCGATTTTGGATATTATGTTAAGGTGATCAGATTGTTAGAGTGTAAAAAACATATAGATGCAGATTTTAGACAGAGGTTTTTAACTTGGTACAGCTTGAGAGCGAGTCCACAGGAGGTGCGAGTTGTGAAGGTGTTTGTTGACACGTTGATGGAGGATCCGGCTTTGCTTGCGGGTCAGCTTGTTGATGCGTTTTCGGATGTGATTACGAGTAAACAATGTTCAAAAGGGTTGTGTTTGAAGCTTTTTCATTGAAAGATTAGTATAGGGGATTGGAGAATATTGAAAGAAATGTTAGGATTATTATTTACATTCTTGGTCTAGATGATCATCATTCATGTTATATTTGGTTTAGGATTTTACACATCCGTATAAAAAAACATTTATATTTTTTTATTGAAGTTGGTTATGGAAGTTGAATGTTTGAAAATGGGGCTTGAAAGAAAGAAACAACGTATGGGAGGTAAGACGGCCCGCAATGTGTGACCCATGAACGAGCCCAAATTGCCACATAAGTTAATGGATGACTCGTCCACCAATATAGGCGGCTGGGCGTGTCTAGGAAGTAGTACTGTAGATCCGATGCTTGTGCAATTTCTTGGTTGTAGAGGCGGCTCAAATTGCTCAAATCATTTTTGGGGCCCAAAACGTCAAAATTTGGATCGTAACATGTCGGAATATGATGTAGGATTTGGGAATGAATAAAAGTTTTTTGCCGATAAAAAAAAAACATGTCGGAATATGATGTAGGCATGCTATTGGGCTAAGAACATGGTTCCTAGCAAGCTCCCATCACATCTGCTGATGCCCCATTAATGAAAATCAAGATAAAGAGATAATGGGCCAAATAAGAGCACTATTCAGGCCCATCATTTTTGCTTTTTTTTTTTTAGTCAAGGCCCATCACTTTTGCTTGATTCTCAGTAAAAAAACAATTTGGCTAATAAAGTTACCTTTCTCTAATATTTAATGAAAAATTGTGCTTGGATATTGCAAAGTAAAAAAAAAAAAAAAAAAAAACTTTACATCATAAATTTCAAAATATTTCTAACCTTTAGTGATATGTAGCAAGATAAGTTTAAATTTTTTAATACGAGAAATAAAAAACCTATTATAAAGTAAAATTGAGCACTTTAAAAGTTGTATTTTTGTAAATAAAATGTTGTTAAAACCGTACCGAACCCCTAACCGCTTTGGTTGGCACGGGTTAAACGGACACTGATGAGACTGAACAACTTTTTAACAAGTAATGTGGACTGAATTTGTTGCCTGGGAACCTAACATAGACGGATGTTGGTGTTGTATTCATTGGAAGCAAAATTAATTTCTCTCCACTCCAAGTATCTCACCATTTTATCTATAATCTATAATACATTATAAAGGAGGAGTGATGACCAACATGGTCATTTTCACCTCCGTACAACTTAACAAGCACTATGTACAACATATTTAAACAAGAAATTTAAGGGTATAATGGGAATAATGGTGACAATTAAGACACTTAGGAGGGTATTATTGTAATTTTAAGTTTTGTTTTTAGTTCAAAACTAAAATCTCCTCCCCTTTCTACCCCTTCGTCCCTTCACCTTCTCATTTGCAAATGAAGCGACTCACCTTCAATCGCTTATTACTGTCCATCAATTTCATTATTCATCATCCCTTCTCCTTCAGTATGAGCAATTTGGCTTGTAGAAAAACCTAATACAAGATAATAGAAACTAATCTGAACAAATCAATCCACAAACAACCAACAGAAATAGCGACAAAACGGTGACGTAAAAATATTATTAACCCAAACCAAACCCAGATCTCAAACAAAACGTTTGAGATCTAAAAGAGATACAAAGTCTCTATAAGTCAGCTGATGATTTATCAGCTGACAATACCAGAATACAAAGAATAAAGACGATAACAAGACGATTACAAGACAATAAAGAAACTAACAGACGAAACCCTAATACCAGACGAAGAAGACAACAAAAGGAAAACAACGACTCAAAGACTTAAAAACCCTAAAATGAGCAGAATAGAGGATATTTATAGCAGGAGTAGAAGCCTCTGGAATGTCTCGTACGTACAAAGGCCTGGGCCTGATTTATAGCAGATGGGCCAGACAGATGGACTGGGCTTCACACAATCAACCAATCTTAACATGACCTGGGCCATTCAACCTGCACAAATAAACTCACACATACATTATAAAACGTGACATATAATAAAATGTAACACTTGAATTATAATTGTGACAAATGTATTTTTAACATTCCCCCTTAATTCAAGTGTTTAAACATGTTTCTCAACCCAAGTTCATTACAAAGAACTTCATGTTGTCCACTATACAAACCCTTGGTAAAGATATCAGCTATTTGTTTAACCGAATCTATTTTAAGAGTTTGAACAAAACCTTTATTTACTTTTTCTCTCAAAAAATGTAAATCAATTTCAAAATGTTTTGTTCGGTCATGGAACACCGGATTTGCAGCTATAGAAATAGCTGACTTGCTATCACTATAAAGAGAAATTGGTAACTTGACTTTAACACTTAACTCAGCTAGCAAATTCGATAACCAAACAAGTTCACATGTAGTTGAGCACATGGCTCGATATTCTGCCTCAGCAGAAGAACGAGACACTGTATTTTGTTTTTTGCTTTTCCAGGAAACTAGATTTCCAGCAAAAAACACACAATAACCTGTCACAGATTTTCGAGTTTCCAAACACTTTGCCCAATCGGCATCGGAATAGGCTATCAAATCAAAATTGTCATTTCTTTTAAACATAATACCTTTTCCAGGAGCACTCTTAAGATATCTTAACAAACGTAATGCCATTTTTAACACAGACTCAGTAGGTTTATGCATATATTGGCTTAGAAACTGAACCGTATAACTAATATCGGGTCTGGTTAATGACAAATAAATTAACTTACCAATAAGTTTTTGAAAACCAGTTATATTTTCAAGTAACTTATCGGACTTACTGTTTTTGACTGAAACTATATAATTCTGCTCAATCGGAACACTCACAGGTTTACAACCTAAGTATCCAAACTCGTTTAACAATTCTAAACAATATTTACGCTGATTTAGACATACACCCTCATCACTATACAACACTTCCAAACCTAAGAAATACTTCAATTTGCCTAAATCTTTGATTTTAAAGCTTTCATTCAAAACAGTTTTAACAATGTTAATTTCATGTTCATTATTTCCGGTAACAACTATATCGTCAACATATACAAGTAATACCAAAAACACACCATCTTTAGCTTTAACAAATAACGAATAATCACAAACACTTTGAGTAAATCCTAACTTCAACAAAACTTCAACTAATTTCTCGTTCCACTTTCGTGGAGCTTGTTTTAGACCATATAACGACTTAACAAGTTTACACACTTTTGACCCATCATTATTATAGTAACCCTCGGGTAATTGCATATATACATCTTCGTCAATTGACCCGTACAAAAACGCGTTATTTATATCTAATTGAAACAAATTCCAGTTATGTTGAACGGCTAAACTAATAACACACCTAACCGTAACCATTTTTACAACCGGAGAAAATGTTTCTCCAAAATCTAAACCTTCCCGTTGACTATAACCTTTGGCTACGAGTCTAGCCTTATATCTCTCAACCTCTCCACTAGACCTATACTTAACTTTATATATCCATTTACAACCTATAGCTTTCCTATTTGGTGGTAAATCAGTTATAACCCAAGTTTGATTTCTATGTAACGCTTCCATCTCGCTATTCATTGCTTCGATCCACTTTGGATCTTTAGAAGCATCTGAATAACTGGACGGTTCTACAACTCTATTCAGACTAGTAACAAAACAAGAGTTTTCAAACGACAAGTTAGAGTAATTTAACACCTTTTCTACCCCATATTTTACTTTACCCTCTACAACGTAATCAGAAAATCTTTTAGGCATAGCAGTTTCACGATTAGACCGTCTAACAGATTCAAACCTATCTCCCTCAGGAGTTATAGTCTCATCACGTAATCCTTCATCAACTGGGTCGTCAGTCCCCCTACCTTCAGTACTACCAGGTTGCTGTTCATGAGAGTGAACTACATCACTGGCAGCTCTGGGAGAGTCATCTAACGTTCTCCCAGGTGAAGGATTATGAGAACTATTTGTTCCCCCTTCATCATCGGGAGGACTTGCACTAGTACTACGACCACTTAAAGAACTTTCAGACTCAATACTATCAAACAGATTTAAATGATCCACATTTTCAACCACGGTTTCAGTATCTTCAACTTTAAAAGGAAATATATTTTCATAAAATTTAACGTCCCGTGAAAACAACACCTCTTTACTTTCCAAACACCACAATTTATAACCTTTCTTTAGAAAAGAATAACCAATCATAACACACTTACTAGCACAACTACAAAACTTATCCGGATCATCTAAAACAGTTTGAAAACATAGACATCCAAAAGTTCTTAAATGATCTAACGTGGGGGGGAACCCATACATCAACTCATAGGGACTTTTACCAGCTAAAACGGACGACGGAATCCTGTTAATAATATAAGCAGCAGTCAATACACACTCTGACCAAAAACTAAGAGGAACACGACTTTGAAACAATAAAGCCCTAGCAATATTCAAGAGATGCCTGTGTTTTCTCTCCACAACTCCATTTTGTTGTGGAGTGTAAACACAAGTCGTTTGATGTATTATACCATTACTATCACAAAAACTATTAAATTGCTTGTTAACAAATTCGGTTCCGTTGTCACTTCTAAAGATTTTAACCCTTTTTGAAAACTGAGTTTTAACTAACTCATAAAAATTTATTAAATTTTCATACACTTCACCTTTGTTTTTCAAAAGATAGACCCAAACTGATCTAGTATAATCATCGACAACGGTTAAGAAATATCTATATCCTTCTCTACTCGTGACCTTGTAAGGTCCCCATACATCAAGGTGTACAAGGTCCCCTACTTCCTTAGTTTTATGGTCACTAAGAGGGAATGGTACCCTGACTTGCTTTGCCTTGTGACAGACATCACAAGGATGTAAATCAGGTTCCCCAATATTCAAGGACTCTCTTAATAGAGCTAGGACTTGACCGGACGGATGTCCAAGTCTACCATGCCAAAGACTATGTTCATTTACACTATTAAAACATAGATTACTAAAACTCACGTCACCACCTACAAAATAGAGACCATCTTGTTGTCTACCAGCCACCAGGACATTCCTTGACTTGGAATCCTGAACATAACATGCGTTTTCATTAAACAACACATCTAGTTTATTATCTCTGGCCAACTTATGTATTGACACAAGATTAACACAATAATCTGGAATTAACAAAACATCTTTTAAGATTACACCATTAGCAAGTTTTACATCTCCAATTTTAGTAACTTTAGCATGTGTACCATTTGGATGTTTGACCTCGACATTATATTTTGACACATCAACAGTATTAATCATGTTTTTATCACTACCTATCATGTGTTGATTAGCCCCAGAGTCCATTATCCAACCCAAAAACAATGCAAGTTTCACCAAACTAGAACAGCTAGAAAAGTTTTCAAACAACCCAGACAACCTAGACAAAACTGACAAACCAGAAAAACCATTTATAATAACTCTCTCACCTCCAACATTCGAACTTGAACTCTGGGGGTCAGGAACAGACTTCTCACTAATCAAGCTCATTAGTTTAGTAATCTGTTCAGAAGTAAACAGAGTAACAGTAGACGTGGAAGCACACACATTGTTACTGGACACACTAGACCTCCCATTAGATCTGTTATTATTTATGTTATTATTCCTAACACTTTGAGTACCCGGCTTCCTTTTAAAATCAGGAGGGTACCCAACAATTTCAAAACATCTATCAACAGTATGTCCAATTCTGTTGCAATGTGTGCATTTAAGATTGGGATTTGGTCCCATGTTATTAGTTCTCCTAAAGTTATTTACCAGATTACCAGAATTATTTTTAGACATGAATGAAACATTTGTACCTTTATTACTACTATTAGATTTCCTATGTGACTCTTCTCTAGACACAATAGAGAAGGCATGTTTAACAGATGGTAAAGGGTCCTGTAACAACAGATTTTTTCTAACAGGTTGATAGACTTCATCAAGACCCATTAGAAATTGCATAAGTTTTATTAGACTACTAAAACTGTTAAACTCTTTAGAGGCATCACAAGTACAAGGTGGTAACTGGACAATGGAGTCAAACTGTTTCCACATTGTATTTAACTTGTGATAATACTCAGACACACTAGCACCATTTTGACTCATGGAGCAAATACTTTGATGTAAACTAAACACAACAGACCCATCCACTTTATCATACGTTTCTCTTAAATCCAACCAAACATCCCTAGCATATTTTGAAAAAACTTGACCAAGATACAATTCATCACTGACAGAGTTTAACAACCAGGATAGAACAACGGAGTTGCATCTATCCCATTGTTTCCCTAGTACCTCATCATCATGAGGTCTAACAACAGTACCGTCTATAAACCCATATTTGTTTTTAGTTTCAAGAGCAAGTTTCATAGCGTTAGACCACATCTTGTAATTTTCAGTACCTTTTAATTTTAAACTTATTATGGTTAATGAACTAGTGTCACTAGGATGGATATACAGAGGATCTCCTATATCCAACTTGCTTATCAAAGTTCCAATATTAACAATCTCACTACCCCCAGCACCACCACCTTGTGGTCCTTGGGGTACTGGATCTACATTGGCACCCATCTAAGCAGACAAGAACACACAACAACAATCAAATAAGAACACAAACACACAGGCTAACAATTAGTTAGCAACAACCAGAAAGAACAGCCCTAATAGACGAAGCTGTGTCAGTGTTCAGATAGTGGGTTCATCACTCAAGGTGCCCACCCAGATCTTAACACAGGAGTCTTTAGTAACTAATATATACGTATAAAGAAAACTTATACAACTAACAATAACAAACAATCAGACAACAAAAAACACCAAGACACCACACAAATCAATACCGGTCCACCCTAACCCGGTCAAGACTTCTAGACAACAGACAGACACAACTGAAACAATAATCAACCAAGAAGGAACGATCTCACCGAGGGGGGGACCCAAGTTAGGGTTCTCCTAACCTGTAACCTGTACCTTCACTTAGGGTACAGAGTTACAGGAGCAACTGTAGCTATAAAATCCAATCCAAGGTCAGCAACCTCTAGATCCGTACAATATCTCCCAAGATCCAACAACAATATGAACCAAATACACAACAATGACCACACAGTAGACCAGGTCTATGATCAAGACAAGATCTACTGGACACACTCAGATCTAGACCAACCTATTATATTAGGTGAGATCCAAACCCAAAGAACAACACAACAAACCAGATCACTCAGATCTAGATCAACACCTATTATATTAGGTGAGATCCAAACCCAAAGATCAACACAAAAAAACAAACCAGATCACTCAGATCTAGACCAACACCTATTATATTAGGTGAGATCCAAACCCAAAGATCAAGAACAATACAGATCTACAACTAGACGCAGCGGAATAACTAAGAAAAAATAATATCAAGAGCCTTAAGCTCTGATACCATGTAGAAAAACCTAATACAAGATAATAGAAACTAATCTGAACAAATCAATCCACAAACAACCAACAGAAATAGCGACAAAACGGTGACGTAAAAATATTATTAACCCAAACCAAAAACCCCAAACCAAACCCAGATCTCAAACAAAACGTTTGAGATCTAAAAGAGATACAAAGTCTCTATAAGTCAGCTGATGATTTATCAGCTGACAATACCAGAATACAAAGAATAAAGACGATAACAAGACGATTACAAGACAATAAAGAAACTAACAGACGAAACCCTAATACCAGACGAAGAAGACAACAAAAGGAAAACAACGACTCAAAGACTTAAAAACCCTAAAATGAGCAGAATAGAGGATATTTATAGCAGGAGTAGAAGCCTCTGGAATGTCTCGTACGTACAAAGGCCTGGGCCTGATTTATAGCAGATGGGCCAGACAGATGGACTGGGCTTCACACAATCAACCAATCTTAACATGACCTGGGCCATTCAACCTGCACAAATAAACTCACACATACATTATAAAACGTGACATATAATAAAATGTAACACTTGAATTATAATTGTGACAAATGTATTTTTAACATGGCTCCTCTACCTTTTGGTTCTACATTGTTCAACCTTTAATTGCCGAAGATAATTTCTCTCTCTCTTTTCAAATTCATCTCTTCAATTACGTTGTTAATTTGTTGTTTGTGCTTTAGGGTTTTGCATTGATTTGTTGTTTGTGCTTTAGGGTTTTGCATTGCTTTGTTGTTGTGCTGATTCACATCAATTGAAGGTATGTTTATTGTTCTTTGATATCTATTCTTTGCCTTTGTTGTTTGTGGTTGGACCAATTGTAGGTTTATCGTTTATGCTTTATTGTTCTTTGATTGTTTGATCTCGACTACTTGCGTTTGTGGTTTGTGTGTTAATCGGTTGCTTTAAATTTAAGTTTCTTCGTTAATTTCTTCTTTAATTTTTTTTATTTTCTTTTAGCATGTCTCTTTTTTCTTGTAGCTTAAAGTTTGGTATGTTACATATAAATTCAGAGTTTTATAAATACAGAGATTATAAATTCAGACCATGTTCTTCATCTTATTTATAAATTCAGAGTTTTTCATACGTTGATGAAATCTTTTACTACGAAAGTGTAACCAAATGATGATAAAACTTTAATTATTATTATCTTAACATTGAAATGAGATTAAAAAAAAATAATAACTAACAAACAACATGAGCTAACATAGTAACATTGGTCGATGATAAACTCATCTAATAAGATTCTTGTTTAAATTTAGTTTTGTCACGAAGTGGGAACAATTGTAGATTGCGATGGATGAATTATGTATGTCGTAACATGAAGCATGGGAATTTTACTAAAGAAGAAGACAACATAATTGTTGGTTTGCATAAAAAGCTTGGTAACAAGTAAGTTGTATGCAATGCATAATATATATAGTTATTTACGAACTTTAGAAAGTTGCTAATAAAACTTTTTCATTTTGTATTCATAGATGGTATGCGATAGCTTCAAAGTTATCGCGAAGGAGTGACAATGAAATAAAAAACCGATGAAACATGCACTTAAAGAAACGAACACAAGATGAACACCTTATGCTAGAATTGGAACATTGAAATTCCATGGAACCTGATCAAGCTAACCCGATAGAAAATACTGATCTAGAACGAGAAAAAGATACATCAACGACTGATTTAGTGTCTGAATCATTATCCTCATCTTTGTCATCATGTTGGTTAAGGAGCTCAAGTGGTGTTGTCTCTAGCGATGTTGTGAAAGAATACGTAAACTACCAGGAAACAAGCAAACGCGTTATCAGTAATCGTCGCCACTGCATCTGTATGTTTAGTGTCTTGATGGTGTGGATGTATGCCTCCATGGGTAATTCTTTCAAAGTACATATTTGTTACTCTTCTTTTAAATAGTTGTTAATGAGTGCGTAAATGAGACTAAAGCAGTCTTTTCCATATAGTGGTTGTTCGTGTTTGGCAAGTTGTCGAAGATGAAATATCGAATGAAATAGATGTTCCAGAAGTCGGCCCGTCTTGTTTATACTTTACTGTGAGCAATCTTGCTGAATTGGCACCATTAGCGGCTGAAAAACAGAAGATTAGCATGCTGAAAAGCTTGAAAAAACACTCAAGATTCAGCTTGTGTTATCTTCCCTCCTAAAGTGTTTAGGATACTGGAGAAACCAGTTCACGAGTTCCGCGGACACAAAGGCGACGTCCTTGATCTCTCATGGTCGAAAGATAATGTGAGTAAATCATATACTTATTGTACAAATGTTTTATGATTCTTGACATATATGAAATTGATCATGGATTCATGGGTTGCTGTTTTTCTTTGTGCAGTTTCTTCTGTCATTGTCGATCGATAAAACCTTTTGGCTATGGAGAGTTGTCAATGACTCTTGTCTAAAAATCTTCCCGCATAGCAACTAAGTAACATGCGTTCAGTTCCAGCCCATGAATGAAAATTATTTCATAAGCGGGTCGATTGATGTAAAAGTTAGAATCTGGTCCATTTCGAGCTGCCAGGTTGTTGACTGAATAGGCATAAGAGAAATTGTCACTGCTGTGGCATATAGTCCAGATGGAAAGGTTTGTTTTCTTGTTCATTCGTGTTCACTCACTTTAAAGACACGCGAATTGTTAATAAAACCTAGGATTACTTGTTTAAGGGGCGTTATCGGACCCATTACAGGCTGTTACAGTTCCTTTAATGTCTCAGGTAACCGGTTGCAACTAGAAGCTTCGGTTGCATTAATTAGTAAAAAGAAGTCGCCGTGCAAAAGGGTAATCGGGTTTCAGGTATGTTGGTTGTTTCAAAGTTATGCACATTTATTAGTTTACAAATATGTATCTGATTTAGGATTTGATTTCTTTATGTAATCTATAGTTCTGTCCACAAGATTCAAGTAAAGTTATGGTCACCTCTGCTGATTCCCAGGTCAGAATTCTCCATGACCTCAATGTGGTTGGGAAATTTAGAGGTACGATTAGCGCGGTGCAACTGACAAAACAGGGTACCATACTGTAACCAAAACTGGAAAACATGGGAACCAAATAACAAGACCAAATATAAGACTGGTTTGGTCCCAACTAGGCTGTAAACCATGCTCAAACTTTCGGTTAGCGATTCAAACCTAATTATTCAAGTAAACAGTGTATGGTTCTGGTTCAATTCTCATTTTATTTTTATGATTTTTTGATGTGTAAAGTATTATTTTATTTGGTTTACCTGTTAGTTAGATGGCCAGTAAGGTTGTAGAGAATATGTAAACTATCATCAACACTGTCATAAAATGAATGTATAGATTCAATTGTACAATCCTATCTTTTTTACTGCCACTTCTGTTTGCATTGTGGTTCTTATACAGAAAGGTTGGCAACTGATGTATTTTTGTGAGGTAGCAAATGTCTATTTATAAGTCACTAATATACTAAAGCATAACAACAAAATTTGTGACTAAATTGAACCAATCTTGAAGCGTAATTACATAATATAACAGTAAATCTAAATTCAAGTTACATAGATTAATAGCTAACATGAATAATGCATTTAAATAATAGTAAAATGAAATATGCATTTTCATTCAAGTGCATGTTATTAACATAAACGTATTTTTGTCTTACAAGGTTGTATATATACATTATTTTCTTTATTTTGTATGGCTTAAATTGTTTTTGCTCCCGGGATTTTTTTTAAGACCAACTACCCATATCTTCACTATGAGGCCAAGTTGTGCATTGCTTCCTCAAGAGTGAAGTAAGTTTTTCGTTCTTATATATGTATCTATTGTATTAATTTTCTATTTATATTTGTGGTTCACGATATGTGTTTATGGACTCTGCAGTCTATTCAGTTGCTAAGAGGGGTGCTGCTGATGTTAGAGCAACATATTTACAATTCAGGTAATGCATAATTTCATGCTTTATTCAGATGAAAGAAACATACTACAACGTACGTTGAATGGATAAAACGTTAGAAACCTGGAATGAGTGGAGATTCGTAATTGTCATCATAATTGAATCAGTTACCAATCGGGACACCCGCCGCAACGCGCCGGCATTCCCACTAGTTTTATATAAAAAAACAACACTTTTCTGTTTTCCTTTAAATATAAACAACATAACAATATACTATTTAACTATGATGTCATTCGGATTCCGAGTTCAATTTAACATGTCTGGCCGTTCCAACCAGTGAACTAGTAGTTTTACCATTTCGATGGCTAGTCCGGTTTTCTAAACATTGATAGATACAGTTTCAAATTACTATGTTTATAAACAAAGTTACATAAAGTTAACATTCCTAAACCCGTTTAAAGGGGAATAAAAAGTTTCACGTGTAACAGTAAAGACGTGTCCCCCTTTTAGGGCAGGGTATGTGTTGTTTCTCGTGTACATGGGGGGACCAACAACCAAACACCAAGCATACACTTATACTGCCACTCTTTGTAATTGAATCAAATCAAAATACAATAAAATAAATAATAATATCTAGATACTTATTATGATCTTATAAAATTTAGTGACTTTAAAGCTAACTATAATAGTAATACATACTTTTTTATTTATATGAACTTTGGAAAAACACACTACATAGGAAAAATTGGTTAGGTTACTTTTTTATTTCTATACAAAAACAATAATCCGCGTTAGTCAATATTATGTCACATATAGAGTGTTTAATGGTTCGGTTTTGGTTTGTTCGGTTTTCAAAATTTTGTACCATAAAACCAAACACCGAATCAAACCGAATGGGAGATGTGTAACCCGAACCAAATTTAATACCTTCACTGGGAATGATTGACCTTCGGATTCAAATAATAACGCATCGCGCAATGCAAGTACTCCTTCATATTTCTTCTTTTATGATTTTATCTAATTGAAATGCTTACAGCTAAGTGTGGAGAAGGTACCTAGGGGACCAAACGAAACGAAACGGCACCAAAGGATCTTCAACTAAAGCTTCACCAGTACTGAAAGACGACTAAAGATTTACAAAGCAGACTCAAGGATAATACCCCACCTTACCCGAATTTGTAAAAAAAGGAAAGGCTCGAAAGACCTACTTGACAAGTTTCCTTATGGGTGAGTTCGTAGGTGGTTTAATTCGAGTGTAGCGAAGGGAATGGAATGAACTGCAGGAGGCTGAAAAGCCGTAGTGTGCTAGCGCTAGCGAGTTAGCGCAACAACTTACTGTCTTGTTTTCTTCGTTGCTTCTTTTTTAAGATTAAACGAAAGCGGTTGCTAATTCTTGTATCTTGCTTCTGTCCTTAGTCAATTTTGGACTTGGGGTTGGTTTTAGTTAAAAACTAAAAACCGATTTTAACCAGATTCAACCGAATTGAATCATAGTACTTTTTCCCCCTAATTTATATTTATGTTTGTGTTTCAAATAGAAACTCAACAATTAATTTAAACCGAATATTCAAACCATACAACATATTATAAATGAAAGTTTAAAAGATAATATTACAATTATTATTTAGGCTAATAAATTTTATAGTATGGTTTATTAATTATGAATAGGCTTTATTTTGAGTTGTGCTTTAGATTTAGTATTTGGCCTAATAATTTTTATATGGTTTATCAAAATATTATTATTTTTATTAAATAATTAATTAGTTATACGCTTTGTTCAGATTACGGAATAAACCAAATAAAAATAAATGCGGAACCAAACACCGAACAAAACACCAAATTCACAATTCGGTTTTGGTTAAAACACCGAATTCAGTATTTGAATCGGTTTTTTTCGGTTAAGGTTCGATTTACAGTTTTTATTTGATTTTCGGTTTTTCTAAACACCCCTAGTCAGATATTGTAAATTTACTTATTATCTTGATACCAATAAATAAACATGTAATACAAACGTTGAATGGAATTAATATGTTCAAACTTCACACCCTCAAGTTCAACCTGAAAGTCCAAAAGATTAAACATACAAGTAAAACGAACACAAAATTTTGGATATAAGGCTTAGGTCGAGTGTGTTGTTCACTGTCAATCGTGAATCGATCATAAATACATACACTAATTAGCTAAATCAAAACACAAAGTTAGAAACTGAAGAAGTGATTGGTCTAAGTACGGATCAACCACACCACCTAAATAGTAAAATTCGAAAGAGGACAAAACAACATAGGATTCACTATCATTGTGGATTGAGTGTCATGCCTTAAACAAAGTTTAACACAAGTTCAGCATATATTAAGTTATTGGGTAAATGTGTTACTACCAAATGATCACTTAGTAACATATTTATAAAATTATTATAAGTTTCTTTTAAGTTTTTATCATAGTCCATATTCTAAAAATACAAATTGCAGTATCAACTTAGAATAAGGGCCACCGGATCACATTCTGGTTGGATAAAATCCCGGGCGAAACAACAATCTATTGATTGGCCGATGTGAAGGGGTTTTCATTTGTTTAAGATAGGATGGTAGTTATGGATTTGCGCCTTTTACTTTTGTTGTAAATCTTGGTAAATGATTGTATTTGGTGTTTGGTTAGCACCCTGTTAGCCGATTGATTTGAATAAAAAATTTTGTTGATCGTTCAAAAAAAAAAAAAAAAAAAGTGTGCCAACGGCGTTCGTGGTCCAGTGACAGATACAAAACCTATAGGAACATTATTTATGGGAGGTCCGAGTGACATCATCAAATCTTAATGGCTATTCATTAACCGTATGATTTTGTATCTACATAGTAAAAATCAAGTTTATGCAAATAAGGAGAGACAAGACTAGTGTTGGTAAACTTAAATAAAAATGGAAGGGATATGGTATTTAATCCTGACGCGGATAGCAACCTTATCACATAAAATGCAGTTATAAGAACTCCGTGGAACTACAATCCGCGAAAAGGAACATCAAACTAGCGAGGACGTCAAATCTCTAAAGTCCGCGGAACTAAACCTACGCATGCTAACAAGCTCATGCGCAGGATCACATCAGCTACGTGACATCATCATCACAAAGGAATCTTCGCGCGTCGAGTTACGTGCGGAATATTCTGATAACATCAACCTTTAGTACAAGGTTGTACGGAAGATCAAGAATGAAGATGATCCGGTCAGGCGCTGAACATTCTCTGCGCAAACCAGAAGACAACACGTGTCAGGGGTTGTTCCCCGGACAGTGAACAGTGATATGACTGCTTCCATGCTTCCCCCATGCTATTGTGAATAGTGCACGTCAGAGCACTGTGCAGGCATGTCCACCTACTGCCAGACGTCACGTCAGACGCCACCAACTGGTCAACCATGCCGTGTCAGAGACAAGTGTCGCCTGCGCCCAATCACGTCGTGCCACATGTACTTCCAGAAGGACAGAACATGCTCTCTTACATCAGCATTAATTACCACAAGCTACCCACTTGCTCCATGGGCCGAAGACGTCTTGGGCCTCGGACTTGAGCCCAAGATCACCACCTTCACCATGGGCCACATCAGCTGGCCCATGCTTCCCCTATGAATAGGAGACCACCTATCCTTTGCAAGGGGTCGAACATTACATGCAAGAAATAGCACAAAGATAGAGATAGTCATAACATACTTGTAAACATCTTCCTTGTAATTCTCGAGTAATAAAAGATATCTTTTTTACAGTGGATGTAGGTCGATCTAAACCGAACCACTTACATCTTTGTGTTCTTACTTTTAACACACACACTACACTCTTTTCTCATCTCCTAAGGCTCGGATTTGGTCACCGGTGTAAGCGAATGATTATAATCTGAGCGAACATGAGTATCAAACCAAACTTACCCACCTTCTCAGGTAAGTTATACCCGTTGTTTCTTCAAAAACCTAACTAGATTTTAGTATTTTTTTTGTGTAGAGGCAATTGAATAGGTCTTAGCTAATTATGATTGAAGGAAGTAAATTGATAATAATTGTGATGTTATAAGGAATGAGCATCTACTAATACATTATTGATACCTAATAATATGGAAGTTAATGATTCATCTCAATCAAGTCTCTTATTAATATATGCTTAGTCCCTTTTGCAGTCGATATCAAGATTGAACGTCTCAAACCATCAAAACTGTCACTCATTCATAATTCAAATTTTGTTTGTTAATACTCAAAATTCAGATTTTAATACAAACCACATAATATTACTTGATAAAGTGGCAAATAATATAAATCACATCACAAAACAACGTGTAGATTAATCATATGTAAAACGTATACTTTTCATTTTTTTAAAACCTTCTATTAGAACCATCTCAAGGTAAAATAAAATTTCATCGTGGTTATTAGAGCATCTACAATGCTTAGTCAAATAAATCACTTTAAACCGGCACGTCATCAACCATGCCAAATCATTTTAAACTATTCTAAACTAAACCCAATTTTTTTCCTCCAACCTCAAACCATTTCAAACCTTCAACTCATCACTTACTTTTCCATTTATTTAATTTATACCCCACATACAAACAACTTTTTTATTTAATATTAAAGTACACAATTATGGGCCCACCTTAAACAAACGAACCGGTCCGCATGAGCAGACGCACCAAGATTGGTCTAACTCCTCCGGTGGCAAAAAAGCTCTCACGGTCCGTCCATCCTCACCGGACCGCCCCGTGGGGTGGATTGGAGATGCTTTTTTTTTTTTTTGAACGACAAATTTTTATTCCACCTTTATTCCACCTTACCTTGCATTTGCAAGGATTTGAACCCACAACCTTACATTTGTAAGGGGGGACACCATACCACTAGACCAAGAGGTCATGGGTGTGGATTGGAGATGCTCTTAGAAGAATAACCAAATTAAATTTATAATATTATAATATTATGGTTTAGGTTTTATGGTTTGAGATTTATTAACTACTAAATTTATTCAAAGATGGAAAGGTTATATGTAATGTAGCTAAAAGAATGGTGATATTAGAAAGAGCACAATAATTGGGAAATAGCTAACCTAACACTAAACCTGCCTCAACATCACATGGCTGTCAAGTAGTCTAACCCAACTCACCCTCCCTAATACTAATTTTATCCAACCTTCTACCAACCAAACCCCAATTTTATTAAAACTAAACTTTATACTTTTATAGTATCAATTTTACAAATTTGATGACTTGGTTTCAATGTCAAATTGGCTCTTACAAGAGGCTTTATACATCACGTGTTTTTGTTTAATTAAAAGAAAACAAACCTTTCTTATTCATAATTTCTTATTTCCAAATTAAAGCTTTAGAATTTGAACTCAATACGCTAATTAATAAAGACAAAAGCAACCACATAATTTCATCACATGTTGGATACATAAACACGATAGGTTACGTATCTATTGGTAAAACATTTTATATATAAATATCATATCTATAATTTAAGTAGAGCGCGATGAAAAACACATCACAGTGAATTATTTAGTTTTATTAGTTAGATAATTGTTTCTTGTATTACTTATTAGATGATTATGTCACTTTTTGTATGGTTTATTTTTTTTAACAGCAAACATTATTCCTTTACATCAATAATCCTAAATTACACACACCTTTATCCAGGTTTAAACTTTATTTTTTTATGGCAAATATTACTCATTTACATCAATAATCCTAAATCACACACTCTTGAAACGAATTCTCTGTGGGTTAGCCACTTAGCCCTATGTTAGACACTTTTTGTGTGCTTATTAGAGTTCTGTACTTGTTGTTTAGAAGGTAACTCTGTAATGACATTAATGTTGTAATTTAGTTATAAAGATGCTCATATCAAAACGCATATGTTAAAAGACTATATTTAAAACTCCAAAGCAAAGTTTACGCAGTTGATGTAAGTGGTTTCCTATCATATTCATATGTCACGTGTAAAGATCTTTTATAATTATAACAAGGGGAAAATGGCCAAAATAGCCCGTTGATCGGGCGTTTTGCATAAATAGCCCTCTCCTCCGTCTTTGGAGAGACAGGACACGGCTACCAACGTGCCTGAACCGTCTCCGAGACCGTTTGGTTTTAGATCCAATGGCCAACCAACACGTGGCGTCTCTGATCCCGAGGCTGTACCGTCTCTCTCCAGACGGGTCAGAACTCTCTCCCAGACGGTTCACGTTTCCCCATGCCGGCTGCCTTCGGTTCAACCGTCTAAAAAGACGGTTCACGTTTCCCCATGCCGGCTGCCCCTTGGGTTCAACTGTCTCAAAAGACGGGTCACATTTCCCAAGTCGTCTTAAGCCGTTTTGTGATACCGTCTGAACCGTCTCACGAGTGTATATAAATACCCCAATTCACTTAACGAAATTTGCACCCACCGCTCTCCTCAAAGCTTTCATCTTCCAAACCAATGACGTTTTTTGCTTTCCCAGCCGAAGCCTACCGGCTTACGAAAATATTGTCCGATTACTTGGATTGTTGTTTCATCTGCGTACAGCTATGTCACACCCTCAAAATCCACTTGCGGAGTTTTACCGCGAGGCGCATGACAAACCAGGATCCAAACCAACGATCACAATAAACAAGTCTAAATGAACATAATGCAATTTCAAAAACAATGTTTAAAATCCCCAATTACAGCGGAAGCTTATTCAAAACATAATCCAAAATAAACCAAGTGTTCAACGTTTGAAAAACCATGCAACCCTAACTAGACGCCGTGCAGACGCGTGCGCCCTAGTCCAGTAGTGCTACCTTAGCGACCTGAGAAAACATGTAAAAGTTTACGTCAGCACAAAAATGCTGGTGAGTTTACAGGTTTTGTAATCCAAGTACCAAGTCCAACCTGTCCATACTATAACAAATCGAAAACCAAAGTACGCTAGCTAGGCGTATGTTTTGTTACTATCACGATTGGAAAACCATTACTAACTCGCAAACCAGATGTTGTGCCCGATGTAGTAAACCTGTTGTTCTTGTTTGAGACAATATGCACCCGCCGACCCTCCAAGTCGACGAGCGGGGCTGGTCATTCCCAATAGCGCTATTCACATTTCCCCGTTGTGCTAACCCGCACATTCATGGTTCCCCCCGGGACTTCCAAAGATCGTATAGTAACCCATAGAAACCCATAGTATGACAGTAGTTACCAAACATAAGTTTTAACACATGTTTTCTCCCCCGAAAAGTGAAACCAGTTAAAAGAGGGGCCGTAAACTCACCTTAAGTTGCGTTACTTCGTAATATGAATAAACTCAGCAGCTATGCTAGTCCCGTAAAGTGGCGACCTAACATATGACAGTTACAAGTACTTAGACTAATAACCCGCAGGTTAGTTAGTCCCTAGATGTCCAGACCGTAACCAAGTTCGTTTGAAAACACCGTGACTGTTTAACTGACCCAATGTACAAGACTCGACATCCCATTGGTGACCCGAGACTCCCCGTGTTATGTTTACGCTCTCAAACATACAATCATGCAATCATACTTAACATACGTTAACGACCAACAAGTTATAGCACGTAGTTCACGTATCACAGAATTACATCCAAACATATGTTACCAAGTTATTAGATATGTTACGGGGTTCCTAGCATGTTCCTAGATGTCAAATCGGGTCTCGGAATGCTAATTTACACTTACAGCAGCAGTACACACGATTAGGAAAAGTCAACTAGCATTTAGGTTGGTCAACTGGCATTTAGGAAGGCTAATTGCATGTAATATAGGCATTTAGGGTCATAAGACATGTAAATCTTGAGTTTATAGGCGATTAGGGCTATAAGACATGTATTTCAGGACTTAACTAGCATTTAGGATCACAATTGCATGTAATAGAGGCATTTAGCCCCCAATTGCATGGTATATAGGCGATTAGGGCATCTTTATAGGCGATTGGCCTCCTAATCGCCTATAACATAGGCGATTAGGGTTGCTAATCGCCAGTAACCCAGCTGTTCCGGTTTTTCGCGCGTTTAACACTCCAAATCAGATCCAGAACGCGTGTAATCATCCAATATCAATCCAACAACTATACCAAACATGTTTAAACCAAAATCCTTCGTTTAACCTTGTATTATCAGCCCTGCATGCAACCATGTAATCCAAACACAATACACATAGCATGAAACATCACATTAACATGCATAACTATAACCCTAATGAACAATTACTCAGATCCTATCATCATGCCATCATTATTAATCTGAAACTAACCTAACAACATGTAATCATCCATCTTGAATCATAAAAACCCTAGCTTTTGATTGAAAACCCACATACATCATGCATGCTACTTAGAATCCAATTAACAATGATTATTAACGATTTTCAGAAGACTCATACGTTTTAAAACAGGTCTGGACCGTTAGGGATCTAATAAAAACGTTTATAAAGATTTCATGGATGGAAATCACACCTTAGATTGTGATAGTTTGATGAAATAAGCTTGAAACCTTGTGTTTTGATCCAAAATCACGTTCCAGAGGTTGTGTGTGTGTTGGGGCGGTTTATGGGACGACTAGGGTTGTTATTATGAAGTTTAGGAGGTCAAGCATTGTATTTATAGTCGTTTTTAGTCGTCCAGCACGTAACACGCGATTGTGCAGCATTTACACGCGATTAGCATTGCTAATCGCATGACTGTACATGCATTTAGGGCTAATCGCCCCCTAAGGCATGCATTTGGCATGCTACTCGCCCCCGATGATGCCCAATCGCATGCCCTATAGGCGATTGGGCTCCCCTAATCGCCTATAGGGGTTGGTTCCATGTATTTTGCGCGTTAAACCCCGTTTTAACATATGTTAACACATTTTCACATACCGACAAGTCACATAATGATTGTAAACACATAACACTTGCAAACAAACATATTCACACTCGTTCACCAATTCCCGGGACTCGAGACTTGTATGTTCCGTATGACCTACGATTCTACGAATCGTCACTATTTGTACACTTGGTTAAGGACTGACATCTAATGAACCTCTAGACTAACATCCGATGATCCTCTATACTAAACTGATAGTTCGCGAACCATAACACGACTTAACTAACCCAGTTAAGTACACTA
This sequence comes from Ambrosia trifida, assembly GCA_028751855.1. Taxonomy (NCBI): domain Eukaryota; kingdom Viridiplantae; phylum Streptophyta; class Magnoliopsida; order Asterales; family Asteraceae; genus Ambrosia; species Ambrosia trifida. The sequence continues at coordinate 34,442,050 of CM054125.1, read as the reverse complement.
TACGCGTGACTCGCTAAGGTAGACTTTCATCTAGACAACGTTGTTAACCAGAATTTGCCGGGTGTCACATCATCCCCACGTTAAAAGAATTTTCGTCCCGAAAATTGCACAGTACCCAAAAGGAATAACAAAAGAAACAGACAAAAGATAGAAACCAAGAGAGAGATTTACCCGAGTTGTCACATCATCCCCACGTTAAAAGGAATCTCGCCCCGAGATTCATTAAGCAGCAATGGAGACGTATCTTGATTCGAACGCTTCCTTAGGAAAGAGATGAGGATACTTAGACTTCATCTGATCCTCCCGTTCCCAAGTGTACTCTGGTCCCTGGTTCGAGTTCCAGCGAACCTTAACAATGCGAATCTTGCTATGACGTAGGCTACGAATCTTGTAATCCAGAATCTCAACAGGTTCCTCCACAATCCGAAGACGATCGTCAACCTTGATCTCTTCCAGTGGAACAATGAGAGACTCGTCAGCCAGACACTTCTTCAGGTTGGACACATGGAAGACGTTATGTACGTTACCGAGCTCCGTCGGTAAATCAAGACGATATGCCACCGGTCCAATCCGTTCCAGGATCGTGAATGGACCGACATACCGAGGGTTGAGTTTGCCACGCTTCCCAAAGCGTATGACGCCCTTCCACGGTGAAACTTTCAGAAGTACCTTGTCATCAACTTGGAATTCCAATGGTTTGCGACGCTGATCGGCATAACTCTTTTGCCGATCCCGTGCCGCTGCCAACCGGTTACGAATCTGTAAGATCTTTTCCGAAGTTTCGTACACTAGTTCAGGCCCAGTGAGTTGACTCTCACCCACTTCAGCCCAACAAAGAGGAGAACGACATTTCCGCCCGTACAGTGCCTCGAACGGAGCCGCCTTGATGCTCGTGTGATAGCTGTTGTTGTAAGAGAATTCTACTAACGGTAGGTGAGCTTCCCAGCCTTTGCCAAAATCGATCACACATGCCCGCAGCATGTCTTCTAAAGTCTGAATCGTACGTTCACTTTGACCGTCAGTCTGTGGATGATAAGCTGTACTCATGTCTAGCTGGGTACCCAAAGCTTTGTGTAAAGACTTCCAGAAGTGAGAAGTAAAATGGGAATCACGATCCGAAATAATAGAAACCGGCACCCCGTGCTTAGAAACAACTTCCTTCAGATAAAGACGAGCCAAACGATCCATGGTGTCGGTCTCCTTAATAGCGAGAAAATGGGCTGATTTTGTCAACTGATCAACAATCACCCATATCTTATCATTCCCGCTTGGTGACTTAGGAAGTTGCGTGACAAAATCCATTGTAATCCGTTCCCATTTCCACTCCGGAATTTCAGGTTGTTGCAAGAGACCCGACGGTTTCTGGTATTCCACTTTGACCTTAGCACAGGTCAAGCATTTGCTCACGTATGAGGCTATATCCGACCTCATGTTTGGCCACCAGTAAAGCACCTACAGATCTTGGTACATCTTATCCGAACCAGGATGAATAGAATACCGGGACTTATGAGCCTCATCTAAGACAAGCTGCTGAAGTCCCCCGAATAAAGGAACCCATATGCGTTCTGCGAAGTAATGCAGGCCATCAGGCCTTCGCTCGAGGTGCTTGTCGGCACCGTGCATGGTTTCAACTTTAAGGTTTTCCTCCTTCAAAGCTTCTAACTGGGCAGAACGGAGTTGGTCAGGTAGAGACGAATGAATGGTGAGTTGCAACGCCCGAACGCGACGAGGTTTAGTTGATTCCTTCCTGCTCAAGGCGTCTGCTACAACATTCGCCTTGCCAGGATGGTACTTAATGGCACAATCATAGTCATTCAGAAGTTCAATCCAACGACGCTGTCGTATGTTCAAATGTTGTTGGTCGAAAATATGTTGAAGACTCTTGTGATCGGTGTAGATGGTGCATTTGGTACCGTACAAGTAATGTCTCCAGATTTTCAACGCGAATACCACTGCACCCAACTCCAAGTCATGGGTGGTGTAGTTCTTCTCGTGCACCTTGAGTTGACGAGAAGCATACGCAATCACTTTCTCGGGTTGCATCAACACGCAACCGAGACCATGAATAGAGGCATCACAGTAAACAACGAAATCATCAGGGCCTTTAGGTAAGGACAAAATAGGAGCAGAACAAAGTTTAGACTTCAGCTCTTGAAATGCCGACTCTTGTGGTTCACCCCAGTCGAATTTTCTATCCTTCTAAGTAAGAGTGGTCAGGGGTTGAGCGATCTTCGAGAACCCCTGAATGAAACGACGATAATAGCCCGCAAGGCCTAGGAATTGCCGCACCTCAGTTGGCGTCTTTGGTGCTCCCCAGTCCTTGATTGCCTCGATCTTAGCTGGATCGACATGAATTCCTAGTTCATTAACCACATGTCCTAGGAACTGAACCTCGCGTAACCAAAAGTCACACTTTGAGAACTTGGCGTAAAGTTGTTCCCGTCGCAAGAGTTCCAAAACCAAACGCAGGTGTTCCTCGTGTTCAGTCTTGTTCTTGGAGTAAATCAGAATATCATCAATAAACACAATGACGAACTTGTCAAGATATGGTTTGCAAACGCGGTTCATCAAATCCATGAAAACCGCCGGTGCGTTCGTGAGACCGAAAGGCATGACCAAGAATTCGAAATGGCCATAACGTGTACGAAAGGCAGTCTATGCAACATCAGCTTCCCTTACGCGCAACTGGTGATAACCGGACCTCAAATCAATTTTTGAGTAATAGCTAGAACCCTGGAGTTGGTCGAATAGATCATCAATACGTGGAAGAGGATAACGGTTCTTGACGGTCAATTTGTTCAGTTCTCTGTAATCCACACACAATCGGAAACTTCCATCCTTCTTCTTGACGAATAGAATCGGGGCTCCCCAAGGGGAAGAACTTGGTCTGATGAAACCCTTGTCCAAGAGTTCCTGTAACTGACTAGACAATTCCTGCATCTCGGGAGGTGCAAGACGGTAGGGGGCCCGAGCAATAGGAGCAGCCCCTGGTACAAGATCAATACCGAACTCAACCTGACGATGGGGAGGAAGACCAGATAAATCATCGGGAAAAACATCAGGAAACTCGCGTACAACTGGAATATCGTCGATCTTCTTCTCATCGCTAGAGGAAACAGATAAAAGTGCCAAAACGGCCGAATAACCCTTTCGAAGACATTTAAGGGCTTTCATGCTAGAGATGATATTTAGCGGAACACCGCCCTTGATACCGTACACAGAAAGGAATTCTCCATCAGGGAGAGGAATCCGAATAATCTTGTCGTAACAGACAATCTCCGCGCGATACAAAGGCAGCCAATCCATGCCTACCACAACGTCAAAACTACCCAAAGGTACCGGCATAAGGTCGATGGGGAACGACAATCCCGACAACTCTAGTTGACACTCCCAAAGGATACAAGTAGCTTCAATCTTTTTACCGTCAGCCAACTCAATAATATACTTAGCCTCTAATGGTACGGGTACTACATCTAGCAGTCGACTAACTTCCATAGATATAAAACTCTTGTCGGCACCATAATCAAATAAAACACTAACAGAGCGATTATTGAGAAGGAACGTACCGGTAACTGTGTCAGGATCCTGTCTAGCCTCAGCGGCTCCAATGACGAAGGCACGTGCATTCCTGCCGCCGCCCCCGTTGTTCCCGTTACCGTTGTTCCCGCCCTGCTTCAGTTTCGGGCAATCCTTCTTGTAATGCCCAGTCTCACCACAGTTGTAACATCCCTGTCTTCCCGTAGTTCCTTGAGCAGCAGGAGCCGGGGTATTGGTTGGGGCTTGGGTCGATGGAAGTGTAGCCCGACAATCTTTAGCAAAATGCCCAAATCGCTGGCAGCGATGGCAACGATTACTGTCGCAGTTCCCTTGATGATGACGTCCACACTTGTTGCATTTAGGCAGTTTCCCCGCATAACCACCCTGTTTGTTACCAGTAGAAGAAGAACCCCCATTATCGAACCTCTTACCCTGCTGTGCTGGCCCAGATCCTTTCCCCTCGTTTTCCCACTTACGCTTGTTATTCTCCGGGGCCTTGACAGTCGAACCCTTAGCAGGTAAAATACCCTCATTCACCTTCAAGTTGGTCATCCTATGAGCCGATCGGACCACCTCTGAGTATGTAGGATGATTTCCCGCAGCCACCAACCCTGCGATTTCTGGTACTAACCCTGATATATAGTGTTCGATCCTCCTATATTCTGGCACATGCAGATCAGGACACAGCACTGCCAACTCATTATGCCTCACCGTATACTTCTCAATTTTGGACCCAGACATCTTGAGGTTCCACACTTCGTGCTCTAACTTCTGCACCTCTTCCCTTGGACAGTACTCACGCTTCAGCAGTTGCACAAAATTCTCCCAAGGCATAGCATAAGCCTCCCCAATACCCATGTTCTGGGTGATATTGTTCCACCAGGTCAAAGCAACATCCTGGAATAACGCAGCAGCATACTTGACCCGATCCTCTGGGAGACAGTTACACATCAGAAACACTGACTCCACCTTTTCCAACCATCTGAGTAGGCTCACCGCACCCTCAGTGCCAGAGAATTCCTGGGGCTTACAGTCCCGAAACATCTTGTAGGTACACATAGGTGGGGGTGGGTTAACAGGACCACCTGAAATGAAACGCGTGAGGAAACACGACGAATGTAAACAAGGTTCACTAATGAGGCAAAAATGGATAAATCAACTTACCACCACCATTGTGCCCTAACTGAAAGGCAGCTTGTAGCAAGTTGTTCAGATCTTCATGTGATAGGTTAACACCTCCACGACCACCAGCACCACCGCGACCACCACCGCGTCCACCATTGCGACCACCTCCACGTCCTCCTCGTACTCCTGACATGATTCTGGCAGAAAGAACGAGAAAATTTAGTTTCGCAGCTAATGATAACCACTAACGTTTACAAGATCAAAGCTAGATCCAACTCAGGACTATCCATTCAAACCCAGAGCTCACCAGGGCTTTCATGCATTTCGGTTTATGATTTTGTGTGCACCCAAAATGATAAACCGCTCTACATGGTCCTCCAAGTGTTCTCCTAGTTCAAAGTTCAAATCACCGAACATAGACTCTTAGCTATACACCGTAATGCTACGGTAGTTTATGGCAAGTGTTTCTATTGGAGTATGAAAAGGAGATGTCCGAGCCTTGGACAAATCTCAAGAGTACACGATTTACTCCAATATACTACACTGCCTAGAGAGTAAGTGACCCGACCTAAGATAGAACGGATGATGTAACATAGGAAGATCAAATGATTTAGAGACACCCCGACAAGACCATACGTAAACCACCATAACGTTTAGTACTATGTGATCGTCTAGTGTGTGCGACTCGGCTATAGACTAGACTCTACATGCAGTCCTAGTTCACTATAACCATTGGCTCTGATACCAATCTGTCACACCCTCAAAATCCACTTGCGGAGTTTTACCGCGAGGCGCATGACAAACCAGGATCCAAACCAACGATCACAATAAACAAGTCTAAATGAACATAATGCAATTTCAAAAACAATGTTTAAAATCCCCAATTACAGCGGAAGCTTATTCAAAACATAATCCAAAATAAACCAAGTGTTCAACGTTTGAAAAACCATGCAACCCTAACTAGACGCCGTGCAGACGCGTGCGCCCTAGTCCAGTAGTGCTACCTTAGCGACCTGAGAAAACATGTAAAAGTTTACGTCAGCACAAAAATGCTGGTGAGTTTACAGGTTTTGTAATCCAAGTACCAAGTCCAACCTGTCCATACTATAACAAATCGAAAACAGAAGTACGCTAGCTAGGCGTATGTTTTGTTACTATCACGATTGGAAAACCATTACTAACTCGCAAACCAGATGTTGTGCCCGATGTAGTAAACCTGTTGTTCCTGTTTGAGACAATATGCACCCGCCGACCCTCCAAGTCGACGAGCGGGGCTAGTCATTCCCAATAGCGCTATTCACATTTCCCCGTTGTGCTAACCCGCACATTCATGGTTCCCCCCGGGACTTCCAAAGATCGTATAGTAACCCATAGAAACCCATAGTATGACAGTAGTTACCAAACATAAGTTTTAACACATGTTTTCTCCCCCGAAAAGTGAAACCAGTTAAAAGAGGGGCCGTAAACTCACCTTAAGTTGCGTTACTTCGTAATATGAATAAACTCAGCAGCTATGCTAGTCCCGTAAAGTGGCGACCTAACATATGACAGTTACAAGTACTTAGACTAATAACCCGCAGGTTAGTTAGTCCCTAGATGTCCAGACCGTAACCAAGTTCGTTTGAAAACACCGTGACTGTTTAACTGACCTAATGTACAAGACTCGACATCCCATTGGTGACCCGAGACTCCCCGTGTTATGTTTACGCTCTCAAACATACAATCATGCAATCATACTTAACATACGTTAACGACCAACAAGTTATAGCACGTAGTTCACGTATCACAGAATTACATCCAAACATATGTTACCAAGTTATTAGATATGTTACGGGGTTCCTAGCATGTTCCTAGATGTCAAATCGGGTCTCGGAATGCTAATTTACACTTACAGCAGCAGTACACACGATTAGGAAAAGTCAACTAGCATTTAGGTTGGTCAACTGGCATTTAGGAAGGCTAATTGCATGTAATATAGGCATTTAGGGTCATAAGACATGTAAATCTTGAGTTTATAGGCGATTAGGGCTATAAGACATGTATTTCAGGACTTAACTAGCATTTAGGATCACAATTGCATGTAATAGAGGCATTTAGCCCCCAATTGCATGGTATATAGGCGATTAGGGCATCTTTATAGGCGATTGGCCTCCTATTCGCCTATAACATAGGCGATTAGGGTTGCTAATCGCCAGTAACCCAGCTGTTCCGGTTTTTCGCGCGTTTAACACTCCAAATCAGATCCAGAACGCGTGTAATCATCCAATATCAATCCAACAACTATACCAAACATGTTTAAACCAAAATCCTTCGTTTAACCTTGTATTATCAGCCCTGCATGCAACCATGTAATCCAAACACAATACACATAGCATGAAACATCACATTAACATGCATAACTATAACCCTAATGAACAATTACTCAGATCCTATCATCATGCCATCATTATTAATCTGAAACTAACCTAACAACATGTAATCATCCATCTTGAATCATAAAAACCCTAGCTTTTGATTGAAAACCCACATACATCATGCATGCTACTTAGAATCCAATTAACAATGATTATTAACGATTTTCAGAAGACTCATACGTTTTAAAACAGGTCTGGACCGTTAGGGATCTAATAAAAACGTTTATAAAGATTTCATGGATGGAAATCACACCTTAGATTGTGATAGTTTGATGAAATAAGCTTGAAACCTTGTGTTTTGATCCAAAATCACGTTCCAGAGGTTGTGTGTGTGTTGGGGCGGTTTATGGGACGACTAGGGTTGTTATTATGAAGTTTAGGAGGTCAAGCATTGTATTTATAGTCGTTTTTAGTCGTCCAGCACGTAACACGCGATTGTGCAGCATTTACACGCGATTAGCATTGCTAATCGCATGACTGTACATGCATTTAGGGCTAATCGCCCCCTAAGGCATGCATTTGGCATGCTACTCGCCCCCGATGATGCCCAATCGCATGCCCTATAGGCGATTGGGCTCCCCTAATCGCCTATAGGGGTTGGTTCCATGTATTTTGCGCGTTAAACCCCGTTTTAACATATGTTAACACATTTTCACATACCGACAAGTCACATAATGATTGTAAACACATAACACTTGCAAACAAACATATTCACACTCGTTCATCAATTCCCGGGACTCGAGACTTGTATGTTCCGTATGACCTGACGATTCTACGAATCGTCACTATTTGTACACTTGGTTAAGGACTGACATCTAATGAACCTCTAGACTAACATCCGATGATCCTCTATACTAAACTGATAGTTCCCGAACCATAACACGACTTAACTAACCCAGTTAAGTACACTATACGCGTGACTCGCTAAGGTAGACTTTCATCTAGACAACGTTGTTAACCAGAATTTGCCGGGTGTCACAGGCTACTTGGATTGTTGTTCCATCTGCGCGTGGTTTAACCCGTGAAGAATGGATCGATGATGTGGTGGTCTACATTTGAGGCAAGTTCGTTCGCTTCCCGAATTTATGTCTCGATGTTCGACGTGTGCACACTGAGAACTATTGTTACATAAAACGAGGAAACGTCTCGGACTTGTCTGTGTAGAGCACATACACCATTCGAAACAACGTCTATGTAGACCACTGCTACTACCACCGCTGTGGAGGACAAAACATCTAACACTAGGATGTAGTCTTCAATAGTTGGTTAGACACTTCGATTACTTCAAACAAAGTTCTTAGTTCTGGAAGTAAATTTAGGAAGTTTGTTGTAATAGTATAGTTTGTTTATTGTTGTTGTAATAGTATAGTTTGTTTATTGTGATTGTAATAGTATAGTTTGTTTATTGTTGTTGTAATAATATAGTTTGTTTAATGAAATATTTACTTTAATATAAAAAACAAAATTTAAACATTCATTGCATTAATAAAAATACTTAGATTACTACAAAAGTTTAATAAACTACAAATTAATTAAGACGATCCCTCATCATTTGCCAGGCAGACACGTGTTTAAATTCTTTGCGCTCCCTATTTTTATACTGTCTTTTTGAGTGTCTAATTGACACGTCTTCGGGCATGTTGGAGGGTACCTCCTGAAGTGTCCGGTTGTGGTACCCGTTGAAGATTTGACACTTCGTGGTCAAATCGGTCAACTTCCGGCTAAGGGACTCGGTTGTTCGGTCTGACCCTCCAACCAGCCGATTGTATTCGTGCAATATTCGGAACCATTTGTTGGTTTGGTGGGTGCTTTCTTCGACATGACGCCATGCTGCAATCAGGGCAATTTCCTGTTCTTCGGTCCATCTTTGCGGTGCCATTTTTGGATGAATTAGACGGTGTTGGACGGTGGTGGTGGGGTGGTGGATAGTGTTAGACGGTGTTGGGGTGACGGGAATGGGACGGGAGAACGGTATTTATAGGGCTGAGCTGGACAACCGAAGCGTCGGACTATCATCGGGACTCACCGGACTTGGGAAATGTGAACCGTCTTGAGAGACGGTTGAACCGAAGGCCAGCCGGTACGGGGAAATGTGACCCGTCTTTTGAGACGGTTGAACCGAAGGGGCAACCGGCATGGGGAAAGGTGAACTGTCTTTTGAGACAGTTGAACCGAAGGGGCAGCCGGCATGGGAAACGTGAACCGTCTGGGAGAGAGTTCTGACCCGTCTGGAGAGAGACGGTACAGCCTCGGGATTAGAGACGCCACGTGTTGGTTGGCCACTCGGAGACGGTTCAGGCTCGTTGGGAGCCGTGTCCCGTCTCTCCAAAGACGGTGGAGAGGGCTATTTATGCAAAACGCCCGGTCAACGGGCTATTTTGGCCAAAAATTTTCAATTAATATATTGAAAAGCAGTAAATAAACTTATATTTTATCCTCAATATTGTATTTGACAATTTGTTGTTACTTTAGTGGTTGAGAATTATTTACATAAACCAAGAACAAGAACAGCGGCGAATCTTGACCCGAAATTTTGAGAGGTCGGAAGTCACCGGGGGTCGGAAGTTACAAGTTTTGGGGTGGTCGAAAACCAGTTTCGGGAAGTCGAAACCTTATATACCAAAAAATTCTATACGGATACTATATAATCGGAACTTTTGAGCGAAAATTCGGGGGGGGGGGGGGGGGGGGCTCCCTCCCCGGCACCCGCCCCTTAAAAGAATCTCCCCTGACCATATTTTTACTATAATGTCTTATGATGTACCTCTTTTTATCTATATCTATATCTATATCTATACTACTATATAGTGCATTCTAGATGGGCAACAAGGTAATTTAACTTCATTATAGAAGGACATTATTGTAATTTACATCAAATTATTAATACATTATTTAATATAAACTTCTAACTAATTAATACTTTATTTAATAAACTTATAATTATAATTAAATGAACTAAATGCATTTTCTCAACAATAATTTTTATATTTATAAATAAAAAAATAAGGTAGAGATACATATATAATTAGAACAAAACAAAATTAAAGAAATTTATAAAAACAAAATAAGTATTAGTATTATGTTATTATATATAACTAAGGAGCAAATAAATAGACTTAAAGTTATCTATTTCTAAAAAGCACTGTATTACTTATTAGGAACATTATATAAAAAATTACCCTTTCACATAATATAATTTGAAGGTACGTGAGGAGATGAGTTCGATGCAATTATTACCAGATATTCATATTAGTTCAAGTTCTCTATTTGTGCTTTCGAATAAATGAATTATTGAGACTAAATGGATATTGAAGTGTTTTTTAGGAAACTTATATTTCAACATCTTTAACAACAAAATAGAGAAAAAAGGCTCGAAAAGCGTCCATTACATTAAATTAGCCTAGAGATAACCCTTTTTTTTCTCAAACCCGTTTGGGTTTAAAACAAGTTTGTGTTCTTTTAAGTTCTTTGGTCAAATCGACACGAGCTAGAAACCACGATGGGACAAAAATACACCAAACCTCCTAGAAGACGTTGGGGAAAACTAAAGATTTTTTTTTTATTTTTACAATATTTTAGTTTTAAGTTTTTTTATTAGTGTTATTATTACTATTTCGTCTACATTTCCATTTAACTTTCATTCAAAATTGGTATTTTTACGCTGCGTTGCGCGAGATCACTTCTAGTACCATTATATGGTACATAGAATTGAAATTTTATGTGTTATTATGTATTTTGTTTATCTGATAAATCTTGCCAATGATGAGGCATACAAATGTTGTCTATGTGGATTTTTTTGTTCATCAAGTGCCATGGTCTTCACGGTGGTGGTCATTAAAGGTGGTGGGCTTTTCGGATTGTGGCCAAGGAAAACCTCGGTGTTTCTTATTTTTAATGTTTTATTTCTAATAAATGCTTAGATGACAACTAATATTAAGAAATGTCACATATCCACATGAGTATGGTTGTATCAGTGTATAGTCACCTATGTACCATAACTGAACTAATATAACAAGTTTATCTGTGACACTATTAAATGATACATTGTTTTTTAAGAACACTTTTAAGACTATCCGTTGTGGCCCGCGAGCGACCAGCCGCGAGTCACAATTTGATACACGTGGATAGCTGGCCCCATAACACCCTCTCTTTATCGTTCTCGCGAGCTAGCCAAAGCTACCACACTCGCGTGTGGTAGCGGGTCAAATGTGACCGTTGGCTGACGACCGTTGGAGGCTGCTAGCTATATTTGGCTATTTTTGGCAACAAAAAATTTGCAATCCTCACAAAAATTTTGCAATCCTCACATAAAAAATTTTCTATCACTCCCTACAAAATGGCTTTGTAATGGAATGATTTTTCTTCGTCCGACTCGTCCGAAGAAGACGAGTTGTTTATGGAAGTGGGTAAGATAAAAGTTGAATACCTGATAGCCCGGTCTCGAAGACGAAGGACTCCGGTGCTAACGAGACAACCGGCGATTGACCGTGATGGAGAGGGAGCAAACGATACTTTGTATCGACACTACTTCAGCCCGGATCCGGTGTATACTGAAGATCATTTTAGGCGACGCTTTCGAATGAGTAGACAATTATTCATGCGCCTATCAAATGATTTGTCGGAGCGTTATCCTTTTTTCCAACAAAGAGAAGACGCAAGGGGCCGACTAGGGTTCACCTCCGTACAAAAATGTACGGCCGCTATTCGGCAGCTAGCCTACGGGCTTGCATCGGACGCAATGGACGAGTATATTGCGATGTACGAAAAAGTTGCGCGCGACTCTCTTCATTATTTTTGTCAAGGTATATCTCTATACATAGTTTACTCACATATTTTTTACACTTTTATTATCAAATGTCGTTTTAAAATATGTATATATATATATATATATTTGCGTAGGGATCATATCTATTTACTCACGACGGTATTTGCGTAAACCAACCATGTAATGCATATACGAGGTTTATGGTGAAAAACATGGGTTTCCCGGCATGCTTGGTAGGGGTGAGCAGATTTGGTCCGGACCGAAAAAACCGGAGTCCCGAACCGAAAAAACAAGAAAACCGACCCGAATATGATAAGTAGGTTCTGATATCGGTCCTCTAAACTAGCTACAGCCGGTTCTCGGGTCGGGTCGGTCCACAATGAAACCGAGTAAAAAACCTGCTGGACCGAAAAAGCTTCCTAAACTAACTAAATGCATCTATTTTAGCGCCAAATCATGGGCCTAAATAAGACAATTCACAGCTACACAGTCTTAATATAAACCCCCTAATCACCTATGACCTAATATACATATACGAATCATAAACTTCAATCTTCATAGGCTGCTGTGTGTCGATCTGCAAGAACAAGAGGCTGCGACCATCTTCATAACCTGCAGTCATTCAATCAGGTATTATTAGTCAGTGTTGCATATATATTTTCACTATATATTTTCAAAACCTGCAATCATCCGTTCTGTACAATATCCAGTTCATCTATATGGATTAATATTCAATCTGCAATCATTCAATCTGTACAATCATTCAAACCTGCATCTATATTTTCACTATATATTACACAGTCTTAACATGTAATAATAGAACAAGGACTTTGGCCATTGGATTAACAATCAAGTCTATATTTTGAATGAGAAACAAACATAGTTCTGTACAATCATAGGAGATATAATGATGGTCTTAGTCTTATCTCTACTACATTATAAAGAAGGAATGATGGCTAAATGTGTCCAAATTGGCAAATTTAAGATGGCATCCCAAAAGTCTCAAGTGTAATCCTCAAGTTTTTACCTCATTTCTTCCAAATTTACCCTTGTACACCACCTTTGATACCTATTATACAATCCAAACTTGCCATGCTCCTCTCTTCATTACCATTAGTTATTAGTGAAACCCCCCATTGTAATTGAATGTCTAAAATGAATACTGAGACCCTCCATTAAATTGAATAGAATTTCATCATGTTAATATATCAGCAACACTTTTGCTTTATTTCATCATGTTAATCTTTTGTTAAAATTAATAATAAGTTGGTAGAGAAAAATTGTAAAACCTTCTGCATAGGATATATGATTTTTTTCTAGATTATAAGTTTGGTCTACACACACGTATTTTAATATTTAATTGATAAAGAAAACTATGAAAGCAATTTTGGAAATAACTTTTGGTATTGTAGATAGACTTATGAATTAAACGATGTCAATGAGTTTGGTGATAAATATTCAAAGTTTATAACACCATCATTGATGCTTAATGTCGTCACGGTTACAAGACAAAAGCAGTTGAAATTCTAAAAAATATGCAGAGGATTAAGGCCTAATAAGTTACCTTATACGCCACTGTTAAACACATATTGCAAAAAAATGATACTAACACGGCCTTTGTTTTGTTTGTTAAGATGGTCAATGATGGAGAAAAACCTGACCTATATTTCTCTCATTCACGGGATTGTCGTTTTAGGCTAGACTGAAACTGCAATAATAATCTTGGAAAAGATTACGGAAAGAGGAGTATTCTATGATGCTGGGGTATATAATTGTAGCTTTCAGCCATCTATTTTTATCTCCAAAAAACAAGGAGTAACCAAGGCGGTCTCTGAGGGTTCAAATAGTTTGTGCGACATGTAAACATGAATCCTTAAAATAGACGTATATTTGATCTTTTGGAGAGGAAATTGGAAAAAAAAACATAGTAGTAAAGAAGTTTAAAGCTCAAATCAGTACATGCGCACCAAAAATATCAACAACAAATACGTAAATATAAAGTATATAAAGAGGATGACATACATCTCCTAGAGATGAAATTACGAGTAACGGGTAGCCTATAACACGGATATCGTCAATCCCTACATATATCTATCTATACAGACACATTTAGAAAGACGCTACGAATGACATGTAATCACATTTATAACAAACTTGTTTGAAACCTGAAATGGGCGGTGGTTCTTCATAGATATCATAATTGAATCTGATATCAGTTGAGACACCCGCTGCAACACGCGGGCATTCCCACTAGTGTTCAATCATAGGAGATAATTGACAACTTATGTACAATAAATCATAGGTGATTTCTGCTGCAGACTTTTTAAAAGTCACTTTTATCAGAAACAGCAATTAAGATGTTAATGTCAAAACTTATAGCATGTATACAGACCTGTGTTTACATATTACAAAAATTCCTAATATCAAGTCAACACTATCTATTTAGTTTGTTAATTTTATTTGTTTTGTTAATAAACTTAGATGGATCGTACAAGAATTACGAAGACTGAAGTTTGGCAGGTGTTTGAAAGGTTTACTAATGCGGATGGGAATAAAATGGCAAGATGCAAGAGTTGCGCGATAGTGTATTTTGCTGACCCGACTAAATGCGGAATAGCGACATTGCAAAAACATCTTATAAAAAGTCCGCAAGGCCTTGGTAATTGAAATATTAAAAGCAATTACAATGTAAAATTGGTTTCATCATAATACTTATATATATATATATATATATTTTGTTTTTGCAGAAAATAATGTTAACTAGCGAGCGGTTGAGAATCGATATGGACAAGATGAAGATGAGGGCTTTTTGTTTTTGGTTTTTAATTGAGACTAGTTGGTTTAATATTATGTCTTGCTATTCGTATCAACATTATGTTTTGTATTGCGAATTTGAGTTTATGAATTTGGTTAAGTGATTATGGTATCAATTATTAAAATTAACGTTCTATCAGTTTATTGATTGGTTGATTATGAAATTTGATGACTTGTATGCTTAACGGGTCAAAAGTAACCCAGCGTGTCTTTAAAAAGGTTAATAAGACAGTATATATGAGGTCTTTTTTATCTAGGCATTATCTCAACACTTCTAAAACACTAGTTCCGACTCAACTAGTAATTTTAATGACGTTTCCGAGGAGTACATCAATAATGCTAACGTATTATAAACTTGCAGCCTAAACTCCTTTTGGAGACAAGGAATCAAGGATCCAATAATATAATTTGTCCAATAATAATATGTTAAACGTCCCAACATCATGAATATCTTTTTCTAAAATTCAACTTTAGAGAACTATATAAGATTATGCTATATAAATAAAAAATTCGAAATATCCTATTTAAATTTATGCTAATTCTTTTCCTGTAAAATAAATTATTATAAATAGTTTCCTGGTAAATTTTTCCTAGTATATCCATATCTATAAATTCAGTATAAATATTTTCCAAAATTTACATTCCTAGTTCCTACGCAATGCATAAGTTAAATAAATAAAAGATTATCTAATGTCTCCTAATCTCCTATTTTTCCTATATAAGTTACATTCCTAGTTCCTACGCAATGCATAAGTTAAATAAATAAAAGATTATCTAACATCTCCTAATCTCCTATTTTTCCTATATAAGCTACATTCCTACGCATGTTTTTCATAAATTGCATCCAATTACCAATCTACACAGTAAAAAAGTTTGCTGCTGCTGTGCTGATTACCTTAATATCGGGAAATCTGTGATCTGGCTGCTGCTGCTGCTTTACGGCTGTCGGACAGCTAACATTAACAATACATCTGCATACATAGTTGTTAATTTGATTCTTGATTCGGCTTCATGGTTGCTGTTGCATCTGATGTAGCCTGCTAAGTTAGAAGGCTGCATACATTTCATCTGGTTGATTCGCCTTCATGTTAATGTGAGTCTTGATGTAGCCTGCTTGATTCGGCTTAATGTTAATTTGAGTCTTCATGGTTGCATCTGATGCAGCCTGCTAAGTTAGAAGGATGCATACAATACATTGCATCTGGTTGATTCGCCTTCATGTTAATGCGAGTCTTGATGCAGCTTGCTTGATTCGGCTGCATACATTAAACATATAGTTACTATAGGTAATCTTCATATTGCAGCTACATTAAACAAATAGTTAAAGAAGGATACGGGTCAAAGTCATCTATTACGTATTCAAGTGTTTATAGGGTGCATACTGCATACTGCAGCAAGATTAAACAAATAGTTACTCTAGGTAATCTTCATATTGCAGCCACATTAAACAAATAGTTAAAGAAGGATACGGGTCAAAGTCATCTATTACATATTCAAGTGTTTATAGGTTGCATACTGCATACTGCAGCCACATTAAACAAAAAGTTACTATAGGCAATCTTCATACTGCAGCCATATTAAACAAATAGTTAAAGAAGGATACGGGTCAAAGTCATCTATTACGTATTCAAGTGTTTATAGGCTGCATACTGCAGCCACATTAAACAAATAGTTACTATAGGTAATCTTCATACTGCAGCCACATTAAACAAATAGTTAAAGAAGGATACGAGTCAAAGTCATCTATTACGTATTCAAGTGTTTCTGATTTAGCATTTCAGTTTAAAGGAAAATCAATAGTCTTTTCAACAGGCAGACTAACGACCTTTGTTTAATCTTGAAGTTCAAATCATTTAAACAACACCCTTTGAATGATTAGGATTTAGGATTGTCTCATTTGATCTAAACCGACCATAGCCTTACTAAGACATGAAAGGGACTTTTTATCTTGCATAAGTAAAATGTTTTAGAGTTCACAAATTATACTTATTTTTCATAAGTAAAATCAAGCTATATTTTATATTGCATACTATGATAAACAATACTATGAAATGCTAAAACAGAAGAAATTTAACCAACAAAGAAAAGTAAATATTTATTACTAACATTTGTGTTTTTTTTGCATTGATTATACATAGATGGATTCAACTAATATCGAGAATGTATCAAGCGACGAATCTCACAGAAGCCAAAAGAGGAAGTCACAACATGTTGAAAAAGAAAATGCAAAAACGAAAACTAAAACCGTTGGTACCAAGAAAACGGGAGGCTCTACTTCTAAAAAAACGGGAAAGACAAAGTCTAATGTTTGGGATGATTTTGAGAAGTTTAAAGACGAGGATGGCAACCAAAGGGCAAGATGCAAGCACTGTTTCAAAGAATTTGCGGCTGATCCGGTAAAAAATGGCACCTCTTCATTAGGTAAACATAGTAAGAGATGTGAAAAATACCCTGATTACTTGAAAAACCAAAGCAATATATTTCTCAAAAAGAGCAATGATGGTGAGGACGAGACTTGTGAGGTAAAATCTTGGAAATATTGTGAGAAAGCAAGTAGAAGAGCCATAGCTGAGATGTGCATTATAGATGAGCAACCGTTTTCATCTGTTGAACATGAGGGATTTAGAAGGGTTATACAAAGCTTTAATCCTAACTTTAAGACATCTAGTAGGTTTACCATTGCTAGGGATATTGGTGAAATATTTTTAGAGGAAAAAGCTAAGCTTAAATCTTTCTTTGCAAAGACTAGCAAACGAGTGTGTCTAACCACAGATACCTGGACATCAAACCAGCGGATTAACTATATGTGTGTAATTTCTCATTTTATTGATGACAATTGGGTTTTACATAAAAGAATCATTAACTTTAAGCAAATTTTCAGCCACAAAGGATATGAGATTGGTAGGGCCCTGCTTAAGTGTCTAAAAAAATGGGATATTGAAAATGTGTTGACCATTACAGCAGATAATGCTTCGGCTAATGATGTTGCTTTAGAGCTTGTGAAAAGTAGGTTAAACGGCCTCTTGTTAGACGGGAGATATTTGCACATCCGGTGTATGGCCCACATTATCAATTTAATTGTGAAAGACGGATTACGTGAAGGGTCCAGTAGCATAGATCGTATCAGGGACGCGATTCGCTATATTAGATTATCTCCTCAGAGGTTGGACATGTTTAAAAAGTGTGTCAAGGCAGAAAAGCTCGAGAGCAAGGCATTACTTAGGTGGTGTTTGTTTTTGAAGAGGTAAAAGGTCTGCAGCCTGCGGACTACATTTGCAGACATCTGCAGGAGAAGAGGTGGACCAAATGTCTGCAGTCTGCAAGAAGAAGACTGTTTGTTTGTTAACGTCTGCGGCCAAGCCATAACCAACCACAACCCACCTGAACCGAATCTGACCTGGACCACCACCACCATCCTAGTCACCAACACCACCACCACCACCACCAACCCAACCACCAATCACCACCACCATCATCATCACCACGACCATGAACCCAACCACTAATCACCATCATCCCCGTCACCAACAACCACCATTCCCATCACCAACAACCACCATCCCTGTCACCAACCACCACCAATCAAGGAAATCAAAAAAAAAAAAAAAAATGAAACGTATGTTTTATATTTATTTTTATTTTTTTCATCAAAAAAAAAAAAAAAAAAGGTATGAATTAAAACGTACGTATGTAGAATAGCAATGAAAGGATAGATATAACAATATCATCGTGTAATGATTCAAACAGATCGGATCTTGTTCCACCATGTTTAGTTTCTTCATGAAGTTTCTCTTACTAAAAGCTAAAAACAAGAAATAAAGAATGCTTTATCTCGCTAGATGTAGCGGAGGGGAGAGGAGGGCGGAGGAAGGCGGTGGCGGCGAAGGGGAGGGGAGAGGAGGAAGGAGGAGAAGAAGAAAGAAGGAGAAGAGAAGAAGTAAAGGTGAAGAAGAAGAAGAAAGAAGAAGAAAGAAGAAAAAAGAAAAGAAAAAGAACTATGAATTGATGCTGTTGACTGTTGTGGCTGTTAAGAGGAGAAGAACAGGAAAAAATGGAGAAGAGGTGAGAAGAAGCTAGAAGACATAGGTTTATGTCTGCACCAAGAAGAGGACAGGAAGAACTTTTGGAGTGAAATGTCTTCCGAAAAACAAACAATCTGCCCACCCCAAACGTCTGCGCACGTCTGCGCGGCGCAGACAAAAGAGGCTAGAAGAGCTTCCGGGAGAAAAACAAACAACACCTTAGTGTAGATATGCCTACTAGATGGAACTCCACATGGGAGATGTTGGACAAGGCTGAAAAGTTAGAGAAGGCGTTTTACAAGTATGATTTGGTGGACAAGAGTTATAGAAATGATTTGGGTGATAATTATCCAAAAATTTCAGATTTTCATTACGCGAGACAATTAGCAGGTGTGTTAGAATTGTTTCAGCGTAAAACCACCAACGCATCTGCTTCAAAATCCGTGACTGTTAACTTATTCTTTAATGATATTATGGGGATAGACAAGCATCTAAGGAAATTGAAAGCTGCGGATGACACGAGTAGTAAAGTGGATGACACGAGTAGTAAAGTTATGGGTAATATGATGCTTGCGAAGTTTGACAAGTACTGGAGGAATTTGCCGAATGGCAAAAGTTTTAATTACATTCTGTATTTTGCAGCTATTTTAGATCCTAGATTGAAGATGCATGTGATTAAATTTGGTTTTACAAGAATATTAAAGGCTGAACAGAAAGAAGGGGAGACAGAAAATGATATTCAGAAAAAGGTTAAAATTATCGTTGACAGTATAATGGGTGAACTGAAGTTGGTGTTTAAAGACTATGAATCAAAAAGTGAAACCCAAAGTTCAGATAAAGTTTCACAAAGCCAATGGAACTTTGAACAAGATGCACAAGACGATGATGACTTTTTAATAGAATTTAAAGCGGATGGTGGTTCTTCCTCATATACCACTAAATCAGAACTAGATAGGTACCTTGAGGACGCTGAGGAAAACAGTTATCAGGGATTCAATATTCTAAATTGGTGGAAGCTGCATCTTCAAAATATCTAGGGCTGTACACGAGCCGAGCCAGGCCCAGCTCGAGCTCGAGCTCGAACCTAGACCGAGCCAGCTCGGCTCGGCTCGTTTTTCTGATCGAGCTGAAAAGTCGAGCTCGAGCTCGGCTCGTAAATGTTCGAGCCGAGCTCGAGCTGGCTCGAGCCAGCTCGATATATTTTTTTTTTATTTTTTTATTTTTTTTATTTTTTTTACAAATATTTATTAAATGAAAAACAATAAAATTAAATAAAATTACACATAATCATGTATATATTTTTTTATTTTTCTAAATTACACAAGCCTAAGTCGAGCCATATGTCGAGCCATCGAGCCGAGCCACGAGTCGAGCCATCGAGCCGAGCCACGAGCCGAGCCACGAGCTGAACACCCCTGGCTCGAGCTCGGCTCGATTACAAAACGAGCCGGCTCGGCTCGAAAACCAAACGAGCCTCTTCGAGCCGAGCTTTTTTCAAGCTTTTTTCGAGCGAGTTTCGAGCGAGCCTCGAGTCGCGAGCTTTTTGTACACCCCTAAAAATATCCAATTTTAGCACAAATGGCGAAAGGTATGTTTAATAGTTTACGTATATTAATTATAAGTATGATACCTTCTAGCCAATTAACTTGTTTTCCATTATTATTATCGTAGATATTTTGGCTATCCCAGTCTCCAGTGTTGCTTCAGAGGAAGCTTTTAGTACATGCGGAAGATTTGTCAAAACTTATCGAACTTCTTTGTCACCCCCGATTGTAGAGGCACTAATATGTTCAGAGGATTGGATTCGTGCTTCCGCTAAGAAGATAAACTATAACGAAGACTCAACAAAATTTGATGACATTGGAAAAGGTATTTTTACATACACATTTTTTAGTCGTGTTATCAGTTATGTGTGTTTTATCTATTCTTGTATTATTATTATTATTATTTTTTATTTTTTTATTTTTTTTGTAGAAATATCCGATAAGGTTGATCTGGACACTGAATGTGGAGCTTGATTAAGCGGTGCTTTTGGATGAATGTTGAAAAGTTGAAGTCAACCATGTTTTTTGGTCGTTTTGTTTATTTATTTCAATTCTTGGTTTGTTACTTTGTTTCGTACTTTTTTTTTTATTTCTTACTTTTTTGTTTGAATTGTTGGTTTCTTTGGTACTTATATACCACTCTTCTACGTATGAACTAGAACAACTATGAACTATCTTTTGGTTTTCTATGTTCTTTCTTACAAATGTTTTAGATATTTCACTTAGGAATTCTATCGAACACTTGGTGTGAGAATATAAAAAACACTTGATTATATGCAAACAACCTAACATAATGGACCAATTCTATCATAAGAACACATCAAGGCAAATTAAGACTATAAGATCATACAAAATAAGCTCTAACATATTCAGATTGTAATGGAGCTTTTAAGTTTGGACCCACATAATTTGTTTGAAACCAACATAAGAACATATCAAAACAACAAAATCAACAACTTACCTATTACAAATCGGACCTTCCTATCTTCTGATTAGCAAAATCGAAGGCTACTGTATTGATATTGCTTCTTGTAAGGCTGTAAATCTGATTCCATACAACACTTGTACTCGCGTCGGGTCTTCTTCATAAGACCGAAAGAACTGAAATGGGATGGACCGAGGACCGAACCTGTATATAACTTTGAATTTCGGTTCGGATTATTGATACCAAGCGGTTCTCGGGTCGGGTCGGTTCTGGATGCTTGGTAGTCTAAATTGTACGCATGTTGGTTGGGCTATGTGTCTTACGGCCTGGCGAGGTCAGTTTCATCGGGGTGATCATTCCGGACCGAGTATCATACTTGAAGCGGTGGTCTCGCATGATCTTTGGTTTTGGCATGCTTTTTTCGGAGTTGCCGGGTCAAATAACGACCTAAATGTTATCGACCAATCACCTAAATTCAATAACATTATCGACGGGGTTGAGCCGCCCCAATCGTTTTACGCTAACAATGTAAATTTCAAGTACGGCTACTATTTGGTTGATGGTATTTACAACGAATGGGCAACATTTGTTCAAGCTTTCTCGTCACTACTTGAAGACAAAGGCAAGTACTTTACAAAGAAACAAGAGTCGGCAAGAAAAGATATTGAAAGAGCGTTTGGGGTTCTTAAAAAAAGATTTGCGTTGATTGCCAACCCAATAAGGTTTTGGACATGAGAGAGGATCTTGGACGTCGTCTACACTTGTATTATTCTACATAACATGATATTGGAGGACCGAGGCTTGGCGATATGTCAAGATTACCAAGGTGATATCCCAAGTGGCGAATCGACAATCGATAATAACCAAAGACTCGACAACATAAGGAATCTCAAGAACCGTGAGATACACGGAAACCTTCGCCATGAATTAGTCGAGCATTTGTGGGCTAGACGTCTCGATGATCTTGTATTAGATTAGTTTTTAGTTTTTTAATAATTTATTGTAAACATTAATCTAATTTTTAGTTAACTTTATTTTTGTTTTAATAATTTTGACAAATTTAAAAAAGGATAAAAAAAATTAAAAAATAAAAATAAACTGGATAAAGCTGCTGCTCACCTCTAGCTACAACAGCATCAGGTGACTGAGCAGAAGCTTTATCAGCTTGCCAACTGGACGCTGACATGACGCAATATTACAGGATAAAGCTTGTGGTCACCTTTAGCCACAACAGATGGTCTAAGGGAGGTCTAGGTGTCCGTCACCTACCCGATGACTATCGGCCGGAACTAGGGGTGCTCCATCATCGGGTACCCACATACACACATATTTTTCTCCTCTTTAACATGCGCGCGCGCACACATACACACAAATATCTCTCTCCTCTTTCCATCGGTAAATACGATCCGACCACCCTTCCTACCCAATTTGGCATACCCGAACATGGTGGCGATGTTACCGATCGGGTAGGGGTACCCGATTCCCTTATACCCGAGAACGCCACAACCTCCCTAAAGATAATCCCTCAATCAATAAGCCTAGCAAATAATAAAATTCAACTTTCTCACTTACCTTCAATAAAACTAATAAGAAAGTAAAACTTTCTTTTTATATCAAGACATCATTTATCTACAACTTTGAATGAACAAGAAGTCAATAAACCAGAACTCACATGGTGAAAACATGATAATAAATTATTAGATGATCAAAATAGCTTTGTTTTTGCACTCATATGTACCTGGTACATTCCACATAGTACAAACCAAGCACACCTTATTTTTTTTTATTCAAAAGAGGAATTACATGCAAATAATTGATGTGTCCATGTAACAGTTGAACAATGATATGGATTTGCCAACACTAGTCCTCATGGGTCCAAATATTTGACCCATTGACCCGACATTTGAGCAGCTTGATCATATTAACACAACTACTCTTACTACCCCTATAACCCCCAACCCACCCCCTCCCCCACCCCACCCAATACCAACAAAGCATTTAAAACCCTCATCCACCTTACCTTCTTCTAACTCAACTTTTATAGTTTTATTATTCAACTTCAAACAATCTCTGCACTATGTCCCCTTAATTCTCATCCTAGAGAGAGATAACAAAGATAGACATATTTGAACAAAATGAGGTACATAAGAACAGGTAGTTTCAAGAGGCTCTTCTCCATGAAGCGTCAAAGCTTAGAAGATTTGCCAAAAGATTGCATATTTATGAAGCAAGAATCATTCAAAGATGGTGAAACTGAGTCTTTTAAGAAACCCACCTGGAAATGCTTCTCTTTTGAAGAGATTTATGTTGCCACTAATGGCTTTTGCTCAGGTAATTATATAAACATCCAATCTTTTTTATGTTTCTTTAATTAATAACACCATTTAGAGCATCTTTAATAATTTTTAAGCAAGTTCTTTGGTCTAGTTATTATACATATATATATATATTAACATATCAGTTTTCATTAAAACCAACAAGTTTACAAGTGAGCTTCAGGTAAACTGGCTACAAGTTTGTGCCGGCTACCCCTTTTTGAATAGAAAAACAAGTTATTGTAACTTATGACCCATAAATAATGTTTTACCATGCAACTTATTTGAATCTTTATATGGATTAAGGTTGTTAAATGACCAGTTTCTTTGATGGGTGTCTATAAAAACTGAATATTTTTGTGGGATTTGAATTTTTTTTTTTTTTTTTTTTTTTTGTAGAAAATATGGTTGGTAAAGGAGGGTATGCAGAGGTTTATAAAGGGGTGTTAGAAGATGGACAAGCAATTGCTGTGAAAAGATTGACACAAATATCATGTGATGAAAGGAAAGAGAAAGAGTTCTTGACAGAAATAGGAACACTTGGTCATGTAAACCATCCAAATGTTTCATCTCTCTTGGGTTGTTGTATTGATAGTGGTCTTTATCTCATCTTCCAGTTTTCCTCTAAAGGTTCTGTGGCTTCTCTTCTTCATGGTATTATTTCCCAACCCAACATTTTCTTCATTTGTTTGTTGAAATTTAATAATAATTAAAGATTGGAAGAAGTTCTCAACATTCAAAATATTTTTTTAGTTTTTTCTTTTCTTTTGAATCTATTGTACTTGCTAAAAAAATTAAAACAGAGAAACATTTGTAAGTATATAAAAGGAGATAATTATGCACAATAAAGTGACAAACATGACATCAATGCCCACATTTTTTTTACCTGTTTTTCTTCATTAATCAATGCATATTTAAGGGTAAATATGTCAAAACTTGATTTTTTTTAACTTATGAATGTAACACATATTATTGTGTACCAATCAAATCTTGCATCAAAATGAGTGATTGTTGGCAATTTATGTGATTAATAATAATAATAATAATAATAATAATAATAATAATAATAATAATAATAATAATAATAATAATAATAATAATAATAATAATAATAATAATAATAATGCCGCCTTTGGTCTCGTAGTGCAAGGACGGTGCCTTTAGAGCCTCATGACATTCAAATGTAAAAGTTATGGGTTCAAGTCTTACACAGAGTAAAATTGTTTTGAGTTGAATCATAACTTTTATCACGTTAGAATTTTAAGTGATGGGGTTTTTCTAGAATAGTGGGGGATTAAGCATGAGGTGATTTTTGCCTTTGAGTTTACCTAGATGATCGAGTTTTTATTAGTGGTCATTAAAACATGTATAAAGATCATTATTTAATGCCAGAGATTAGCCACATTAAATAATCTAAAAATGAAAATTTTGTATTCAACTTTTTTTGATACTTTTTTTCTTTTTAGCAGTTAATTTATACATGATTCAAACTGCCTAGTACGTCATCAAATTTATTATTCAATATCCTTTTTTTTAATGGGTGTATATAGATTTTTTTGGGTCGTTATCCTTTTAACAAAGGACAATCAATAGTTTGCAACTAAATTACAACTACAATAGGAAGAAAACACAACCACTCATTAAATGAGTGGTACTAAGCAGAGTAAAGTACACAAAATAACTACAATCATTATATTTTGTGACACAATAATTGGTCACTTTGTATGTTTAATTACTTCTATTGGAGACAATATTATAGATTTTATTTTTGCAAAACATGATTTCCTAAAAAGCACAGCTATTATATCTAGATTTTATTTTTATCTTTTTATTTTTTTTGATAAAAATCTGTACTCAAAATGAGTTTCTTGTCTTATTTGATTCTTGAGTAGATGAGAATTTACCGGTAATGGATTGGAACACGAGATATAAGATTGCGATTGGGACCGCACGGGGACTTCATTACTTGCACAAAGTATGTCCACGGAGAATAATTCACCGTGACATAAAAGCATCCAATGTTTTGGTCACTAAAGATTTTGAGCCACAGGTATGAAATTAGTTCATTTTTTTGTATTTTCACAACGTTAGAAGTTACTGTTAACTTAATATTTTTAACTAAATGTTACATGCTCTATGTTTTAATAAATTGTGTAAATACTAGATATCGGATTTTGGACTTGCGAAATGGCTTCCTTCACAATGGACACATCATTCAATTGCTCCAATTGAAGGGACATTCGGGTAATTTCACTTTTTGAGTTTTAAATTATTGTACTTTATTATAATTTTAAAATTTTAATAGCCTTATTTTTTGTTGACATATGTTCACAGGCATTTGGCTCCAGAATATTTTATGCACGGTGTCGTGGATGAAAAAACAGACGTCTTCGCTTTCGGTGTTTTTCTACTTGAGATTTTGTCCGGCAAAAAATCCGTAGACGGTTCCCATCAGAGCTTGCATGGCTGGGTAAATTAAACAGTTTATTTAAATAATACTTTTAAACAATTAATTTAAGGGAAAATTACCAAAATAAAAATAATCAAAGTAAATCCAAAAAGAAGTCGTCACAGTAACTTCACTGGCTAAAACAGCTATAATTTACCTTACATTTTTAGCTGACGTCGGCTAAACTAAACTGGGCTTTTGGTGAAAAATGGTCCATCTAAACCTGTATTTTTGGATATTGTCTAAAGTTTAGAGCACACTTTTGGGGACAACTAAATTTTAATATCTATTTTTGAAATATTTTTGTCAACTTTGACGGTTTTGGTATTTTCCCGTAGTTTAAATAATTCAACACAATATCATTTTTAAGTACAAAATTAAAGATTCATATAAACCATTATACTTATTGCTTTAGACATAATACATAAGCCGGTCGTGTAGCCACATAATCATCCAATTCCTTTATCATAACATGTCACATGAATTGTGTACGTATATTTATACGGTTGTGTAAATTTCTATTCAAAATTGGTTATGTATTTAACATGTCCAATATTTTTAAATAAATAATAATTAAATTAAATTTATAGGCAAAACCAATATTAAACGAAGGTGAGGTGGAAAAAATAGTGGACCCAAGACTCGAAGGGGAATATGATTTGTCGCAGCTTAATAGACTTGCCTTCGCGGCATCTCTGTGTATCCGAGCATCGTCCACGTGGCGCCCTACGATGAGCGAGGTATGTATTCTTTTCATAAATCGTTTCATCAGTCTAGCAAACATCTTTTACTTTAATGTAGGGTCAATTACTTTAATCAAACTTTAAAAAACGAATATAATGCTTTTTTTTTTTTTTCCATTTACTATAAAATGAAATAGATAAAAATTAATAATTGTGATGACACCATTAACCAACACGACATTACCGACAAGCACTTAATTTAAACTAGTCACCATTTAGGATAAATGGATTCTTAACGTGATTTAAAAACGTGTCTAAACGAGTTTAATTACCATATTTTAACTGTTTATATGCATATATGCAAAGCGTTTAACTCATTCATCACAACAACGTAGTTTTAAAGTTTTACGGTGCTTGTAACTTTACGTAACTTTTGTTTTGTAGTATTAATTGTGTCTTGTTATTTCAAACTATGCTTAGCAAGTCTTTTAAGTTATCATGTTAAATGTGTCATGTCACTATATTGTTGGACTACTTATAGTTAATTAATTATGTAAAACATGTTGTATCATATGATTCGTATTGTAGGCTGGTTATATTATAAGTTATATGTAAATGTAATATTTTTTTTACAAGTACACTTAACAATTTTGAAATATTAGTAAAAAAAAAAGGAGAGAATAAAAAATTAACGTTTATATCAAGTTGTAGTAAATATTTTAGAAGGTTGTCATTTTCGAATGACGCTAAAAACTTTAAAGTCCAAGCCATGCATAGGGTCCATGTCGGAGCGCATAAATATGAAATGTTTTTAATATATTTTATTATGAAGTATATGCCTGTCAAATTTTGGAATTTTAAATGATGAATTTTACTTTATTTAATTAGAGATGAATTGAATGTAATTAACCTAGATTAAATAAGTGGATGATGAACTTAAAATATATATCCTTGTCCCTTCTTGATTCCAATTAACACCCTAGCTAGCATAATATTTTATTTGTCTGTTCTACGATTTTTTTTAATTGCTATTTAAATACAAGAGTTTAATGAAACATAAAAAAGTACAGTTGTACATGTTAAACAGTTTGCTTGGTTTTGTTGTCTAACATATTTCAAGGCTTGAAGTGTCACTATAAAGTAAATAAACCATGGCAATATCATGGTACATGATAGTTTCACTAATTTTATAATGATGTATTATTATTAATTTAAACTCAATGTTATAAATTGTTAGAGAACATCTAAATTATACCATAACCTGAAAAGGAATTAGACTTTATTTTAAAAAAAATAGAGTTTCGAAGGAGAGAATTAACCATGGTTGTAACTTACAAACCCGTAACCATTTTTGTTAAAAATGAACTCAAACGTTATAACAAGTAAAAAAAAAATCAATAAAATCGTCTCGTCGCGATTTGACACCGGTGGGATTGCGTGAACACATATATGTATTATTTTTTTCTTGACTTTAGCTTTCGTCTTCTGATAATCAACATAATCAAGATCATATTATGTAATGGTGGTTTTGACAATTGACATAATATATGAATGTTATATTTCACCCACCTCGCATTTGTCACTTGGATTGATCAACATCATACAACAGTATATGATCCATGTGCATACACAAATGGCACAATACAAAATTGTTATATCATTAATTAATTTTATCAAAACTGACAGCATTTTAACGTTTTATCCTTTGGTAATACATTATTATTGATAATGATAGACTACCTTAATGTGGCGACTTAGTCAATATTGAAATTTTGTCCTTTTTTCTTTTTATTCAATTAACTATTGTTTGAATTAGGGTTCATCTATCACTCTTTTTGTTTTTGTTTTTATTTGGGAATCATATCCTGATTTTGTATATCAGTTAGTTTTTTTAGTGAATAAATGTGCTTTTTTTTTTTAATTTAGAAACAACATTTATTTCATTATATAAGATCAAAATACGAAAATTACATCACAATAGAATGTGCTTTGTAATAGTGATATTATATAATTTATATTGTATAAGTGATTGATGTTGATTCTTATTTTTTGTAGATTCTTGATGTAATGGTTGAAGAAGAACTAGATAAAAGCCGATGGAAAATGCCCGACGAAGAAACAGAAGATCAAGATGACTTATGGGGTTTTGAGGATCTCGAGTTTGAATTCTACGAAAGTAGTACCTCCTCGCCTTCGCTCCAAGATTCAGCCTCGCCAAAAAGCAGTTAGATAGGAAGGTCATACAAGGGAACTTATTAGATGGTTCATGTGTATATACTGTCTATCTCACCATCCATTGATAATACAGTTTGTTGATCACTATTGATCAGTAGTTCAACACGTAATATTATTAATTTGTGAGTCGGGTATGTACACATAGGAACCACACTAAACTTTCTCATGTACATAAAAAGTTTTCATCATGTTAATACAATATATGCCAAAAATCTAGGTAATTCACCTTTTCATAGTTTAAATTTTGAGAGGTAAAAACAACAATGCTATGATGAATAAATTTGCACCTTTGTTAGAATTAAATGGGTCAATCATCTACATCACATGGAGGGTATGCTCATAAGATTGCACAATCATGGTGTGGCTAGTGACCAACTCAGCTTTTGAAGTACAGCTCATAGTAATAATTCCACCTGTGACAACGCCAGCGTGTAGGACATGATACACACATATATTTCGCCATATTGTGACACTACAGAAAACACACATGGTCTAGTAGACTTAAATATTTGATTGAGGTAATTGAACAGGAGTTCATTTGGTTAGTAGTAGGAGTTTGAATTATAGACATGACACGAAAATACGACACTAAGGTTTGGGGGTGTGGACATCGGGGAAGAGACGGTGGGTGTCAGGTGGCACTTCCCCGTCAGAAACACCGCCCCTCGGCCTGTTTTCGGTGCCAAGGGGGAGTTATCCCCATCCACCCCGTCCCATTCTTCGAGGCAAATTTGAATGTTGGCCATTAAAGCTTTCGACCGTTGGGCACAAAATGGTCATATTAAAAAAAAATTATTTTTCCTATTTAAACCTTTTATTTTTAAACCACATTTTAACCAAACAATCTCATACACCTTTTAAATATTTTATAAACTTTCAAGTTATTCCCCCATTGATCCTAGGCAACCGTTCTTCCCACACACACCCGCTACTCCCTCGACCCAAGCCCCGTTCGGTTTTCCCTCGACACCCGGTACTCCTGCGTCATAACCAATGCCTTTTGACACGTTTAGCCACCCTCATAATCCATGGCAAATGCAAATGTAACAACAATGGCAAATGTAAATGCAACAAGTCCCGCCCATGCCTCAAACACAACCCGAAACACAAACACAACCCCCCCCCCCCCCCCCCCCCCCCCGCAAGAGGAAGGCCCTAGTACGAAGGCGGAAAGCATTCATTGGACGCCGATTGAGTTGGATGCTCTAGCACAAGCTTGGGTGAACGCTTCTACTGATCCAATACTAGGTAAAATTTTAAATAATTATTACTTATTTAGGGTTGTAAAAAATTATTACTAACTTTTTTTAAATAATTGTGTAGCTGCAAATCGGAAAAGGGATGCTTTTTGGAACCAAGTTTGTGTTGATTTCTTCAA
The DNA here is from genome assembly GCA_028751855.1 of Ambrosia trifida. Taxonomy (NCBI): domain Eukaryota; kingdom Viridiplantae; phylum Streptophyta; class Magnoliopsida; order Asterales; family Asteraceae; genus Ambrosia; species Ambrosia trifida. The sequence goes on along the minus strand of CM054125.1, from coordinate 34,411,844 downwards.
ATTATTGGAACATGAGCCATATCGAAAGGTTCACTCTGTTCGTACCAAGTTTCGGGAGATGATGAGAAAATGCCAACTTTTTGCGGGTTACTATCAAAGTGCTTGGAATAAGCATACCTCGGGCCAGAGTGATGACAACGGGTTGAAGGTGGCTCTTGAAAGATACACCAAGAACAACGGGTCGTGGGGATACATGAAAGCGTACGAAATTTTTAGTAAGTATGAAAAGTTTAAAGTGGTGCCTAATGAGGTGGAACAAGCGAAAAAGTCAAAAACAAGTGCATCGAGGAGTTACAGTGCTGGTGGGTCGGATGCGCGTTGTACTATCAACATAAATGACGACCCAGAGTTTGAAGACGAGGTGCCAACCCCGCATCCGAGGGGCCGACTAGAAGGGACCGCGCCAAGAAAGCAGCCTCGAGCTCAAAGGGAAAGGCTAACGCTTCCGCTTAGAAAGAAAAGGCGGTGGAGAAAATAGAAGAGTTGCTTAAAAACTTTAGCGACTTTAAGCAAGTGCAAACGAAGTGGTACATGGAAAGAAAGAAGGAGGCGGAAAAAGTCGCGGCGAGGGATATCAAGAGACTATAGTTGGATAGGAAACGCCTCGAATTGGATCTTTCGAAACAGGAGTCGAAAGAATTTAGCATTATGAAGCAAAGTCTCGAGAGAACGTTTTGTAGCGGAAAAGATGAAAGATAAGATTTGCAATGAAATGGCTAGGAGGAGGGATGTCTTGTTTTTTTTTTTTATGTATTTTTTGGGTTTTTATTTTTTATGTATTTTGTTTTTTAATTTTAATGAAAAAATATTAATGAAATATAAAATATGTAAATAAATAAAAATGAAAAATAATAAAAAACCATTTCCCTTATTTATGGGAGGGGAAGGATGAGATAACGTGACGCTGATGTGGACAATGGGATGAAGGGAGAAGGGGGAACCACACCCCATAGCCTAAGATATGATGATGTCGTGTGGATTAAGTCACTTAAACGTCTTTTTCTTAACGTTGACAACTTTCCCGAATGGAAGGTCAGGACTCGATGAAAAAGGAAATTAAGTTGAGACTTTTAAATTATGACACTTATTCAAGTTTTAAATTTATAAATAAAACGATATTTGTTGATCGTTCTAAACCCACACGATAGGCAAGTGTACCTATCGAGAGTAGTATAGACTCTAGCAAGAACCGAGTATCAAACCCAAAGACACGACTACCCCTACTCAACCTTAAGTTGCTTTTTAATAAAAGTAAAGAATAGAAAAGAGAGAGAGAGAGAGAGAGAGAGAGAGAGAGAGAGAGAGAGAGAGAGAGAAAGAGAGAGAGAGAACGACCACAGTAGAAATCAATAACCAAAAAGGAGTGTTGCTTTGGGATCTGACTAACCTTGGGAAGAATTAATACTAATTACTTAGTTGAGTGGTGTATTCAAGTTGCGCACTTATGCTTAAATTAGAGTTGCAAAGTGCATTCTCCAGAGAGAGAACGACCAAAGTAGAAATCAATAACAAAAAGGAGTGTTGCTTTGGGATCCGACTAACCTTGGGAAGAATTAATAGTAATTACTTAGTTGAGTGGTGTATTCAAGTTGCGCACTTATGCTTAACTTAGAGTTGCAAAGTGCATTCTCCAGATGTGACCGTTTTCGCATAACGAGTTGTCTTCTTGTTGTTAAATTGAGGGTCTCCCGACCTGGTAAGCTCACCTCTCAACAATGAGGGGAGGATTACCCGAGACTGTGTTAACCCAACCCCGAAGAATCCACCTCCCAGTGTTGCGATAAAGACATCTAATTACTTAAAACTTTTATGGACAACTTGCCGGTGGCCGGAGCATGACCGAACAACCTACCACTTGATATCATAGGTGAGTCGTGATTAACCAGAACACGTGCATCTCCTACTTGAATTAATTAATCTTTCAAAAAGTGATTGGTCTATTATTAACTGTGCGGCAGTATAATAATGAAAGAAAATAAAGACCATTTTCTTTCAACACGGGTTCACCAATCCTTGACCTGCGCCAAAGCTTTCACATAGACAATGAAGCTAAATCGCAAAATCAAGTCTTGGCTTATCACCAGGACCGAGTATAAAGACCGTACCGACCCTAAGTGAGATCTTTGATAATAGAGGATTAAGCCACTAAGTGTGTGTATTTCTACCCACAAATGGGCTAATCACTACTCACAGGATTAAGTTAGCTTATGAGTGCATGGGTTGTTACAAACCATGGGTACACTCATAAGTCTTCTCACTTCCTAAAACGGGATATAGACCTATAAGGGTATTTTGGGAATCTTAAGGATTTACCAAAGGCTAAATCTATAAACTGGGTCATAATTAAACAATCCGGACGATGTTTTAGTAAAACAAGTGTCAAATGGGTTGACAAAATGATGGTTACGCTTTTTGAATGGTTAAATAAGGTTTTGCATAACCCAAGGCCTTAACGGGTCGATTTGGGTGAAAATAGTGTATATTGTAGTTAAGCCTAAAGGGGTTATAAACCATGGGAAACTGTCATCTTTCAAGCCCAATAATTGGTATTAAACAAGTTCCCAAGTGTACCTAGGAAGGGCTTTGAACTTGGTTTTAAAATCATCTAAAGATTTGGGGGAAACAAGCAAGGAAATGAAGGCCAAAGCTGAAAACAAGCACATGGGCCGAATGCCCAGACCGTAGGCTACGGTTCATGGCCGTAGCCTACGGCGGGATCATTCCCAAAAAAATTGTTTTAGCCGTTTGGCCTAGTTCGTTCCGTTTCGAGGTGCAACGACACTTCCATTATAATAAATGCTTTATTGGCAACCCCACTAACCATTATTTGTGTAATGGTGCTAGGTACAGGTTCATTAGGAGCTCCGGAGCACGGATCACGTTGCGAGAAGAGCCGAACACACCCGAACACTCATACGCTTCCGCAATAGGTTTCCATTTAAAACACAAACCATAGTATAGGTTTGTAATACCTGAAATGTAAAGTTGAATGTTCCTATCAAATTAAAGTTTTTAAATGGGTTTTCGTTTATAAAGATTAAAGTTTTAATCGGTCGTGATTTTTTATTAGGGCAAAAACATGTAAGTATAAGCGTTAATCGCGTGTTTACGGCTTAGGGTCTTACATAAACCTATACCAAACCTCACCATTGTCGTCCCTGATTTTATTCTCTTTAACTTGAGTATAGCATTTATATAGTTTTTTAATTAAAAAATGATATATTATGTGATAACAATTTTTATGGGTGAGTAATAATAATTGAATCTTTACCCGAAGCCAAACCGAAAATAGAAAAAAAATTGAACCGAAATTAACTTTTTGTTTTTATTTATTTTAAGTAATTGATAAATTAAGACTTAGTTTCATCTAGTTTATTTCAAGACTTTGTTGTCAACTTGGATTTTATCATTTTACTATGAATTGTGTTTGGTTTTTGATATTTGTATTAGTGACACATCAGTGTGTTCCGAGTTGGGGTGTGACACGAATCTTTCATTTATTTTTAGCTTTTATACCTCCATTTCATATATTATTAGGAAATATTTTAGCCAAAGTTTAACTATGGCTATTAACCAAAATTAATTGAATCATACTAAAAACTGACAATCTAACCAATTAACCGATTGGTTAATAAGATTAATCAACCGAAGACTTTGGTTTCTAGTGAGACTAATAACCGAACTGAATCATGTCCACCCTTAGCATGTGTTCCATGTCGTATGTGACACCCAACATATTCAACTTAACATTTTACAAACTTATAAGTCTACCTTAGCAAGAAACATTTTATTAACGTACTTAACTGGGTCAGTTGAGTCGGGTTACTTACGTATTGTCCAGGGTTCAATGATCTGGAGGATCATTGGTGTTCTTTTGTGTACACACGAGTCTCGAGTCCCGTTGTTGGTGAATTACATGAATTGAATTAAGTGTCATACATAGATTGATCCATATATGTTATTTAATATGCAAATATGTGGTTTAACGGTGTTTATATGATTAAACATGATTCTATATGATTAACATATGTTAGGATTGCATGTTCATGTGTTAGGATGTGTTAAAATGCGTTAAAACGACAAATCTGGAAAATCTGGAAAAGACAAGGTTTGGTTCAACCTTAAGGGGGGTCGAACCAGGATATGGATTCTTTGGAAATACCATTCGACCACAGAAACCTCCCATTCGACCTCTGCAGGGGTCGAACCAGACATTAGTATAAATACCATACTTTGCAATTTTTCATCATTTCACAAACCCTAAACGCCTCTAAACACTCTCTTTCGACTTTAATCACTGGGGAAGGAGTTTTTGACCTTGTTTTTCACAATCTAACCTTCTATATCATAAACAAGTAAAGATCTAAGGTGTGTTCTTCATCCAAAATCCTTTTTAAGCATTTTTGATTCGTTTTCATTAAACCCTAAAGGTCCAAATCTGTTTTAAGTTTGTTTTTATGATTAAAAACCTTTCTAATACCTTTCTAAAAAAACCTCATCAAAAAACATAAGTTTTCATACAAATTAACATGTGTTAATGGTCCTTTATGTTGTATTATGTGTTGCTTGATGATTGAATGCAGTGTAGATGTTATAGAGATGTTCTAGGACTGTTATTGATGATGATTTTTGGTTATCTTAGGTCACAAGTTGTTGGATGATGATGTTTTGTCTGATTTGGGAATTTTTGATAAATCTAGGGTTTGATTCTTGATGATTATGTTAATCAAATGACTGGGGGTTTTCGCATACTAAGTAAACTGAGCATTTTGAGCTAATTGTTGAATGATTTCATAAAGTGTCACTACAAAAAAGAAGGTTTTTTGAGACTGAAAAATCAGTCTTTGATATGCCAAAATCAGTCTCTAATGGTTATTAGGGACTGATTTTGCCAGTCACCAGTCAGTGGGGGATACCTAGTCCTAGATAGTAGTGTTAGCTACTGAACGTCAGTCCCTATTACATGGCACCAATAGATACTAACATTTAGTCTCAAATACATATAAATTCAGTTCTAAATGTGTTTGTCAATACCACATCATTTCAGTCTTCGATACAATTTTTCTATGACTGAAAATCAGTCTTTGATACTATAATATGTCAGTCCCTAATGCATTTCTTTAAGGACTGGTAATCAGTTCTTTAAACGATAACATTTGTCCCTAATACACGTTATTAGATTTGTTTTTTCATGCTAATTCAATCCCTAATATGATGTTGAAGATACTAGGATATAGTCTTTGATACCATGCTCATTCAGTCCTTAATATATTTGTTTCATGGTCTGAAAAATAATCCCAAATACTAAGTTATTGTACTCTGCATCACCGAGCACCACCACCATCGCCACCATCCATCGATTTTGTTTGCTTAATTTCAGTCTCAAATGTATTTCCTCGAAATAATAGAATATGCATGGATTATTTAAGACTGAATCTCAATCCCTAATTATTTTATCTACAACTAATTGAAGACTAAATATGAGCATTGATAATGCCTCTTACAATGCTTTTGAGACGGAGCTTCAGCCTCTAATACTCTCTTAAAATGGTAGTCTACGCCAAAACAAATTGACACTAAATATTAGTCCTTGATAATTTTTCATATATTAAGAATTTCAAGGTTATTTATGAATCCATAATTTGATTCTTTTTTGGAATATTAAGAGCTGATTTTGAGTCTCTTTTATGCTACCTCCATATTAGAGACTGATTATTAGTCGCTCAAAACATTTGCGCCATTTTTAATACAGGAGAACGCATTTGGGACTGGACTTCAGTTGCGAATAAGTTTACAACCAAAACTTTATATTGCCAAAAAAATATTCGTGACTAAAATTTAGTCTCAAATAAGGTACTAAAATATTAGCGACTGATTTTCAGTTGCCAACTTCAGTCACATAAAAATCAGTCCCTAATATTACCAGTAACTGATAAATTAGTCCTGGATACTATGTATTCGAGACTGATATATCAGTCCTTGATAAGTTAGTCTCTGATGGTTACTTTTTTTGTAGTGTGTCCAAATTTGGTAAAGTTCTCGTGCATGATGTGACATTTCAATAATTTTGCCATTTTGGGTAAGTATTAAAACGGACTGATTTTGGAGTAAACATGGTAGGGTTTCGTGGAAATATGTTATTCCTATTTGACTGATGTGTTTCGTGATGTTTTTGGACTGTTTTGATGCGATTTGATGCGTTTTAGGATGCTTGTTGCAGACTGGGTCGAACCAGAGTTCCATTCGACCAGTCGTGGGGTCGAATGGAGACCCTAGGGGTCGAGCCAAAACTTGAACAGGTCGAACGAACTTTAATTTGGTCGAATGAATATGATTTAGGTTGAATTAACACGTGTTTGGGTCGAATTAACATGTGTTAAGATCGAATGAACATGTGTTAGGTTGTATGAACTTATGTATGGGTCGAATGAACTTTAAATGGGTCAAACCAAGGTAATTTGGGTCGAACCAAGACTAATTCCATGCTGATTCGACCTTACAACTCCGTATGTGCGATTTTTGATGCAAACTAAGTATTTTATGCTTGAACCTTATGTGTAATCTATGTGTACTTGATTAGTTTATGTAATGGGTCACCAACGGGATGTCGGGTTGGTCTGGTGTGTCGGTTTAACAGTTAAACACGTTTTCAAAATACTTAGTCATGGTCTGGACAATCGGGGACTAGTTAATATAACACCCCAACCGATGGCGGAAACATCGGGATGTCACATATTGATGATTGTTTCAGTAGCACATGGTATACATTGAAATTTTAAATACTTTATTGATAACATAAATATCCAAATGAAACAATGTCTAAAAATCCCAAAATACATAACATCAAATAAAACAAATAACTTCAAATAACTTCATAGAATCCATCACGCATACTCTAAGCCTCAGCTTCATTGTTACTTGAAACATGTTAATTTTGAAAATATTTTTGGGTCAACAAAAGTTGGTGAGAATTACATAGGTTTTGATAATTGAATAAAAACTTGTACAATTCGAGTGTCATGGCAAGTCTAGTCCATATGTGAAAACAAAACAATAGGGTAAATCGAGTGCATAATCAAACCTTGTGACTAGAATATTGTGGTTCATCCCATACGCTTATGGTTCACTCGATTATATTATAAATTCGATAACAATCACCCACGCTACCTATGTAGGAGGTACACGTATCCGGGTGGGATTGTCAGTCCAATAGATCTATCATTGTATACCGTCGGCTGATCAATGTTAATGATTATGCTAGAATAATGTGCTTACCCTAGTAATGTTTAAGACATAATGCAACATAAAATAACACATAGACACTTATGATTGAATTGTAGATAGAATGTTGTAACATGTTTCACCCCAAAATAGTGAAATAGAAAAGGGGCTATGTAAAACTCACCTTAGTGTTAGAATGGAGACCCTTGTTATATATGTAAATGTGGCTCGTGTGTATCCAAATATCACCCTATTTCAAGGTAATAAATAAGTGTCGGGGAAGACTTAATAAATCTAAGTTTTCTAGTTTAAAATGTGCTAGGGTTCCTAATTTGGGGATTAATAATTGATTTATGATTAAATTTGAATAATTTAAATAAATAAAGAAATAATTAATGAAAATGTTTTCTGACCAATATTAACTAAAAGTAGTTGAATTAAAATATAATAAATGTGAAAATAATTTTTATAAAATTATTTTCTTAATTAATGAATATTTATATATTAATACTTATTTGACAAAATATAAACTTAATATTTAAAAATATTAAAATTTATAAATTTCAAATCAAAAATTTATATTTCTGATCTAAATGATTAATAATAATTTATGTGAAAATTTGATGTAAAAATAATGAAAAATGATTTTATTATGATTTATTTATGATTAAAATAACAAAAATCGATTAAAAATATTAAATAAATGATTTTTCAGAAATAAAAATTATTTCTGGAATATTTATTGTTTTATAAGTTTAGGATAAGTTTTGTGGAATTTTATAAAGTCGTTTTGATATTTCTATAGAATTTTGAATTTATGCATGAATAAATTTGTAATATTTATAATATATAATAAATAAATAATTTTTGAAAAACTAAAAGTTGGATATTAAACTTCATCATAAGACTGACTTAAAATAAATTTTGTAGAATTTATAAACCATGTTTAGTATTTAAAATCCATTTTTAAAAATAATATGGGTTATATAGGTATAAAAGAAATCCAAAAAAAATGATTGTATGTGCCAAGGCTCGAACCCGAGTCCTTGGCCGGTTCCGAGGTTTTAAAATCACAAGCCAGACCAACTGGTCTGACCCTTAGAACGAATAATTCCTGGTTCAGATTAATTATATAGGTTATCTGATTCGTTTATATAATTGATTTAGAAAGAAAAAAGAAAAAAAAGGTTTACGCGAGTGGGGATCGAACCTGGCCTCTGGCCGGTTCATGTTATTAACATGTGCATGATACCAATTGATCCATAGATCAGTTGGTTATTGTTTCTGTTTTAAAACAAATATAAAGGTTCTGCAGCGATTATCCCCAATTTGAAAGGCTATGAACCCTAACATTCAAATCGCTACAATTATCAACCAATAGCCCCTGTGATGTTGGGGCTATTGCTTGTATGTATCCGAATAACAAAACCCTCAAAGAATAATGAACTTACAATGTGAATCTTGTGCGATTTGAGCAGTCAACGAGAAAGTTAACCTGCGAGGATTGCTTGAATATTACGATGTTTTAAAAGAAATTGAGAGTGTAGGTAGTATTTTCGGCAAGTAGAGCCTGAGAATGAGGGCTCAATTTATACTACAACAAACGGTTTCATAGATTAGGAAATTTTGACCCGTCATAATAATAATACGCGTGAATTGGCTAGAATTGGAAGGTTTTAAATCCTGATTTGCGTGGGAATCAATCATAGATGGGTTGGTCAACTATTTACCATAAACGAATTCGTGTTAAAACACGGATTGAAAGATAATTATGGGAGATTAGCATCACAGTTGACTTTCCAAGTCAACTGGTATGATTCAAACAACTCTTATAATTAAAACGTGTAGGATATTGAACAGATAAGAGATGCAGCTCAGCTGGTTGTGTTGTGTGGTTTGTGTGAGCCGGCCATGGGCACGGGTTCGATTCCCGGCCCAGGCACTTATTTTTTTTACAATTATTTCACCACTATATAGTTAATATATAGTTATAGTATGGTACTAGGAGTCCAAAAGTGTCACGAAATATTTTTTAGAAGGTACGATAATGATAAAAATGCGACGTTTTATTAATAAATGTCACAAACGTACATGGAATAAATACGAAATGTTACAGTCTCCCCTACTTTTAGGAACTTCGTCCCGAAGTTGGAGTTGGAGAGTCTGGTGGGAAAAGGTGTGGGTATTTAGACTTCATCTGGTCCTTGCATTCCCAAGTGAACTCTGGACCTCGTTTAGATTCCCAACGAACCTTAACGATCGGAATGCGACTGCGTTTGAGTTTCTTGACTCCAGTATCCATGATCTCAACAGGTTTCTCGACAATGTGCATAGTTTCATTGATTTGCACATCCTCAAGAGGGACATGGAGGTTCTCATCTGCTAAGCACTTCTTGAGATTCGAAATGTGAAAAGTTGGGTGAACATTGCTTAACTCAGGTGGAAGATCAAGTTTGTAAGCCACTTTTCCAATCCTGTCAAGCACTTTGAATGGGCCTACGTATCGAGGAGCTAGTTTTCCTTCCTACCGAAGCGAATTACTCCCTTCCAAGGAGATACCTTAAGAAGTACAAGGTCCCCAACTTGAAATTCCATGGGCTTTCGACGTTTATCAGCATAGCTCTTCTGTCGACTTCTAGCCTTGAGAAGATTATCCTGGATGAGTTGGATTTTATCTATGGTTTCCTGGATCAGTTCAGGTCCAGTGATTTGGGCTTCACCAACCTCAGTCCAACAGACAGGTGAACGGCACTTACGACCATAAAGTGCCTCGAAAGGAGCCATGTTAATGCTGGCATGGTAATTGTTGTTGTATGAAAACTCAACCAAGGGAAGATGAGAATCCCATGCGCCACCAAAATAATTGACACATGCCCTGAGCATATCCTCAAGTGTCTGGATGGTACATTCAGTCTGACCATCTGTTTGAGGGTGATAAGCAGTACTTAGGTTTAGCTTGGTACCCAAAGCGTCTTGTAAAGAATCCCAAAAGTGAGAGGTGAAACGACCATCACGATCGGAGATGATGTCCAAAGGTATACCATGGCGACATACGATTTCACTCACGTACATCTTTGCTAACCTTTCCATAGAATATTTCTCACGAATTGGTAAGAAATGGGCTGACTTGGTTAAACGGTCAACGATTACCCAAATGCTGTCCTAACCTTTGGGTGTACGAGGGAGTTTAGTGATGAAGTCCATTGTTATGCTCTCCCACTTCCATACAGGAATTTCTGGTTGTTCAAGCATACCAGATGGTCGTTGATGTTCAGCCTTGACCTTTGAACACGTAAGGCATTTTGCAACGAAAAGAGCGATATCTTTCTTCATACCAAGCCACCAATACGAATAACGAAGATCTTGGTACATCTTGTCAGCTCCAGGATGAATAGAATAACGAGACTTATGAGTCTCGTTCATAAGGAAGGTACAAAGATAATCACGGTCAGGAATCCAAAGTCTATTGAGAAAATAAAGTAGACCATCAGGTTTGGTTTCAAGTTGAGTCTCAGCACCACAAGACATTTCCTCGTACATGTTACCTTGGGTGACTGAAGTATGCTGAGCCTGGAGGATACGATCCTGAATATCAGTACGAACTCTCGCACAATGAAGTTTGATGCGCTCTTTACGACTGAGTGCGTCTGCCACAACATTCGCTTTTCCAGGATGGTAGCGAATCTCGCAATCATAGTCGTTAAGTAACTCAACCCAACGTCGTTGCCTCATGTTAAGATTTTTCTGGTCGAAGACATGTTGGAGACTTTTGTGGTCTGTGAAAACCACACATTTGGTTCCATAAAGATAGTGTCTCCAAATCTTAAGAGCAAAGACGACTGCGCCCAATTCAAGATCATGGGTGGTAGTCCATTGGCAAAGACACATCCTTTAAAACACCTAGGTTGTGGGAGGTCTTGAGTTCAAGACCCAAAGACCATAGGATTAAAAAGAAATTAACCCTTAAAAAAAGCTAATTTCCTATCTTTTAATTAAAGATATTTATTATTCTATCTTACTTACTTATGGATAATTATTATATGATCAACAAAATAAATTTAATATAAAATTAAAAATATATTTATAGATGGTGGAAATTGAGCAGTAACATGCATTGGTTTTCGTGTTTTTCTTTTTTTTTTCCAACACTTATTTATTTATAAATACATATGATTCAATAATAATTAACAAAATGTGTTAGTGGTGGAGTGGTTTGTGGGGTATTTGTGTGCCTTGAGGTCTTAGGTTCGAAACCTGTTTGAAACATGGGATTTTTTTCAACACTTATTTATTTATAAATACACTAGTAGTGGGTAATCCGCGCGTTGCGGCGGGACTGTTAAACAAGACAAAAAATGACGAAAAAAACGTTGAATCACGCACATGCATGGCGGTGAGTTAACTCACCATATTAAAAAAAGAAAAGTTAAAAATTATCAAAGAAAAAGTGAAGTAAGTAGAAACGGTAAAAGAATCCACATAAAAAAAAAAACTAAAAAACTTTAATGACTTGCTCACATATGTTTAAATGAGTTGTACGTTATCACACGCAATTTTGTTTTAAAGTATCTTACATTGAAACATATGTAAAAATATAGAACCAATAAAGGACATTCTCATTTCTCTTTCTTCTAAACACCACACGCATGGCGGTGAGTTAACTCGCCATATTAAAAAATTGAAAAGTTAAAAATTATCAAATAAAGAGTGAAGCAAGTCGAAACGGTTAAAAATCCACATAAAAAAGGAAATAAAAAACTAAAAAAACTTTAATAACTTGTTCGTCTATGGTTAGATGAATTGTATATTTTCACACGCAATATTGTTTTAAAAGAATCTTACATTGAAACGTATATAAAAATATAAAACCAATAAAAGACCTTTTATTTCTCTTTCTTCTAAACACAAGATAATATTATAAAAAACAGTAAGTTTGATCTATTTCATATAAAAAATTAAGGAAAAATATAAAAGCATATTGTTCTATGAATAAAGCAACTTTACGTTGTTTAGTAAGATAGGTTCTCAAGATGCCAAATTATTCATGCAGTTGATATTTCTCAAAAGACTTAAATACTTAAAAGTTTAGTAACAGTGTCATGAATAATAATAGATTTACTAACTTTTGTAAAGTATCTAATTCTATATAAAAAATTACAACAAAAATGTAGCATTATGAATTGTTTTTTATATGTTTTCTTTTTAATATATTCAAAGTACTTGTAGAAATAAATGTCATGAGCTATAATAAATATCTATTGACTCTTGAGTTCATTTAGATTAAATAGGGTGCTTCAAAGACAAAATTGCCCCCAAAATATAGTTATTATATGTATTTGGTGTTGTATTATAAGCAAAGTAACTTGTACCTCTTAAATTTTAAGAAGTCCTCATAAAATGCTTTATAATATAGTATAGATATGATTCCATAATAATTGACAAATTGGCTTGGTGGTGGAGTGGTTTGTGGTGCATTTGTGTGCTTTGAGGTCTCAAGTTCGAAACCGGTTTGAAACATGGGTTTTTTTTTACGAACACTTATTTATTAATAAATATATATGATTTCATAATAAGTCACAACATGGCTTGGTGGTATAGTGGTTTGTGGTGCATTTATATGGTTTGAGCTCTTAGGTTCAAAACAAGGGAATGGCAGGTTATTTTTTTTAAAGGTCCAAACACTTTTTTAGTAATAATTATGTATGATTTCATAATAAATAACAACATGGCTTACATGGGAAGGGCAATAGGCGACTTCTTTTTTTCCCATTCACAACATGTTATTAAGTAATAAGTACAAATATATCCATGTTTGTGTGAGATGTCGTTTTTAAATTATGGTATGAAAATTGTTAGTTACTTTGTTGATAATAGTTTTTTAGTATTTTGGATACAACAAAATTGTAAGGCGCGCAAAGCGCGCCTTAAAACACATTAGTTAATTATTAACACTTTGTGAGTTTATTCTTTAATTATCGATACTTATTATATACTTAATTAAAAAATTATAAAATTAATTATGAATTTCCAAATAAACTTATTATTTTTTACTTTAAAGTTGCTTTTGTTGAAGTCTCAAAATATCACTAAGTTTAAAATTATGTTCGGAGTAAACTGCACGGATGGTCCCTGTGGTTTGCATGAATTGCACCGATGCCATCATATATTTTCAATGGTCCCTAACATTGACATTTTATAGCATTTTGGTCCTTACTAGCTAACTTCGTTAAAATTTTCATCTAAGTCAATGTAAAATGACTAAACTACCCATAGGGACCATCCGAGTAGTTTAATCTTTTGTATATATTTTCTTGGACCACCACCACCTCTTCCTTAACCAACCAACATCACCCCCTGCTCCTCCTCCAACCACCACCACCACCACCTCAAACAACCACCACCACCTCCGGCCTCCCTCAAACAACAATCACCTCTCTCTCTCTAACTCCGGCGACCATTGGAAAATCCGATGACCTTCCAAAAAACTCACCAAACCAACCATTAATGTGGCCTGCACGTCCCTAAGCCCTTGACTGACACCCACTTTCCATTTTAACTCGTCAATAGTCGTGATTATTGCAATTAAAAAGTTGATTCCCATTTTTTCCGGTGATTATTGCATAAAATACGACCATTAAACCAAATTTCATTTTCACGTATTCGTGTGTTTATGTATATATAGAACCCATACACTGATATACGTTAAAATATACATATATAAATCCCTGATTAAACTCCCAAATTGTGCGTTTTTGACCATAATTGCACGAATTTGGTATTTAACTGCTTCATATGTTTATTGCAGGACTTAAACGACGCCCCAAAGACAAAGTCAAAGAAATCGGACGAAATTTGGACTGAACGGACAGTTGCTGCACAATCAGGCAAATCTAGAAGATGTGCATGGTCGTGCAACCCAGGTGCACGACCGTGCGGGTTCATGTTACTCGGACATAGAAGGCTGCACTGCCAGTGCAGCTCCTAGTGCACACCAGATTCCCGGACACACAGACCTGCATTACCGTGCACCAGACCGTGCGACCCACGTTCCTCGGCTGCACTGCCAATGCACCAGGAAGTGCAGCCCTTGTACCCGGACACCACCAGACCCGCACGACCGTGCACCCCAGGTGCACGACCGTGCGCAACCCAAGATATTTTCAGTGACCAATAGCCAAATTGCCTGCCACGTCAAAAGATAAAGTGCACGACTGTGCACTTTATATGCACGACCGTGCACAAAATCAAAACTTCTATAAAAACAGAGCGGAACTTACTGAGCTGATATTGGGTTTTCTGGAGACGATCTGAGGCGATTTCTGGAGCTAAGGAACTGCTGCAAAGGCGAGGAACGAGCTCGGGAAGCCATCCGATCCATCCATCATCATCTGATCCTTCACTTTTGCATTTTTATGGTTTGATCCTTTAAACTATTTATGATCCAAATCTGATTTTGTATGCTTATTGTGATGTTTATTTAGTAGATTGTAAGCCTACGGGCAAAAACACTAGTATGTAGTACGTAGAAACAATAGTTTGTATAGTTAATCATGTCTTGTATGAATTTGGCGTTTTTCATGACTTAATCTTGATGATCATAATGCAACATTGTTTCATTGTTAATGGATTTGTAGTTATGTTTTATTGACTTTAATGATTGCCGAATGTGTTAGGCGGATACATGTTGAAAAACCATCCGTTTAATCATCCGGTAGTAGACTAGTTAACTTGTTAATAAGTTTACACCATGAAACTGTAACCGGGTATTGGTTTGGTTAAGTTAGTCGAATAATGATTAGAAATGCTTACCGGCATGTAAAAGGGTTTTAAAAGCTTAATGGTGTTGTTACTGATCTTTGACACGGTCAATGATCTTTGCTAGTTATTTTGGTAAAAATAGCGATCTTAGTAAATCTGTGTTCAAAGTTGGTAAAATGGAAAAGGTTGTGAAATGCTCTACTTTATGCTAGTCTAGGTGGTTGTATTGTGTACTCTGTATCGCTTTCCTGGATTAGTGAAGTTAGAAAACTCTTAACAGATGACTAACTTATCTTTAGAAGATTTGCATGAGATCATATCAGCTGCTCGCTAATAAACGACTTGAAGTGGTTAACGTGTGTGTTCATGTTAGCTTTCTGTATAGTTGTCATGTTAGGATGCCCGAAAGGGATACTAATTGTCGGAAAATGGGAATGTTGATCACACACCTTTATTTCATATGATATGTAGATGACATGCTAGGATTGATATATTATAGTTTATATAGTTATATTTTGTATTTGGAGTCTTACATATGTTAATTGTATGTTTTAGAATTAATTTAGTTTAAACAAAACTTCCACTATCTTTTCCTACTGGTAAATTAGGGATAAAGTTTTAGTACAATTGCTCCACGCGCGTCCATGGATCGATATCTGGTTCTTATCTGTACTTACTACATATATGACAGGGTACACTTGCCCTTTTGTGTGTGTTTTAATATTAAGGTCTAAACCATTTTTATAAATATTAAAGCAAAAACGTGTGTTTAATCATTGTAAAATATTAAAGCACACGTAATACACCAACCCAGAAACACTGCACAAACCTTTCATTCCTAAAGAACTCTAAGTCTTTCAATCAAGCTCGCCAGAATCAAGGACTTCCGACAACCTTCCTCCTCCTCTAAATTCCTTTTCAATCCGTAAGTTCTTTACACATTTAGGTTCGTTTTTGTATTCGTGGTGACATAGATGGTGGTTGTGTTGTTGGCCAGTGGTTGTGGTGGTCGAATGTTTGGGGGGGGGGGGGGTGGTTGGGGGGAAGACGGTGGTGCTAGATGATTGGTGGTGGTTGTAGTTGGGGGAAGATGGTGGTGGCAGTTGGGTTGGGGTTGAGATACTAACACAAAGATAGAGATAGAAAGAGATAGAGAGAGTGGGGGGGGGGGGGGATAGAGTTTTATAAGATCTTTTATTTTTTTAAAGAGGGGTAATTTAGTAATTTCACATAGGCTTAACTGAAAAACTTAACCTCCATCCAAGTCAGGGACCACTGATGCAATAAAATCCAAACCACAGATCCCATTGGGGTAATTTTAAAAAAGTGAGGAGCATACTTTAAATTTGGGAAAACCACATGGACCATCCGTGCAATTTACTTTTATGTTCGTTAAGATTAATTCAACAAAATATATAACTGTCACATTAAAAGTTAAATATTTTTCAAAACGTATGTTGACGATTGTATCTATTATCTGATTACGTTATATTTTATTTAACTTGTGCAGTACACGAATTTTTAAAAAATACCTTGTTTTGTACTAAGCATATAAAATTACATTTATTTAACCCGTGTAATACAAGAACCTATTTCTTAAATAAAGAATTAACTTTATACTGAAATATATATATGTTACCACGTTATCAAATAATAAATTTCACTATACGTCAATTTCTCTTGTTTATTCCGCTATTTGGCTGTCATAAACATTGCACGCTTGTTGCTAACCCAACAAATCATCTATTCTATTGTCATCAAAGAAAGCGAATTTGAAGGTCAAATTCAATTAAATTAGAAATTAACTGAGAGTGATAGCATATTATATACAAAACAAATATGCAACTATTTTATATAAAAAAAAACGGTCCAAACATAATACTGGTTCAGGTTGGATTGACCTTTTTGAACTAGCTGAAGTCCCTTTTTTCTCTTCTGGTTTAACTAAAATATGGGAAAATATTTAAAAAAAAGTTTGATACATTGTTTAAGTTTATTTTTATTAAACCTAATTTTAAGTTTAGCCACAAAATATAAAAAAGTCATGTAAAAAATGAGTTTCATCATCTAGGTTGGGGAGGTTAAATTACTGCTATTTCTTTTCCTGATCGATATAGACACACGCAAATACATTGCAAATCATGTAAGTCCGTCCGTGGTTTAAGGTTTATAAAATGTAAATCGGACGATATTAGTGAATTGGTACACTTGAGCATTGGATACAAATGTAACATATAACAAATTAAGTAAACAGGCGAGTATCTGAAAAATGTTGATTGTAACCGAACTAATAAAAGCAGGCTGGCACTTGAAAAGGATCTGGCATGGGGAAGGTGAACAAGGATGTTTCAACCACACAAGACGTTAATGTAGGTTTTATTTGTGTATATAATATTAAAAACTTACAAGTAGTAGTTGGTTCAAATGAATACATTCTTAAACCCCACGACATCAATTCATTGTACAAACCCTAATACCTAATTTACAAGTTATATATATATATATATATATATATATATATATATTAAGCAATTATATATAGTACCTACCTTAGCAAAGGTGTCCTCTAACATTCTAAAATTCTTGCAAGGCTAATCAATCAAAGCATGAATGAGTGGCAGTTGAGAAATAGTTGGACTAACTCCTCTTATAAAATTAATGTACCAAGAAACCCCTTTTAGATTCTTAATTTTATAACTAGAACACTAATCAATCAATTATTTAAAAAAAATCACATGGTTGTTAGTTCAACTTTTGATGATGTATTGTATAGCAGGTGGGTGTGGTTAGAAAATCTGGTTAATCTTCTCTAGACTTTAAAGTGTTAGTTGCACAACCAATATGCTGCTTCACAGTGCAAAAAACAAAAGTTTGACTTTTGATGTCAAATTTGATGAGCTCATTCACTTTTGAGTTGACATTCAAAAGTCAAATGCCATACATCTGACTTTGTAAATTGTGATCGACATATGATTGAGAAACAAGCTATGGGAAGGTATTACAAGATCAAAATAAGTAAAAAAGTAATGCAAATGCGTACACGAAAACATATGTAAATAAATCAAATATGCACAAATTGATGATTAGACATATAAAGGGGCAAGTACATAAACAAGTATACATAGTGCTAACAAGATGTAGTGGTAGAGAAAAAAAAAGGATTTTACAGTTACACAGGAGCCTTACGTATCATAGATAAAACAATATCCAAAGGTGTTTATACGAGTTTGACAACTCTTTACTTAAAGTTGGTTATGTATTGAATGTCCTTATTTATTATATAAATTAGTGACACTCAACTTGAAATATAGATGTCGTGAAATTGGAAAATCAGCAACCCAGAACCCCGCATGCAGGAGTCATGTGCACTGGGTTTGCCATTTTCTAATTAGGCATGGCAACGGGCCTATTGTTGGTAATCACAATCCAATACTTTCTTGTAAAACTATGTCGCATACCCAGCTTATTACCTGTCGATATCGGGCATACCCACGGGGTATGGGGTATAGCCATTCAAAAAAAAAAAAAAAAAAAAAAACGAAAGAAAAGAAAGTAAATCCGTCGAGATTTTCAAAGATTCTTTCTTTCCATTCTAATATTGGTATACCTTTTTGTTCCTAGCAACTAAAATAAATTGAAATATGATAAATTACATACATATTATTATCCTTATTATATATTTGAATATCTAAATTGTTTTGGTAAAAAATTATCAAGTAGAAAACAATTTTGTATTTCAAATTAGTAAAGTGAGGTAGTGTGCTATAATATTTTGTCAAGTGCAAAAACCTGTTATATTATGAGAATGGGTTTAGTTTGAGATACAAAAGAATAGATCTAACAACTATGATCAGGATGGCAAGGTAAAAATAAAGAATTGGACAGTTATATCCTCAGGATGTAACTGTAAGAAAGAAATTTTTCTAAGCTAATAAAAGGAAACAATGCAACATAAGAACACTCGATGTACGAGGAAGTCCTTGATCAGATATGATTGCCGGCACAAAACCTCGGGAGCGATCTAAAGACCCCTGCTTTTGTTGTTTATATTAAGAGTAAAATGGAGAGGTTACAACTTTTGAAATGTGGTGAACGATCGACTAAGATTACAACGGTGAGTGTTTAGTGTGATGTAGTAGCTCAGAAATAGCATGTGCGAAAGATAGAAAATACTGTGTGTCCTATATGATCGTCTCACACCCCTTATATAGTAAAGAGATAACAAACTAACATCCCGAAATATCTGGGATATTCCAACTTGGTCCACTATATATAGCTGTTACATAGTATTCCCTCGTTCACACAACCTTCAAACGGTAGGTAGCTAACTCTCCGAAGATCAGTGGCGAAGCTCGGTTCTCGAATCGGTGGGGCCAGACTCAACTTTTTTTATTGGTAGTGGCCGAAAGATCAAATTGGTGGGGGTCGAACTCAATCCGGACTCAATTTACATATGAAAATCTCAAAATTCCATCACTGCATCAAAAATCGGTGGGGTCGGGGTCCCCTCGGGCCCTAAAGAAGCTTCGTCCCTGCCAAAGATCATGCAAGACCTAGTCGTCCATAATTCTCGTTCGTTGGATACCTGCGTTTAAGTTTAAATAAAGTAAACTGTTAGCGCATCCTCAGGATGTACACATAAGACAATACACAGTTATATCCTGGATTCAGCATCGTCTTTGATATCCTGAAAATGTACATTCAGAATGCAAGTAAATTATATCATGAGAATTTCGCCACCAACATTAACTATGTAAATTTCATGATAATTTAAAATCTCAAAATATAATTACATAAAGGATCATTAAAATATACATTAATAGTTAAAACACTAGAATGCAACATTACTAAAAACAAAGTTAATGGAAAATAATATTAAAAGTAAACAAATTTCCGGTATATGATTCGGGTATATTTACTAGGTAAAAAGGTATATAGTTTTACGTAATCTAGTCGGATATCACATAATCTTATACTCATCCTATACCCACAAGCATATATTTTTCTAATACCGTACCGAGAGGTTTCTGGCATACCAATTGTGAATGTTACTCTTTTGGGTATGCATGTCGGCTCGAGTTTACCACCAGATCTATAGTTATAATTAGGTCGTTTGGTTGGTTGCATGGCTAATTTTTGAGAAGATAAAGCTTTTTAATAGGGGTGCAAATGAGCCGAGCAGCTCACGAGCTACTTGAGATCGGCTCGATTAATAGATCGAAACGAGCTGAGCCTTATTGAGTCCAAGTTGAGCTTGAGCCTAAAACAAAGCTCGTTTGCTTATCGAGCCCGAGCTTGAGCCTGACATATGAAGCTCGTCATGCTCGACGAGCCTTAGTATAATATTAATTGTGTTAATATTTTATACTATATACCCCATGTTTAAAGTTGTTTAATAAACATGCCGAGCCGAGCTTTTGACTTTTCGAGCTATCGAGCCTATGATTTATATTATTTAATTTAATATATTAACTAATAAATATTAAACGAGCCGAGCTCGAGCTTGAGAAACTACCAACGAGCCGAGCTCGAGCTTTAGAAACAAAGGTCGAATCGAGCCAAGGTCGAGCTCGAGCTCTTATAAGTTAATCGAGCTCGAGCCTCGTTGAGCTCGGGCTCGGCTCGGCTCGTTTACACCCCTAGAAGTTGGGCTTGGAGCTTAGATTCTCTTGTCGGACATCCCTTTAAATTACACACTAAAGTAAGCCATTACATTGATATATTAATCTTGTAATGCAAGGTTTGGTAACTATAAGGACTTAGTTGTCAATCTTGTAAACTAGGTTTTAGAGATAGATTTCCTAGTTTAAGTCAAAAGAAGTTTCTAGATTATTATAGTTCTTTGGTGGACAAGGAATAAAGGCTAGTTTCCTTGTTCTCCAAGGATTGTAGGCTTATAAATAGATGGATGATTTTGTAAGTCAAGCATTCAATCACATCAAATAATAAGAAACAAGTTTTGGCTTAATTTGTGTGTGTCTTTGGTACCGATTTCTAACAATTGGTATCAGAGCTCAGGGTTGGGTAACAATACGGTCGATAACGATTAGCAAGTCCGGCTAGACAAGAACCGATCGACAAAAGTGATTTGCGATCGGAAGGATCTTAGCGACGGGTTTAGTCTGATCGGAAGCAGGCTGCGGCAGAAGACGACGTGTCGTGCATAAATCGTTTACAATGGGAGACGATGCTAATCGACAGATCGTTACAGCCAAAGACCACAACACGACATCTCTCCAAATCCCACAGTTAACTCCGGTGAACTATACGGTTTGGGCGATGAAGATGAAGGTAATCCTGAACGTTAACAGTGTTTGGGAGATGATAAAGCCAGGGACAGCTGCTAACGTGAAGGAAAACAACATTGCAATAGCACTTCTATTCCAAGGAATACCCGAAGATTTGGTGCTCCAGATCGGAAACCTGACTACGGCCAAGGAGATGTGGGAAGCAATTAAAAACCGACACCAAGGAGTCGAGCGGGTGAAGGAGGCGCAGCTTCAAACCTTGATGTCCGAATTCGAAAACCTAAAGATGAAAGAGACCAGTTCGGTGGACGAATTCTCATGCAAAATTGCAAGTATCGCCTCTAAAGCATCAAAACTCGGAGAAAGAATAGAAGAATCGAAGGTTGTCAAGAGGTTCTTAAACGGATTACCAAAGAAGTTTATTCACATGGTCGCGTCACTTGAGCAGGTGATCGATCTTAAAACAGTCACGTTTGGCGATGTGGTTGGACGTCTTAAGGCCTACGAAGAGAGGATAGGGTCCGAAGAAAATCAAACCACGAAGCATGAACATCTTCTTCTTACGTACGAGGAGTGGGAAGCCAAGAAGAAGCAGGGAAAAAGCTTCGGCCGCGGAAGAGGAGCGTCAGCCGAAGGTTCATCTTCTCAAAGGGGTAAAGGAAGAGGTCGAGGTAGAGGTTCGGGTCACGTAAGAGAGAAGAAAACCACTAAGAAGACAACAAAGGATCGTTCGAAACTTAAGTGTTTCCGATGTGACGAGTTGGGCCACTTTTCAAGCGATTGCCCCACCCGAAACAAAATCGAAGAGAATAACCTCACCCTTGACGACGGACCGGTGCTCTATATGGCAACCCATGAAGGAGTGTACTTGAATGAAGACCGAGTTGACTTGAAGAAGTATGATGAGAGTCCGCGAGAAAACAACACTTGGTTTCTCAATAACGGGGCGAGCAATCATATGACGGGAAACAAGGATTGGTTTTCAAGTTTAGACAACCGGATAAAAGGTAAGGTTCAGTTCGGAGATGGTTCATGCGTGGAGATCAGAGGCCGCGAAACAATTATCCTAGAAGGCAAGTCGGGTAAGCAGCGGATCTTGAAGGATGTTTACTACATACCTTCGTTGAAGAATAACATAATCAGTGTCGGGCAAATGGACGAGTCAGGACACAAAATAACGATCGAGCATGGCGTATTGTGGATGTTTGAACCAAATGGATCGTTCTAATGAAGGTACCTTGTTCAACCAATCGTGTTTATAAGATTAACCTAAAAGTTGTTGCGCCAGTATGTTTACAGGTTAACATGCATGACGAGTGTTGGCTTTGGCACGCCAGACTCGGTCATCTTAATTTTGATGCGCTGAGGACGCTATCAAGACTCGATTGGGCTACCATTCATCAAGAGACCATCCGCAATATGTGACGCATGTGTGATTGGAAAGCAAACAATGGGAGCTTTTCCAAAGGAAGTCAAATATCGCGCGTCAAAGCCGCTTGAGCTACTCTATGCTGATCTATGCGGAGCCATCTCACCAATGACTCAAGCAGGAAACCGGTACATGCTACTGATTGTAGATGATTACTGCAGTTTTATGTGGGCTTACATGGTGAAAACCAAAGACCAGGTTCCTGGAATTCTAATCGAGTTCATCAAAGGAGTGGAGAGAAAACTTGGGACAAGCCTAAAAACCTTGAGAACCGATAATGGAGGAGAGTTCACATCGCATGTACTAGGAGACTTCTGCAAGGAAAGAGGAATTGCAAGGCAATACACGGCTCCCTATACCCCTCAACAAAACGTGGTAGTTGAAAGACGAAATCGCACAATAATCGGTACTACTCGAAGCATCCTAAAGGCCATGTCCGTACCACAAGTCTTTTGGGGAGAAGCAATCATGCACTCAGTTTATTTGTTGAATCGCACAATAATCGGTTCCTACTAGCCTTGGCCGCGAATTCGGGATGGGAAGTACATCATCTTGACGTAAAATCGGCATTCTTGCACGGTGAGTTGAAGGAGGAAGTTTACGTAATTCAACCCGAAGAAATTTACAAAGGGCCGATATTCTTACTAAAGCATTGCCACGTTTGAAGTTCAATGAGATGAAAGGACTCGTTGGTGTTACAAGATTAGGGGGGGTGAATGGTATATTAATCTTGTAATGCAATGTTTGGTAACTAGAAGGACTTAGTTGTCAATCTTGTAAACTAGGTTTTAAGGATAGATTTTCTAGTTTAAGTCAAAAGAAGTTTCTAGATTATTATAGTTTCTTGGTGGACAAGGAATAAAGGCTAGTTTCTTTGTTCTCCAAGGCTAATTTCCTTGTTCTCCAAGGATTGTAGGCTTATAAATAGATGTATGATTTTGTAAGTCAAGCATTCAATCACATCAAATAATAAGAAACAAGTTTTGGCTTAATTCGTGTGTGTCTTTGGTACTGATTTCTAACATACATTAGCTGCTTAAACTTTGCTTCGAAGTTTTAAACATACGCCTTTTGATATGGCCTATGGGCATCTTCTTAACCAAATTTAAACATTAATATCACTATAGACAGGGGCAGATTTAGTAAGAACCCTACGGGTTCAGCCGAATCCATTGGGTTTTCGATTTTTAGTAGAAATAAATAAGAAAAATAAGCCATGAACCCATAAGAAAATTTGGCATGAACCCATTGCAATATCATGTGACTAGCTCAATGGTTAAATCTCCCACCCTTTAAAGTGTATGTCCCTGGTTCGAAACCTACTGTATGCGGTTTTTTCTCTTTTTTTTTATTACAAAATCGACCCAACCCTTGTTAGGGTTTTCTTTATCTTATGTTATAGTAGCAGCCTTAACTCTAAAACACACCAGCCCCCCTTTTTTTCCTTACCCAATACATAACAAGAAAAATGAGCTTCAACATAATGAGGTTGTAGTTTTCACAACAATTTTGATGATATTTTTTCCTCGTTGGCATGTAAGAATTATACAAAAATGGTTTTCTACACCGTTTGTATAATAAGTTTGAGATTGATGATTGACAGTTGACTAGTGACATACATGAGGAGGTGCAGAGTCATAACCGCGTGCTAGACCGAATGGTAACATTTGAAATCTTTGACTAGTTTGTTAGTTAGTAGGTTATTTCTATTGATCTTTGATTGATTTAGTTGTTTAAAAAAAAATCAAGTAAAAGAATATGTAAACTCCATTCACTCCACCTCTAGCTTCGTCTTTTGTTCCACTCTTTGATCGCATCCATCTCAGGTTTGTTATAATTCATTAGTTGTTGTTTATGCTATTATGTAATTTTTCAATTTATTTTGTTTCAATATGCTTTAACTTGTTATATGGCTGAATTTATTACTTAGGCATTGTTGATTACAAATTAATAGATACGTGATTTTTGTTTTTTGTCAAGACTTTGTGGTAGTTCATTATTCATTAGCATTATCTTATTATTTAGGCTTTAGCTGTGTCTTGTAAACATGAAATTGTTTGTATTGATAGTGCACACAACCTGCTCGATAAATTGCCACGAAGGGGTGAAGTTGTTTGCTTAGCATTACATTTTCCTATTTTCCAAAGGAAAGGAATAGTATGCAACTTGTGTACATATTATTTATGATTAGCAGCAAATTGAGTTGGTTTTAGATTTTGCCTTGCCGTGTATATAATGTTCGGAACAATGTTTTGTTTTTAGATTTTGCCTAGGCTAAACTAAAATGACCATATTTAGATCATCTAGGAAGCATTATAGGAAAAAAAATTGACTTTAGTGATAAAGCCCAACCTGACCCGACCTGAAAATTCTAAAGTCGAGTTGACCGAAATTCGAGCACTAAAAACGTGAACCCAGTGGAAAAAAATCCTGGATCCGCCTATGACTATAGAGTGTAGTTTAGTAAAAAGCTACAGAAACCGTAAAGAAAATGTAAATAACGTTTCAAGTGTAATAAATAAAACAATTACCTAACTAAATAACCTAACGTTTTTTTATATGTCACATCATGCATACTACTTATAAGGGATTATGAATTTCTCATAATTCTCTACTTAAAAACAAAAGTATGATATTTATATTTAAGACGTGTATAAATGGATATGTAAACAACCATGTTTTGTCATCCTGTATGTTTTTTTTTTTGAACGATAAACTAAAGTATTGCCGGGTATTCTATACGCGGCCTCCAATGGCCAAAAGGGGTCCCAGACGACCTTTAGTCCGTACAGACAGAGCCCTTCGGCCCACCCGTCTCCTGTTCCAGGGAAACCCGGCCCACAAACCCACCCGAAGGCACGACGGTAGTGAACCGGTAAAACCTGGAGGGATCAGGAGTCGAACCCATGACCACAAGGGTCAAGGATCTCTCCATCACTTCCCAACCACCTACCCCACCACAAGGGTGGGGGTATTCATCACATGCCTCTCGTGGGAATCAAACCCGGCTTCCCCAAAGAGAGAACCGACCCTTTTACCAATAGGCCACATGATCAGGATGTCATCCTGTATGTGATGACTTGACTTGATGTGTCCCGTTTTGTCTTCATTAATGTCTCGAATTCAAATTATAACCTTATGATTTGGAAACCAAGTCTTCCAACTTACAAATTAAATTTTGATAAAGGCATAGAAATTAGTTTAAATAAAATTGGGTTTGGGTTGGTAAAAAAGTTGGAAAAAAAAAATTAGGATTAGAATAGAGACTCTAGATCTAATCTCAACAAAGATAATCACTAAGCCCAATCATGAACATTGAATGAGTGGAGCCTGGAGTAACTGGTCCATATTGATGGTTTCAAAGCAAGAAATCAGCCCATCAAGCTGTTTTTATCGGCCCATTGTTTTGAGTTCTAGGTCAGGCCCAAGAGCATTTTATAGCTTTATCATTAAGGCGCATTTGATTTCTACTAGTAGGAACCCGCGCGTTGCAGCGGATTTGCACGTTGTTTAGCTGTTGCATTTGGTTAATCGCCTCGCTGTTGTTTTCTGCTTGACTTGGAACATCGTCCAAATGTCGAGGAAAGTAAAGTGACAATCTATATCGGTTTGTTGCAGTACCTAAGTAATAATATGTTACGCGCGAGCCCCTATGTGTGTGTCTGGTACAAAATTTGTTTATGTGAGCGAGATATTGAAGTGTGAACCCGTGCGATGCAGCGAAGTCGACAATTTACAGTGGTGGGAGTCACCGATGTTCTTTTGGTGAGCGTAATATAACCCGACATGCCTTAAACATGTATTATATTTGTGTATTATGAAATCTTAATTACAAATAAAAAACATCGATTATGTAGACATAAAGACATTCCCTACTTGTTAAACAATCAAAATCATTAACTAATTGTCAATGCAACCGACAAAAGTTAAGCAGCCAAAATAATTCCAACAAAAAGTTAAGCTATGTACAATCCTCTACTTGTTTGTTATTAAAGCCTTTTTTTATCTTGTTGAGCATCATATGACCTTTGTTGCATCAACCTTTAATTTTAAAGCCCTTTTAACAACTCTTATGAATAGCAGAAGCTTCATCACGGGAATCATTTTCTGCTACGCATTTGATATTGTTATCTTGTGAAAACCTCAAGTCACCAAATTAAACATAAAAAGATTGGATCTAACAATCGGATTTCTGGAAGATAATCCCTTTCTATTCTAGCCTCTCCAATAGAAACATCGTAGTACCAACTTCTGAAATTTTGCAGGCATGGAGAAGGTTATTTGGGAATCATAATTCTTCTCACAACTTTTTCCAGATTAACGTGTAACCCGATATATTTTCTCTTACCAGTTAAGGGGTCAAAAATTTATTTACATCAATCTTCCCGGGACCTATGGTTTAAACATCTTAAACTTTGAAAAACATTGTTTTTTAAACAAATTTTCAACGGACTATGCTCTAAAATCATTTGAAGGATTGATCAATTTCAACTTGCTCAAATCATGAATATTCCAGCTAGGAATAGTTGGTAGACTAATTTTAATTTTGAAATATTGAATACTTTCTTTCTTTTAACCATAAATATCTTTTTTATCAGTTTTAAACTTCCAACATACAATATTTTCGATTTAGTGTTGTTTTGTGGTCGGGGTGGCCGTGGGGTTATCCGAAGGCGGTAGTTGTACTACGTGTCAAAACATAGGTGGTTGTAGTTTTGTTGCTAGACTTCGGTTTACAGGAACGTCGTTAGAAACAAAGAGGGTCGAGGGAAACAAGTTTGGGTCGTGGGTTTTTGGGTCTTTAAACAAATGTGGTCCGACCGATTTCAATTTAATTATTTTTATGATGACTGAATCGCATTAAATTAGTTGAATGAGTGGTTAGTTACAAGCTAACGGTTAGCCGACCATTTCTCTTTTCAACGTTGGTTCCCTTTTCTATGACGATGTGCAAATATATGGTGAGAAGATAAATGACATGTTTCTTTTTTTTTTTATTCACATTTTATATTTCTATTATTGTTATTGTTATTATTATTATTATTATTATTATTATTATTATTGTTGTTGTTGTTGTTGTTGTTGTTGTTGTTGTTTGTTTATTTATTTGGATATGTAAAATATCATATGGCTAGAAAAAATATAGAGATAGATAATAAAATCTGCAGGTTGTGTGATGTGGACCTCGAGTCATCAGTTCACATTTTCACGGCTTGTGGTTTATCTTTCGTGGTGTGGTCCGTTATTGGGAAATGGTGTGGGATTGATCCGGTTTATGCTTTCCATACTTGAGATTGCCTTCTTTTTTATAAAAAAGCGAGAGGTGGGAAATGGGGGAAGTCTCCTTTGTACATGTTATAGTTGGCGGGTTGCCGGTCCTTGCTTTGAGGGTGCGCCCCCGGTTTTTTAATGAAAGTCAAATTTCAAAAAAATAAATAAAGTAAAATATCATATAAATTCTCATTTTTTTATCTTTTTGTGCATTTAATTAATAGGATGGTTATTTAATTGTTGTATTAAATTTGTATTAAATTTGTCTTGACAATGTAGTAAAATTACAATTTTGCCCATATAAATAAATATGAAATGACTCTTTTGCCCGTCCAGAACTCATTATATAGTAGTATAGATATATTTCTCAAATTTTTGGTTTTATTAATTTCATATCCTTTTTTGTTCAACATTTTCCTGGAGTATGTAATGATTGTAGCAAAGCTGTTACCCAAGCAACCTCGATATTCAAATATGCAACGCTCTAGAACATGATCAAGAATCGTTGGCTCTGCAAGTTAAAATATAGCGAAAAAGGTGGTTAAAGAATAGCAAATATATATCGAAAGACACAAAAGAAACAATATGCTGTTTCGTGTGACATAATTTAAGATGTTGTCTTAGTTGTTGAGTTAAATATCAAGAACGTTCTTGTGACCAAAAGCAAGATTATTCTAAAGGCAATAGGGTTATTGCATCTAGCTAAACTCTACACAAAGATAATATACTACATTTATAATTTGTCATCACTCCTTATGATAATTAGGGCTGGCAATGGATAACATGTATAAGACACGATTAGACCTGTTAACTGAAAAATACACTATGTCATTTTTTACTTTTTTTAAATAATTAGAATTAAGAGGCAAAGATCCACCATCTCTCTTTTTTGATACATAAAATGTATAATTGTGTTATAAACATGAGATATAAAGTAGTTAAACAAGTCGTGTTCATGTTTAAAACTTTTATTGTTCGCGTCATCAGAGACCTGTTAAACCTGTTAAGACACGATTTGCCAGCCCTAATGATTATAATGATGCCTTGTGATCTCATATCTATTCATAATTGGTGTCTTACCAATCATGCACTACGAACTGGAGGGGAGGGGAGGGGGGAATTCTTTGCCCCTGACCTTAACCATTAGTTGTACTGGAAGAGGTATCCAGAGGTCGGGAGCAGTGTAACTGGAGTACCTCATCCTTTGGTCATGGTTATAGGGGTGTGATCTATGTTGCAAAGTTTATCCAAACTACTTTGCACTAAAATTTGAATCCAAGAGTATGTTTCCTGGTTTAATATCATAGGTGACAACCGGATATTGTCTTATGAAGTGATAATGGTTCTTGTTTAACGACTATTAATTCACCTCCGCATGAGATTAGTTTGTAGTTAGACGTTGTAAGGGATAGACTAATAACGACTTGTAGATGAAAAAAAAGAACAAAACAAATTCCAACCATAAAAGGGAGTTCCACTTATGGTTGTTGCCAGATCCGAAGGTTACAACAGCAGAAAGACAAGAATGTGTGTGTTGATCCAGATCCGAAGGTTATATTTGATAAACCAGGAACGAGTAATGTCGGTGGGAGATCGTTTAGGGATACGTTGCTGGATATTGAAACTGCTTCTGATTTGGGGGAGATTACAGTTTCGGATGATGTTTCTTACTGCAAAAACTGGTATGATCTTGGGCTTTTGGGTAGAGTTGTGGATCTTAAGTCTTTAACGGATTTGAGGAATTGGTTTTCATCGAGTATTAACAAGAGTGTTACTTTTAAGTATTTGGGAGGGTTTAATGTCATTGTTGTATTCGAGTCCATTGAAGATAAAGCTTGGGTTCTAGCTAAGAAGAATCTATGGGAATCGGTTTTCCAGACTCTAGAGGAATGGGAGGGTCAAATATTTGAATTTGAACGTATTGCATGGGTTAAGATTTACGAGATTCCTCTTTGTTTAATGATTGATTTGGTTATTATGGATGTTGGGAAGTCCATTGGAGAAGTCGTTCAAGTGTCCAGTTTTAATGATGGTGATGATCTTTCTTATGTGTTAATGGGAGTTTTATGTAAGTCGGTTAATCGCATTCATCAAAAAGTTCAATTATCATGGAGGTCCAACGTTTTTCCGGTGGTTATTGAGGAGGACCCTGGTGATTGGGTGCCGGATTGTATTTTAGAGATTGATGAAGATTGTTCTACTGAGAAGAGTGTGCCTGAGGAAGAGTATAGCCATGTAAATGATTCACAAATTGATGGTGGGATTATTTTGGAAGGTGCGGAAATTGAGGATCAAGGTCAAAGGTCTAATATCTCTCCTCTTAATGGGAGCAATCATGAGGTAGTAAATGGTTGGGATTCAGTTACTAAGAATTTCAATTATGTATAGGGCCACGTGCAAAATTTTAATGACTTTGGTGCTGGTATTAATAAAAAATCTAAGGGATTTAAAAAGAAATCAAGGAAGAAACTTTCTGTCTCTCCAGTTGGTCAAGATAGGCCCAAGAAGAGGCCCAGAAGTGATAAGGACCCCTTTGATATTGATAGGTTTATCCATAATGTGTATGGGACTCCAGCCCATAATATTGGTAATCTGGATCAAGCCCAAGATAATTTTTGTACCCCAGACTTGAAAAATGAAGTTTCCTTTGTTGCCGAGGATGTGGGTATGGAGAACGAAGGTGCTGGTATCGATAGGGTAGATGATGGGGTGGACGAAGTACTAAAAGAAGTTAACGAAACGATGGCTTTAGGAGGTAAGTTGGGAGCTAAAAATATTGTGTTGTTCGAATCTGCGGTCAATAAGTTGGTTCGGGAAAAAGGATTTCAAGGGGTTCATCAATGAATGTTTTATCCATAAATGTGCGTGGGTTAGGGGATGACAGAAAGTGGGATTGGATTCGTAACATACGGAGGGAGAATGAAAGTGGGATGGTGTTGATTCAAGAGACACAACTTACGGCGATTGATGGTATTAATATTTGTCGGATATGGGGAAATGACGAGTTTCAATTTGAATGGTGTCCTTCGAATGGGAGATTAGGGGGTCTTTTCATGGTTTGGGATGTGAAATTGTTCGTCAATCCGAATGTTGTCAAGAAACAGAATTGGATTTTTGTGAAGGGGACTATTAAAGAATCTGGAAAAGAAGTGGTTTGTGGGAATATTTATGTCCCACATAAACTTGTAGATAAAAGGCGTATTTGGGATGAAGTTAAAAATGTTCATCTGTTGAATGAAGAGTATGTTATTTTGGGAGGTGATTTCAACTGTGTGAGGAATGAAAATGAACGAAAAAATTCTAAGTATAATGCTGTGGCGGCGGGGGAATTCAACGAATTTATAGATGATATTGGGCTTTGTGAATACAATTTACGGGGAAGGAAATTTACGTATAATGTGGGTGATATATTCAGTCGTATTGATCGTATCCTCGTTTCTACCAGCATTCTCTATGAGTGGCCGAACGCGGAGTATCGAGCCCTTACTCGCGTTCATTCCGATCATTGTCCCTTGGTGCTCAAGATTGGTTCACGGAAATACGGGTCTAAGCCTTTTCGTTTTTTTAATTCTTGGCTAGATCGTGATGGTATCGATGAGGTTGTGGAGAGAGCTTGTTTGAGGTTCGATGGTTCGGAAGGGTGTCCGGATTTTTGTTAAACTAATAAGCTGAGAACGATTAAACAGGACTTGAAAGGTTGGATTAAAAAGGTGAAATGCATGGAAACTGAGGAAGAAACACAAGCTAGATGCGAGAATGATGCTCTCCAAGTCACTATGGAGAACCGTGATCTTTTAGAGGAGGAGAAGTGGGTCTTCAAAGAGACTTCATTCAGGTTAAGACAGTTGGAAATATGACGCGCGAAAGATGTTAAGCAAAAACCTCGGGTGAAATGGGCTAAAGAAGGTGACGAGAATACAACATTTTTTCATGGGGTTATTAACCGAAGGAAGGCCAGCAATGCAATTCCGGGGCTTATGATAAATGGTGTGTGGGAGACGAATCCAAATCTGATTAAAGGTGAAGTGATCCAGTTTTTTAGGAGAAAATTTTCTGATGAATTGGTGAATCGCCCGGAACTTCAATGTTATGGGATTAAGTCGCTTTCTGTGGAGGAAGCGAGCACATTGGTGACGCCATTCACGGAGTTGGAGATTAAAGAGGCCACGTTTGGATGCGGAAGTGATAAAGCTCGGGGACCCGACGGCTTTAATTTTCGTTTTATTAAAAAATTTTGGTCTCTTTTTGTGCAGGATTTCAATCTTATTTTTCAAGACTTTTATTCTAACGCTGTTATTAGGCGTGGGGTAGGATCTTCATTTATTACGTTGATTCCGAAGAATAGTGATCCAGTGAACTTGGGTGATTATAGGCCTATCAATTTGATCGGGGTGGTGAGTAAAGTTATTTCCATAGTTCTCGCGTCTAGACTCAAGAAGGTGATGGACAAAATGATTAATGATACCCAAACAACATTTATAGCCGGTAGATACATTTTGGATGGGCCATTGGTGGTAAGTGAAGTCTTGGATTGGGCTCGACGTTGTAATAAGCATGTCTTTTTATTTAAGATTGATTTTGAAAAAGCTTATGACAACATGAATTAGGGTTTTCTCTTGATGGTAATGAGACAAATGGGCTTTCCTGAGCTTTGGTGTAGATGGATTTATGGGGTGCTGTCGTCTGCTAGATCCTCGGTGCTAGTAAACGTGTCTCCCACTTTTGAATTCTCATGTGAGAAAGTTATGCGACAAGGCGACCCTATATCCCCTTTTCTTTTAATTATTGCTATGGAGGCTCTCTCGGGTCTTATTGAGAAGGCATGCGATGAAGGTATTTTTACGGGTATTAAGTTACCCAATGATGGGCCTTGTATTTCTCACCTTCTCTTTGCGGACAACGCAATGATTATGGGAGAATGGTCGGAGGGTAATTTTATGGCGCTCAAAAGAATTTTGAGAATATTTCATTTGTGTTCCGGGCTAAAAATTAATATTTCCAAATCTACGTTATTTGGCTTCGGATTGAATGGGGATGATTTGAGCCGTAAGGCCGAAGACTTGGGGTGTTCTCCGGGTATGCTACCGTTCAAGTATCTTGGTATTCCAATCGGTGCTAATATGAATAGGATTGTGAGTTGGAATCCCGTGGTGGAGATTTTTAGGAAGCGGCTTTCTAAATGGAAGTCAAAGGTTCTATCCATTGCCGAAAGGGTGACATTGATAAAATCCGTGTTGGAGAGCATTCCTACGTATTACTTCTCCCTTTTCAAAGCCCCGGTTGGGGTTATAAATAGTCTTAAGGCAATGATCAAAAAGTTTCTATGGGGGGGGGGGGTAGTATTGAGGTTAATAAAGTGCATTGGGTTAGATGGGATGTTGTGACTAAATCTAAAGACGAAGGCGGGCTTATAGATCCGATCCCAATGCTATGTGGCGTAGAGTGGTTATTGCAATTCATGGGTCAGTTAGGCGATTTCAATCGATTATCTGCAACCCTCAAATCAGAGGTGTTTGGTCTAAGATTGTTAATTGTGGTAATCGCCTGGTGATTAATGGTTTGTCTTTTATTTCCTTGTTCCAAGGTAGAGTGGGGAATGGGCAAGAGCTAAAATTCTGGTTAGATCCTTGGATTCACCAGATTCCCCTTAGATTTTTATTCCCTGCCTTGTTCCGGTTAGAAAAGAAAAAATGGTACACGATTGCAGATCGCTTGGGACAACATGAGCAGGCAGGCGTGATGAGTTGGGACTGGAAACAGTACCCAGCTTCGGTTCAAGAGATGCAGCAGTTAGTTCTTTGTGTTCGTATGGTTTCGGACTCGGTTTTGTCTTCGGCAAAAGACTCATGGACGTGGAACAATTGTCAAATGAAGGCTTTAGCAGTTAAAGACATCAAGCAGTGGTTCATAGACACGGGGCAGACAGATACGTCAAGCGTTTTACGATGGTGTTATTGGCTACCGGCGAAAATTAACATTTTCATGTGGCGAGCTTGGATTGACCGGTTACCTACGAAGTCAGCGCTGCAAAAACGAAACATTAATACGACTGATACTAAATGTGTTTTATGTGAAGATGGGGAAGAAACGGTGGACCACATCTTTTCCGGGTGTCGTTTTGCAGACGGTGTTTGGTATGGGATTGCCCGGTGGTGTCGGACCCCTCCTTTTTTCTTATTTTCTATTCGGGACATCCATGGGGTGATCGATCAACTGGGATTGTTGGAGAGAAGAAGAGAGGTGGTTCGTGGGATTTTGATGATAGCGTGTTGGCGAATATGAAAAATGAGGAACGAGAAGATCTTTAAAGGGATTCAAGATTCGATTGTTAAAGCTTTAACGGATGTAAAATCACTTAGCTATTTATGGGTTACTAGTAGGGGTAAAGTCGCCAACGTGGATTGAAAGGGCTGGCAAAGTTTTAATTTTGTTGTAATGTAACTTTGTTGTTTGATCTTCTCCGCCTTGGAGAAGTCCGTGTTCTCGTTTTAATGAAATTTGCCCTTCAAAAAAACACTTATGGTTGAAGCCAAGTATCTGGAATACCTTTTGTAAACTCAATGTGAGCAATATTCCTTGTGTGCACTTATTAAAGTCAAGTATTTTTTACGTTTTTCTTTGTTATGCCTGTTGGGCCTTTCTTTTTGGTATTTTAAAGACATATTCTTTGTTTCCACTCAGTCCACTTTCAAAGCTATTGAAGTTGAAAAAAAAGAAGAAGCAAAAAACCCCTAAAATATAGGAGACAAAAATACAAGAAATTCATAATACAAGATGTTAAATGTTAATAGAATATAACCTTAAACATAACATCACTACAAAAGAACAAAAGTAAAACAAAAACATAAGAAATTCATAACAAAAGTTCTAAAGGAATAGAAGCTCCAAAAATAACATCACTATTAACAAAATAATAAAAAATAGATATATTTGGTTTTTCAATCTTTTATAATAAGAACAATGTTGTTAAACCTGGACTTGTCGGTCGGACTGGGACCCGGGTCGGTCCGAGTCAGGGTATTGGACCTAATATGCATCAAAGCACTAGTTGAATCGTTGAATTGGCGGCCATAATGGGATTTAGGACAGTTGAACCAGTTTGTTTTTATAATTTTTTTCAAATTTTACCCTATTAATATTTATAATATTTAATACACCATCTGGTTCTAACATTTGTTTGGACTAGTGGATTGGTAAAGAGACCTATTCGACATCTGGTGTTGTTCCGAAAACATTTACACAAAAAGAAAAAAAAAGTGGTTTTTTAAATGATAAGAGGGTTTGACTGTTAAAATGAAATATGTACTTTTTAGAATAAATGTTGTTGATACCATTGTAGGGAGATGTTAATGTACAAAGCTTCTTAATGTAAGAAGCGTAAGAAGCAATCTCAGCAATTAGATTAAACAAGATGGCTGGATGCAGATTAAAAACCCTAATCATACTTGGGTTAAACTAACCAGCCTATCCGTATCCCTTCGCATGGTCGTTCTATCACGAAGTTGGCAGCGGGAGTGGGACGAGAGCTCGGGTAAAATAGGAAAACTCGTCTAATTTTTTTTTTCAAATCGTAACAACAGAACTAATTTGAACACTGATTTTACATCGTTTCAGATCGATTCACGTTCAGAATAATTATACAATTCAAAAAAAAAAAAAAAACGATTACAATGAACGAAAACCTAAGATCAGTATTTGAATCTAAAAATAATCAAAAACAGAGGATTAAAATAATCATATGAACAATTATGAATAAACGCTCGTAATAGTTGTCGAATACTTTCGATTTTGTTTCAATAAGTATGATTAAACATAAAAAAATTTGGTTAAAAAAAGTTGCAGAGGAAGAAGATAAAGTTGGTGAAAAACAGAAGCTTTTAAAATATCAGACACACTCATCAAGTTTTGAGACGCACTCATCAAAATTTTCAGACACACTTATCAAAATTTCAGACGCACTTATCAAAATTACAGACGCACTCATTGAAATTTAGAAAGCACTCATTAAAAAGTTTGGAAGCACTCATTGAAAATTTAGAAACACTTATTAAAAAGTTTGAAAACACTCACTAAACATTTAGAAGTACTAAAAAGTTTGGAAGCACTCATTGAAAATTTAGAAGCACTTATTAAAAAGTTTGGAAGCATTCACTGAACATTTAGAAGCACAATTTA
Organism: Ambrosia trifida; assembly: GCA_028751855.1. Taxonomy (NCBI): domain Eukaryota; kingdom Viridiplantae; phylum Streptophyta; class Magnoliopsida; order Asterales; family Asteraceae; genus Ambrosia; species Ambrosia trifida. The sequence continues at coordinate 34,375,742 of CM054125.1, read as the reverse complement.
AAAAGTTTGGAAGCACTCATTGAAAATTTAGAAGCACTCATTAAAAAGTTTGGAAACACATACTGAACATTTAGAAGCACTCATTAAAAAGTTTGGAAGCACTCACTGAACATTTAAAAGCATTCATTAAAAAGTTTGGAAACACTCATTGAAAATTTAGAAGCAGTCATTAAAAAGTTTGGAAGCACTCACTGAACATTTAGAAGCACTCTTTAAAAAAGTTTGGAAGTACACATTGAAAATTTAGAAGCACTCATTTAAAAGTTTGGAAGCACTCACTGAACATTTAGAAGCACTCATTAAAAAGTTTAGAAGCACTCATTGAGAATTTAGAAGCACTCATTAAAAATTTGGAAGCACTCATTGAAAATTTGGACCACTTATTAAAAAGTTTGGAAGCACTCACTAAAAATTTGAAAGCACTCATTGAAAATTTGGACGTACTCATTACAAAAATTTAAACGCACCTTTATTTTTTATCATCAGTTGCATTTGGACCGCCTCTCAAGTAATGTAAATATCTCATTGGCACTTGCTACAATCTCTTTCTTCTAACCCTCTCACAAGAACTTCACCTTTACCATCTTCCATTAAAGGCAAGAGTTTTTCTCACAAGAAACGCATGTTGAAGCCCTGTTTATAAATATAAAAAAGAAATGAGCACATTTAGATCTATAGTCTGTGCTAAAAATGACATGCTTCTTCAGTTCTTCGTATCTAGTTGCCCAATTTGACCAACATACACATCTTGTTGCCTTGATATAGTTATGCTCTGTTATTCATAGATTACTCTGATGATAACGGCGACGATGATGTCACCTCCCACCCATCTAAAGACCCACTTTCTAAATATTATTATGAATTTAACTATAATAATACACCAATGGATTTGAACAGTAATTTAATACTTTTTTATTTTTTTTTGTTATATTAAATACCTAATGTGTTTGATTATTTGACAAACAAGTGTATGGTGCAGCTGGTTTGGCTTGTATTGTGACTGCTATCTTGCTCAGGTTCGAATCATATCAACCCCATATTCTTTTTCTCAAAATTATACGTATTATTGAGAAGGGCACTCTGGTAATTTTAGTATGTCAAGCGGGTTATTTTCGGTAATTGGCATTGATGCGTGTCATCTGCTAGAACACCTGTTGAGACACGTGTTTCTTTTAAGAATCCCCACCGTTTATCATGCCTATTTCTGTATCTCATCTCTCTCTCTCTAAACGCAGAGAGGGTGGTGACCGGAGGTTCACCACCGCCACTCCACTGCAATCTATTTTGATTGTTGCATCATCTGTTGGATTTCCCCTTCATCATCAATTGCTTTTTTTCTTGATTTTAGGTAACTTTTAACTTCTTTTTATCATAATGGACTGTGGTTGTTGTGCTGTGTACTAATTTATAGATTTTCTTACTTTATTGATGTGGGTTTTACTTGATTATTTACAAGGATGAGGGTTTGATAAAAGATCCATTGATCAGTGGGAAGATTATGTTAGTTTTCATTTGGATAATAATAATAATAATAATAATAATAATAATAATAATAATAATAATAATAATGGTGATAATGTTGATGATGATTTAGGATTTGGGTCAGGCGACGTTGTATTGGATGATAATGTGAGGAGGAAGTTGGTGGAAGTGAAGGGGGTGGAGGATGACGGTGGCGATACGATAAGTAGGTTTGATAGTGGTTTAACTGTGGTTAGGTTAAATTGACAGGTGGCAAGTTCTAGTGGCTTCCTATACTTCTTATATTAAGATACTTTGTACCCTATACTTTCTCTACCATTGTAATCCCGTGTTTCTTTCGTAAGAGGTGGCTTTTTTACATCAACAAATCTTGTTACAATGAAGACCAATATGAACCATCGACACTCTACACCATTTAAGTCATGTTCATATCCCCTGAAAACAAATGTGTAAACAGATTTAACCGCTCAAGCATCTCTAACACCACTTCCAACATTTCAATGATGATGCTCATCACTCGCCTAGTCTCGGGCCTATATTGAATGTTGGGAATCATGGTATCAAATACGAAGCGGAAGCAGGTTATATTTGTTTACAAACCCGAATCATCATCATCATCATACTCAGTTAATCTCACCTATAGCAAAGCTAAGGTAGGGTTTGAGGAGGGTAAGATGTAGACAGCCTTACCTCTACCCCTAAGAATAGAGAGGCTGCTTCCAGTGAGACCCCCCAGCTCAATGTGGTTTGGTATCAAGCCTTGGACAAAACCGAATTATATATACAATATATATTAGGCCGATTTATATATATATAAGCTGGGTGTGGGACATAGTTTTGCGAGCAAGTATTGGATTGTGATTACCAACAATAGGCCCGTTGCCATGCCTAATTAGAAAATGGCAAACCCAGTGCACATGACTCCTGCATGCGGGGTTCCGGGTTGCTGATTTTTCATTTCACGACCTCCTATATTTCAAGTTGAGTGTCACTAATATATATAATAAATAAGGACATTTAATACATAACCAACTTTAGGTAAAGAGTTGTCAGACTCGTATAAACACCTTTGGATATTGTTTTATCTATGATACGTAAGCCGTAAGGCTCCTAGGTAACTGCAAAATCCTTTTTTTTTCTCTACCACTACATCTTGTTAGCATTATGTATACTTGTTTATGTACTTGCCCCTTTATATGTTTAATCTTCAATTTGTGCATATTTGATTTATTTACATTGGTAGACGTGTCCCTTGTATTTCGGCTATCAACGCCACTATATGATGCATGATTAACCGTCTGCCACAGTTAATGTTATTTTCACTACAAAATATACATGTATATTAAAATGTTAACAGTTAAAGAAATAAGAAAACTGGATTACATTAAACAAAAGAATTATCGATTAAAAGAATGAATTGGATGTTTTATGGAATTTTTGAATTGGACGAGTTTATGCTGTTTTTGAACCGGGGATAAATTATATAGTGTAAAAACACCTTAAAATGCAATAAAGTAAGATCTTAATTTGATTGAAATTGTGTTTCTACAGCAAAACATATTAAAAAAAAACACCTTAAAAACACAATAAAATTGCTTAGTTTTATGGTGTTTTTAAGTTGGGTAATTATCCAGTTCAGAATCGTTATACATAAAACACAGGTTTGATCTAAATTTGATTGAAATTGAATTTTTTACATTACATCTCGAAAAACACCATAAAATTACCCCAAATAAAAAATGCCATAAAAGTATATCAGTAGTAATGTATTATACTTGTTGGAAAGATTAAAAAACTGCTCGATTTTATAGTATATTTTTTTAAATATTCATGTACAAAATAGTTCTTGCCATGTGAGTACATATGCTACCTTCTTTAGACAATGTTGCCCATTACCTTGATCTCCACCTTGACAAATAATACTCCATGGTTTCTTCCTACACTTCTAAGGTTTTTGGGTCTTTTGTAGAATATCTTACCTTGTATGTACACCATCTCATAAATGAGGTATGGAAGTCAAAGATGAAAACCACAAAAGATGAAGACCACAAACATTTACTTTATGGTCTTCTTCATTTATGAATACACGTTTGATTCAATATATAGACATAGACGGCAGAAAGTGACATCGGACACACAAGCAAATTGTATGAAATTATTAGTATCCATATTTATTGCTTCATAATCAATCATACCACCATAACCGTAGTTAATTTCATGCCAAATATTTCTCATATAGCATCATTTCACATTGGTAAATTAAGTTATTAGAAAAAAAATATTTTGTAGTTATATAATTTGAAATTATAACATTCAAGTTACTCATATCAATCAATATTTATTTGTTTAGTCACCTGAATTTCTGGATATATTTTTTTATCGGGTGAAATTTCATAGGTCATCAGATGGCTGAGGTGGAGGGGGGCACCACCCCTGCACCGTGTAGCCTTATCCAAAGTCAATGAACCTATAACACTATGGTGATGGTAGATGTCGGACATTAATTATGAACCCTGCATTTTTTTGCCTGTCCGTAACCGATAAGAGATTATTTATTTATGTAGCATGTTGAGTAACAAAAATTGTTAATAACCATGTTTCCTATGAATTTATCTTAAACGACACAACTTTTTATCATTTTATTTGCTTATACCAGATTTCACTTTTATTATCTCAACTATCCAAGTCTGAATGTTTAAATGTATTTGAAGATGGCTGACCTCTAGTTGATCATAAATATGTTGATTAGGAGTATATCTTAGGAAGAGAAACCAAATTTGAGGATAGTGTAACACTTTAACATGACCTGGCTATATCATTCAAGAAACGGGTAACAAAGGTAACTTAAGGTGAGTAGATGTGTGTAGTTAGGTTTGGATTGGAACATGAGTTGATCATAAGGAGAAAGTGAGACACGTGCAATTTCGGATAGATATATAATGGTTTTCGCATTCAGAAACCCCTTTTCGTTGGGGTATAATGTATGGGCGAGAGATGCAATGGGTTGTTCCAGTAAGAGAGAAATTGACTTATGTGGCATTGAGTTGGCTATAGAACACCATCACACTATCGGTGTTTATTGTTTAATGGTGGAGGAAAATAAATTGCCTACAAAAATTGAGTGACATTAGAAAAACAAAAAATATATTTGAGTGACTTTAGTGAAATATTTGAAAAACTTTATTACGCATAAATAATAGTTCCCCATAATATTAGATTACCTTAAACACGATTCTAAGTTCACATGAAATCAAGTTTCAGACATGTACAAATTATCATAGTTACATTGATTTGTTAATTTCAACGACACATGTATAATTCTTGAAATTTCTTTGGTTTATTCACATAATAACCTTCTTGTAAAGGGCCTTTCGCCTGGTGCAGTGGCGAAGCTTGACCCGAAGGTTCGGGGGGTCGGAAGTCACCGGTGGGTTGGAAGTCACTAGTTTCGGGGGGTCGAAAACCTGTTTCGGGAGGTCGAAACCCTATATTTTCAAAATTTTCTATACGAATACTATATAATCGGAACTTCTGCGCGAAAATCCGGGGGGGTCGGCTGCCCCTCCCCGCCCTTACTATGCTCCGCCAGTGGCCTGGTGGTATCAAGGTGTTGGATAAGGCTTTGCCTTTTTAAATTGTGAGGAATCAAATCCCGTGGGTGACAAAATAATTAGCCGTTCAAAAAAAAAAAACCTTCTCGTACTTGCTTAAACTAATTAAAAATCATTAACCTTTGTGTCACTTTAAAGAGAGTTTGAATCGTGTTTATCATGTTCAAAGAACCATAAATAACAGATTAATGTACGTGTATTTTTCAAAGCGGAAGTTTCATGGAAGGTAGTGAACTCGTGATTGAAAGGTAATGGTTGTCGTTTATGACTTTACATCCACACCACACATTAGATAAACTATCTAAGATGGTGGTAGTGTTTTTATCTCTAGAATGGTTAATAACATTTTTGATAATACTAATCATAGTTTAAAAATGATGAGTAAATAAAAAATGGCGTCTAAAGATGATGAGCTTAAAAAAATGGCGATTATTAAAGTTTTAAAGTTACACGTGAAGGATAATTGTGATTCGGAGAATTATTTATAAAGTTTAAATTAGTTAAAAATAATTCAAGTTAGTTAGAGATAAATATTGTTTGGTATATTTGTTTAAATAGTTTGAATTATCGCTTTAGCATATATGTTTACATAGTTGGTTTGTTTAATTATTAAATACAGTTTGAGTTGCGTTAGGATTAAAATAAGTCTAGTTAAATTGGAAGTTATGTTAATTGTAATTAGTGTGATTTGGTTGATAATATTAGTGCATAATGTCCCACACTAGTGTCTGTATTCGAGTTTTACATGTTTCGGTCTTAGTTACATTTTGTTTACCTAGTGGTATTGTTGTAATTTCCAGGCTAAGGAGACTAAGCCTTAATATCCCTAGACCAAGAGAATAAAACAATAGGGAGACTAAGATTTAGAATAAATAGGTTAGTCTCCCCCATGGATGGATTAGCTCTTTCATTTGTGTGTGTGTGTGTGGGGGGGGGGGGGGGGGTGGTCCTTAAGTGTGTCCTAGAAGTGCTAGAGGGAGTCATTGTAAATCTTTGCTTTGCGTAAGCCTAATCAAATCTGCGTGTTTCGATTGTGTTTGTGTGTTCTTTACTGATTCGTATCATATAGATAAACCTCCAAAGTCCGTTTCATTGTTTCCGCCTTTGATTCGGATAAAAACCAAGTGAGTGAATTTTTGTCTGAAAAAAATAGGCCTATAGATAGATAATAAAAAGAGTAGGGCGAGATCATTCATATATTGTGTTTTATTGTTCGGCCAAGAGACTATATTTCCAACAATTGGTAGCAAAGCTAAGGAAGATTGATTAAGAAGGCAATGATAAATATCACCGATAACGGGAGTCCAACAGACATTTATTGGTGAAGGACGAGCAACTCATTCTTTTAGACGGATCAAGAACACCGGAGATCAAAGGGCGCAAGGGTATAACCAGGACATAACAAGAAAGATGTTTCGATCAAGAACTTGCGACGGGTTTGTTAGATCACAAAAGATGATGACAGATGAGACTTGGCGCACAAGGTTGTGAAGAACTCGACCAGGTCAGAATCGGTTTCTTTAGGTTGGTTCGTTTAATGGCTACAATATTGTTTTGCAGTGAGTGATTGGAACAAGAGATTAGGTTATTATGATTGAAATCAACAGGCGGCATGGATATTGTTTCTTGTAAAAGTGGTAAGAAAAAAAAAAGTAAAACAAGAAGCAATTAAAAAAAGAAAAAAGAAAGTGACAGAAGGTATCTTAAGTGCAAAAGTCTAACAACGGGAATTAAGCTGTACTTTGGAATTGCTACTAACAAAAACCAAATAAAAGGGTTTTGTTTTCATGGAGATAAAAGTAAAAGGAAAAAGGGAGTAATTCCTCGATTAGTTTGTTGGACTTTGTTTTCTTTTGTTCGCTCTATTCATACAAAAGGATATAGTTTGACGAAAGTTGCTTCGAGCCCGAACACTCCTCTCACTTACCGCAAAAGAAACCGAAGGATGTGTGATAACGTGAATCGGGTTCCTCCAACAAAGGAACAAGTGACTAGTCTTCCATGTCTAATACTTACTGGTAGAAACTATACCATTTGGGCAATGAAGATAAGGCCAATCTTCAAGGTTTACAAGGTATGAGATTTTATTGACCTAGAAACGACCATCGATGCTCACAAACATTGTATATCAATCGGTTTGCTATTACAAGGGTTACCCGAAGAACTAGTATTCTTAATTAGGAACACTGATTCAACAAAATAGATTTGGTAAGTAGTGAAAGCTCACAATCAAGGTGCTGAACGCGTGAAAGAAGTATGACTTCAAACCCTAGTGTCGGAATTTGAGGTTTGAAAATGAAGGAACCAAGTATAATCGTTGAGTTTGCGGGAAAGATTTCAGGGAGTGAATCAAAGCTTGCTTCTCTTGGAACAATGATAGAAGAACATAAACTTGTCAAAAAGTTTTTGAACGGAGTTTTGGAAGGATATTTCACTTGTGGGTGAAGAAAAATCATTAAGCTATCAGAAGTCTTGTTTAACTTGGTTATTTAGTTATCAACGCACATACTTGTCATGACTTAAACTTATTAGATGATTGGCCCACCGTTAGAAGGCTGTGATAGGCCCATGATTAAACAAAAACTTTATTACTAAATACAAAAGACGATGTTGAATATTCATTATACACAATGATCATATATTACATTTATATTCAAACAAGTATTAAAATATTAGAAGTAACCATCATTCCTTATGATTAAATCGATGCCATTGTGATCTCATGTCTCTTCATGATTGGTGTCCCTGTTACCACCGTAGATTTGGTAACTACTTCAGATGATGACCAATCAGAACCACCAACATTCCACGCGATTCGAGCCAAAGAGTCACCTGTATCATTAACCCCCGAAAACAAATGTGAAAAAGGATTTAAAGGCTCCGGAATCTCTAATGCACCCTCCAACATTTTCACAACAATGCTCATCACTGGTCTAGTCTCTGGCCTGTATTGAACGCAACAAAGAGCTACCTTAACCATCCTTTCCACCGCTACTCGATCCTTTTCTTCAATCCCACAAACTATCATCAAATCATTCAATTGTTTCTTTTCGTATTTGCCCCATGCCCAAATCGGGAACCATTCTTGGCTATCACCAAGAGTTAAATCCATGTTCCTCCTTCTCCCAATTATCTCAAATAGTAGCATACCGTAACTATAAACATCACATTTGTGTGTAACTGGAAGAGGCATCCAAAGCTCAGGAGCAGCGTACCCTGGAGTACCTCGCCCCCCTGTCATGGATATATGGGTGTTATCCCTATTACAAAGTTTGGCCAAACCAAAATCGGATACTTTTGCACAAAAATTTGAATCCAACAATATGTTCCCCGGCTTAATATCATAGTGAACTATTCTCTGTGGACATTCTTCGTGCAAATAAGCTATTCCTCTTCCAGTTCCCAATGCAATCTCTTGGAGCTTCTCAAACCCTATCATATCCCTTTTGTTGGCTTTAAACAAGTGGTAGTCCAACGAGCCATTGACCATGAACTCATAGACAAGAGCTCTTAAACTCGACTCAAAGCAAAACCCATAGAGCTTAACGAGGTTATAGTGGTGGGTTCTTCCCATGGTGCTCACTTCAGCCATGAATTGTTCCTCAATCTTCTTGTCTGAGTTCCCATATAGTACTTTCACAGCAGCAGTCGTGCCATTGCTAAAGATTCCCTTGTAAACTGTCCCGAAGCCACCTGAACCTAGTAGATAGGTAAAGTTATCGGTGGCTAGTCTTAGTTGTTGAGCAGTGAACCGAATGGGTTTCTCTCTTTCCATGTCATCCAAGAACTTGACCATAGCGAGCGGAATAAAGCGAGCATCATCATTGAATGGTTGTGATTGTGTTTGCACAATAGATCTTCGTTTGTTGAAATGTCTGCATACGCATATAACGATGCCTATCTTTACAAAAACAACTGCAGAAGGAAACCATTAACTTCAAGAAGTTGCTGTAACTTTTAAAATTAAGGTTTTTTTTTTCTACATATAATTAAAGAACTTACCAACTAGAGCTACGACAACTATGGTACCGTCGGTACCACTTTCATTGCTTGACATAATGTTTGAAAGATAAATTAGTACCGCAACCCTTATAAAGATTTAAGATATAACTAATGAAGATATGCTACTCGGTGTTTAAGAGCACTTTTAATGTTGAAGTTTATCGAATTTAATGGCAAAACCATTGAAGTTGTCAACAATTAGAGAATTTCAAGGAAATATACTTTATAGTTTTGTTTTTGTACATTTATGAATACGCGTTTGATTCAATAAATAGACGACAAAAAGTGACATCCTTCACACAACAAAATTATATAAAAGTAGAACTTGAAACCCCAGGCTAGGAAACAGGTAAAGCCTTAAAACCTCTCACCTTTATCACTCCGCTGTGGCTTCATTGGTATCAATGATCAAATTTTAATTGTGGTTTTATGCCATATATATGTTTAATTTTATAGCATAATTGCATAAAGTTTCACTTAGGTGTATTAAGTGATTATTATATATATATATATATTTTTTTCAAAAAAAAATATAGTTTGTACTATATATTTTGAAGTTATATCGCTCAGCTACTCAAATCAATCAATATTGTTTGCTTTTTAGTCACATATCTTCAAGGTTTTAATTTTTGTTACCTGGGCGAGATTTCACAAGACGTCACATATCCTAGAGTTTCCTATACCTAAGTGTTCTCTTATTAAAAGTTCCGTTAAATGCTTAATTTGGTGATATTTTTTGGAACAACTTTTACTCCTAAATATATCCTAACACTAGACCACTATAGGTCATGAGTTGGTGATATTTGATTTTGGACACTATCTATGAACCTGATATTTCTTTTGTCAATCCTTGGATACTAGTCGGGACCCATGTGAGTGTCACTTATACTAGTTAGGTTTGGAATGGAACATGAGAAGCAGTGGCGAAGCTTGAAGATCAAATTGGTGGAGGCTGGATTCAATTTTTTCGTATCGATAGAGGCCGGAATATCAAATCGGTGGGGGCCGGACTCAATTCATATAAAAAGTTACCTACGAAAATCGTAAACTTTCCACCACTGTGCCAAAAAACAGTAGGGGCCGGGGCACCCCCTGGCCCTCACTAACCTTCGCCACTTATAGTAGATGTGATATTTAATGCAAGAGTATGAGAGAAACTGACCCATGTCGGTTAGAGTCAGGGGCGGAACTACAAGGGGGCCAGGAGGGTCCGTTGACCCTCCGGCCGGTGAAACGTTTCTTAACAGGGTTGTATGAAATTTGATGGTTTATTAGAGTTTGACCCCTCATGTTATCAATACAACACCTGAAATGTAGAGTTAAAAGTAAAAAAAGGTGTAGATCTTTACGATTTTCGACTTAAACTTGATCCCCGGTGAGGCTAATGAAAGTTGCAGGTGCCGCTAAATAAGATGTGAAGAAGACAAAGAAAAGGGTTTTTAGTATTTATATTTAGGCTTAATATGTATTTTAGGCCTATTTGAACTGAGCCCAACATAATTTATTTTTTCGTTGTCTTTTAATTCAGTAGATTTCCTTGTTTTTTTGGAAGTCCAATATAATTCTACTTCTACGCTAGTGGAGATTGAATTAAAATATAAATTGATACTTCATTCTTTATTTTATTTCGTAACGAAAAGACACTATATATAGTCTTTTATTTCAAATTTCTTTGCTTAATAATGTATGTATGACTTCACTAAACAAAATTAATATAGATTAATTAATTAAAATATAAATTGATATTGACCCTCCTGTCAAAAACTTCTGGTTCCGCCACTGGTTAGAGTTAATTAGTTATGGCGATACCATCACACTACAGATGTTTTAAAATGATGAGATGAGATGGATCAATAGAATGGGAGCAATGGGTTAATGGGCATATCCATGCTAAACGGTTAAGTTCTATAAGCATTGATGACCTGAACAGGGAACATCCAGACATTCATGGTTCCCAAATGCCACATAATCGTTTGAATGTCTGAAAAAAATCACTTATAGTAACGAAAATGTATATGTGTTCCAGTTAGGTTATCTAATTATAAAGATTTAACAGTTATAAAACGATTCGCAACATTACAAAATCTAATAAAAGTTAAGTGACTTTAGAAGAGCATAAATATGAAATATAAGCAACTCTAGTAAAATGCTTATAGAACTTAAACACGATTGTAAGTTCATAGGAAATCAAGTCTCATTCACAAATTATAATTGCATACATAATTAAAAAGTAATATATAAATGAAAAACATATATAGACGGTGAATATAAGAAATTCAGGAAAACAGTAAACACTCGTAACAACAAAGAGGAAGTTTGTCATGTTCAAAGAACCATAAATAATATAAAACATACGAGTAGTTTTCGAAGAGGAAGTTTCATGGAAGGTCGTGAACTCGTGATTGAAAGGGAATGGTACTTTACATCCACACCACACATCTCTCTGCTATATTTTAAAAACAAAAATAAATAAAAACTTATAGATACACTCTCTAAATTGGTGTTATGTTTTGATAATTACTTTAGAATTGTTAATACCATTTTCAGGGACGTCCCTGAGGATTTACGTACCCTGTCCAAGTCGTAAAAAATATGTCACTTAGGCCCCTTAGGCTTTAAGTAATTAAATAATTTAAACAAAATTTTATATACCATCAATGATGTAGCAGTAAACGTAACAATTAAATGAGTGGTCGGCTTTTAAACTTATTATGGTTTACTACTATTTGGGTTATTTATAATAGAACTTAGCCGTGTTTTATATTTTTTACAATTTGCATTCACAGGCTTCCCAAGCTTTTGGTAGGTTAACAATAAGATATTGTTTTCATATTGTTAAATATAATATAGCAATAGAGGTTAAGGGTATGGTTGGTAAAACTAGTTGGTGGCTGGTGGCTCAAAGCTGGTAGTTGTAGTTTTTTAAATATATTTTGATGTTTGACAGAGTAGCTGAAGCTTTTAATAAAATGTACAAAATGATCAAAATGGGCTTAGCTAAAAGCTTGCATGCATGTTTTATTTTTTTAATTTTTGTGACACTCGACAAACTCAGGTTAATACTTTTATCAAATACATAAGTCAACCTTAGTGAGACATTCATAAAACATACTTAACGGGGTTAGTTGAGTCGGTTCGATGATTCGGGGAATCATCGGGAGTCGGTTTACACCATGTTGTCCATGGGTTGGTGATTCGGAGGATCACCGGGTAAAACGCACACACACAAGTTTCGAGTCCCGGGGGTTAGTGAAATAACATAAAAGTGTGAATTGTCGATGTTGGGACATGTTTTAAAGGTTTGCGTATGTCTTGGTCCATTAGCTGTTTTGGGTTTGTCTAGTGGTCTAGTAGTGGGTTTCGGACTATTTGGCCTTTGTAAATAGAACCGCCCATGATAACTGTAAATAGGGGGTTCTTAGGTCATTTGGGGGTTGCTCGTCTTTTGTGTGGTTTTGGTTCTCTTGTGATCTGTCTAGTGTACCAGACGTATCATTGAAGACATGTGCACCTTTAATAATACAAACTTTTGATTACAAGTTTCTTCTTTGTTCTTGCATTCAATCTTACATTCCGCACTCGATTGAGTGTTGTTTGATACCGTGAGGAATGATCTTGGACTTACAATTGGTATCAGAGCCTAAGAAGTCTTTCGAAGGCTCGGTTTGGTATTAGCACGTGAAGATCAAAGAAGGTTTACTGAGAAAAATGTTGTTCTTTTGATTAATTTCATATTGGTTTCATATTTATATCTTGTTACTAATCGATTTTTATGCGCAACATTGTTTATGTTAAAGTGTTTTTGAGTTCACATTGCATTTTTCATTCATCTTTTCATAAAATCAGTGTTTTGATCTAATTTTCTGAAAACAAGGGTTGTTTGCAAGAATTTCGGAAAGTTTGGTTGAAATCTTTGAAGATCGATTAATTTCAATTTTTTTTTGAAAAAGATTTTGGTTTCCATATTTTGTGGAAAATTTGTTGCTAAACTTTTGCAGGTTTCCAAAGTTCCTAAGAATCGAGTGTCCGAGCAATGGGTCGTGTCCGACATTTGCTTCTGTGTCCGATAACAGCTTTGTGTCCGACCTTTCAACTTGTGTCCGACCTCTAGCTTGTGTCCGACCTCAGCACTTGTGTCCGACCTTCAGCTTGTGTCCAACCTCCAGCTTGTGTCCGACCTTCACCCTGTGTCCGACCTCAGCACCTGTGTCCGACCTTAAGCTTGTGTCATACCTCCACAATTGTGTTCGACAATCACACTGTGTCCGACCACAACTGTAACATCGCGTGATTTCTTTTTATCGTTTTTCACAAAATTAATAAAAGTTATGAATTCGTTTTTATCCGTTTCTTTATTTTATTCATAACCTATCGTCATTGTATTCTATCCTAACTATATGATACCTATTCCCTGGTCGAATTCAAGGATATTCGAATCATATACCTTTAATTTTATTTACAAACCAATATTTTATAAATAAGATTTATTAAACTTCTACAACTTAGAAACCCATCTAGTACATTGTTATATATACATATATATTTTATAGTTATTTTTATACATTATAGTAATAAAAAAAAGGGGGGCTTCGTAAAAAAAAATAGAAATCTATACAACTAATATATGAAACTCAATGTGTACACTTGTCCCTCCCACATTGATCCTTCAATTCTCTAGCCTATCAATTTGTGCCAAGTGTCCAAGTGTGAGAATTTATAAAAATTTTCTATTAAAAAAAAACAGAAAATATATAACCTTCCTAATCTCATTAACCCATTCAATCATTAACCCTAAATCACAAAACTCACACTTTCTTCTTGGCCATCATCGTCTTCTTTCCGATTAGTTCTGCCAAAATCACAATAACGAGTACATCATCGGCCATCATCGTCTTCTTTCCGTCTCCTTCAAGGTAAATCGCTACACTTCTTATCTCTTTTTCTCTGTGTTTGTTCGTTTTTTTTTCTGATTTTTTTGTAGATTAAAGGTTTTTTTTTCTCTGTTTTGATGATGAAGATGATGATGATGAGGGTTTTCTTATCACACATAGATGACGGAAAACGGAAACGTGTAGAGGAAGATGGTGATGAGCAGCAGCGACGGATTGACGTGATGGTACCAACCGGGTCCAAATCTGACCACACAGGTAAAGCCCCAAAATCCACTCTGTTGTTCTTGATAACCTTCGGGGAAAGGTAGGAGAGATGGCTGGAGCAGCTAACGGTGGTAGTAGGGTTATCGAGGTATTTTTTTAGCGGTGGTTCATAGTAGGTTAGGTATGATGGTTTCAAGTGGTGACCTCGGTTATTACAGGCAGTAGATGGTTCGGGTATTATTATTATTATTATTATTATTATTATTATTATTGATGAATTGAAATGTGGAAGAGCATTTTACGGTTTAATTTGTGGATCTAGCATTTCATTTGTGCCTGGAACAGGTTTGAGTTCAAAACTAATGTTGGTGGAGTGGTTGAGTAAGCTGCACCTCTCTGAATTCTAATCTATTAGAGGCAGCAAGGAGGGCGAATTAATACGTTTCTTTGCAACAAATACTCCATAGGTCCCACTTTCTTTCTACTTTTGTAAGTTGCATCTTTATGATCTTTTTCTGTATTCAGGTAACCAATTGCAAGCATGAGTTTCATCTCTAGTGTATTCTTGAGTGGTATAAAACTACCTTTTTCCTTGACTTTAGATAATTACATATTCACATTGCTTGCTCTATGGACCTCACAATTTTGATTGTTGGTTGAAATTACTTCTCATTAGGTCACAAAGAAGCAAAGAATGCCCAATATGTTGGCAACTGATTATGTTGAAGGATCCATCCAGGTACAAAATGCGATATAAGTAAAACTTCTACATTTATGTAGTTGTATGAAAATTGAATCTTTGATCCTATATTATTTTGTTTCAATTGTATCTTTAAATAACTAGCTTAATTGATTTGGCCTGCTTTGTACACCATAGCTGTTCGGAAACTGATCAGTGTGCAGGATATGATAGCAGATTATCGCAATAATAGGCTGCAGTGGAACAGAATCGGGCAACAGGATCCGGAACATTAGCAACTAAAGGAAATGTTTGCAGTGCTGGATACAATTCAGGTTACTGACTGTGAAGATAAATGGAAATGGAAAGGAAGTAAGGATGGTGTTTTCTCGGTAGCCGATTGTAAGAAGCAAATAAACAAAGACAGAAGTTATCAAAGACATTTTGTAATGAAGAGGATTTCATGGCTTCTTTTGAAAGTTAAGATCTTTATTTGGAGAGTCGAAATGGAGCGAATTCCAACAAGATCGGCGTTGAGCAGAAGAAATATTTCTGTGCCAGATTTGAAGTGTATCTTATGTGACGTGGACGCAGAGTCGGCAGAGCATCTGTTCACGGGTTGTGGGTTCACGTTCGGAGTTTGGAATGGTATAGGTAGTTGGTGTAAGATTGACCCGGTTTTCGCTTTCCACATTATTGATTTACTGCAGATCAGGTCTGATTCGGCTACGGCTTGCGGGTCTGCAGCAACGAAGATTATTACTGGTATTGTTATGGTTTCGATGTGGTCGATTTGGAAGGCGAGAAATAAAAAATTGTTCAGGAATAAAAGAGTCGAAGGCTACAGACGTGGTGGCGTATATTAAGTCAGTTTCTTTTTTATGGTTTAAAAGTAGATCTCGGTTTAAAAACATTGTTTGGAAAGACTGGGCCGATTACCCTTTGTACATGTTGTAATGTTTTTCTGGGCCGGTCCTCTCTTTGAGTACACACCCCGTTTCTAATGAAGTTAATCTTTCAAAAAAAAAAAAATAGATTTGTTGGTGCTATGGCTGTACACGAGTCGAGCCGAGCCAGGCTGAGCTCTAGCTCGATTACAAAACGAGCTAGCTCGGTTCGGCTCGTTTTTCTAGTCGAGCTGAAAAGTCGAGCTCGAGCTCGAGCTCGGCTTGTAAATGTTCGAGCCGAGCTCGAGCTGGCTCGAGCCAACTCGTTATTTTTTTTTATTTTTAAATTTTTTTTTTCAAATATTTATAAAATAAAAAAACAAAAAATAAATAAATAAAATTACACATATAAATGTATATTTTTTTATTTTTCTATGTTAGGGTTTATTGGATTATGAAGAGGTGAGGTAGATAGGTAGGAACTTTTTGAAGTTTCAAAATTTGAATTTTAAAATTGGGTTTGGAGCCAAAATATATTACTTTCATCTATATATTAATTGCACATACACAAGCCTAAGTCGAGCCATCGAGCTGAGCCACGAGTCAAGCCATCGAGCCGAGCCACGAGCCGAGCTACGAGCTGAACACCCCTGGCTCGAGCTCGGCTCGATTACAAAACGAGCCTTTTCGAGCGAGCTTTTTTCGAGTATTTTTCGAGCGAGTTTCGAGCGAGCCTCGAGTCGCGGGCTTTTTTTACACCCCTAGTTGGTGCACAATATGGTCAAGAGCTTTTGTCTATGGTTGAGGATGAAAGACGTATAAGGTCTGTGCGCAGGGTTCCTCATGTTTACGAGGATCCCGAGGTTGATCACGTATGTTCTATGGTCAATGTCAACGTTCATTGGTGGAATTTTTACTCTAAAATTTTTGTTCTCATTCTTTGTTGAGGTAAATCTGTGACCTGTTATTTCAGGATGTTAAGTATAATGGTTCTGAATTTGAAGAACAAGTTATTAGAAATTTTAGATTGCAGCTGCAAGAAACATGCACTATAGTAGAAGAAGGTGCCATCCAGGTATGTATGATGTATGCATATGCGGATGTACAAAGCCTATAATGCACGTATGCACACATATATGAACGTAAACATGAAGCCATGTCGAATTAAGGTAAACTTCGAAAACAACACAGAAATTAATAGCCTGCTATTTTATTTACCTCAAACGATTTAGCATGTTTTAACGTATAAATTTCATTATTATCATCTACTTTCTTAGAAAAGCTGAAGAATTGTCTTTTACTCAACACTTGAATGTTTTTTTTATGTATTATGCAAGGGTATGAATTATCTTCATTGAAGCACATGCTGATAGAAGGTGAAAGAAGGAAAAAACTAGACTAAATAGTATAACATTTTATGAAGCTTCATATTTGTATTTAACATATTACGAATAAAAAAATTAAAGGTATTTTCTTTTAGATTAATCCAACTATCCTATATATTTTGTGAGGGAAACGGGTCATATACTCAGATCCCTTTTGTCTCTCTTCTTCGGTGGTGGTTTGGGTTCAGCCACTAGGGTTTGGTGGTTTGCTTCTCTTATTCTCCGATGGCGGTGGTTTGGCGTTGTGTTTTGACAATGGCGCTGGTTTGGTGTTGTTCTCGGAGCAGGTGTGACAAAAGTGGTGGTTTGGGTTCACCAGCAGAGGCCGTAGTTTGGTGTTGTGTTGAGATCAGATGTCAATTCAACGACGGATTTAGCACCAACATACAACTTCCGGTTCAGATTGCAGCTTGTGCTTCACCGAAACAGGTTAACATGCCGCACTAATACATTACAGTTACAAAAATCATGCATAACATAAGACGAACATCCCATGTGTATATGATGAAATGAAACTGTTGGATATATTAACTTCATGCTTCACAGTAACATGAATAATCAAAACATTTTACTTTTCCTTATGATGCAGGGTAGCATCCGACCAATCGTTGCTCTTCTACATGCTATAGCATTCAAAACCCACAACCTATAGATTCTAAAAATGCAGCAGCAGGTGAAAAAGTAACATCAGCCATGTCCTTTTTGAAGATGTGAAAACCGGCGATAGTGGTGGTAGTGGCGAGTTATGATGACTAGGTTTTCTTTGGCTTGATGATGTGCGACGTTATTTTTCCTGGGAATTTCGTTTGCTAAGTTCGATTGTCAGGTAATTTGAATTTTATTTGTGAATTCGTTTGATAGATCAACCCCTTTTAGGGTTCATCTTTCATTTGGTACAGTTTGACTTAAATAAACCGTTTGAAATTTAACAGTTTGTTGTTGCTAAAGATCATGTTGTTTGTTGTTTTGTAGACATGTTTTACGTGGTGTTGGATGCTTGGAGTTGCTGCAATTCCGCCGATGATACAGTTTATCTTGATGTGGTCTCTACCCGAGTCGCCAAGATGGCTTTATAGACAGAATAAAGTGAATGAAGCAAGACATATCTTGGAAAAGATCTATCCAGCCGACGAAGTCAAAAACGAAATGAAGGCATTGCACAATCCGTTGAAGAGGAAAAGCACGCCGAGGAATCCATGGAATATGGTATCTTTTCGAAAATTTAGAACGCATGGGGAAACAAGGTTGTGCGCAGGGGACTCTACGCCGAACCTGTATAATGAGGTAATTGTTCTTTTCTTATTCTGGAACGAATTATAATTATATATGTAGTCAAATGGCAGCTTTTATGTGTGCCTTGAGTTTCCAGCAGTTATTAGTACCTTTGCCTATGTTTTATATACAACTAAGTGATGCGGTTATTATGATTTCTAGCCATGTGTATCTTATATGGCACATGTTGTCTGCTTTCTTCTGCTGTCCAGATTCAGGTCAAGATAGATTAGAGGTACATCAAATGGGTCATTACGCTGCGTCTTTATTAGGGTTGCAGCGAGTCCATCATGCGGATCAAGTTTCTATGTTGGACATGGCTAATGGTCTCCGGATTCGAGTCCATCACCATCATACTTGATGGTGATGGAATGTCAAGACTAAAACAAAAAAACGTGGTGTATAAGGAAATATTTAGTGATATTTGATTAAAATGTGTATTGGTTGCTTTTAAATTTGAATAAAATATTTCTACTATATTTTTTTATACGTTTTACTGCTCAAAATAATTGTAAGTTGTTGAACCGCGTGTACACGCGGGCAAAAATCTAGTATCTATTATTTAAAACTTGGTTGATGATTTATGGACTTCCATAACGACAACAGCAACATTAGTTGCTTCCCTTTTTTTTTTTTGGGACTTCTTCTACACCACCGACAACAACAATTGTGTATGTTGTTCTTTTTTTTTTTTTTTTTTTTTTTTTTTTTTTTTTCACTCCATACAATATCAGCCTAATTATAAGGGCTCCCTCTTTCCACTACACCCAGCAGCACCAGGAGCCGACCCGAGTTCTAGATGCAGCAACCGACAGATTTTGTGGCTCTATATGGTAACGATTTGGAGAAATTCTTGCATTAATATGAATGAAATCAACATACTTACCTTATACACTTCAATAACGCGTTAATTCCATCTAATTTTCGGGTAATTTTATAGCAATCATTTTTTTTAAAACCCATTAAAACCGAATCAAATCACATTCAAAACATTCCATATCAGCGATAATATTATAAATTTCTGACATGATTGCGTTCAGACCCAACTCGCATACAATCCGTCTCCTTTAATCGAACAAAATCGCTCTCTAAACTCACTGTTTGAAGCATTCTTTCTCGGATACTTTTTCTTCTTTTCTTGAAGCCACACAACCAGTAAGTGCAAATTAAACACACCCTCTTGTTCATCTCTGTATGCTTGTTAAAAGCCCTAACTGTTTTTGGGTTATCTTGTTCTGAATCGAATTTAATTGGGTTGGATAGAAGCTAGGGTTTATGTATTATAATTGGGAATTAGGATCAATTTGAAACAACGTTTAACTAAAAATTTCTTCTGTTATAAAACTGATCTTAGGGTGTTGCGCAGTGTTGGCAACACTTGTGATAAGGCTTAGACCAGCCACTGATCTCAGGTTCAAGTCTTGTGAACCACATTTTTTTGCTTCTTTTCTATTCTTTTATCCACATTTATAAAAGCTTTATTCTTTTAATTTTTTTATATATCAAAACTTATCAAAAAAATCTATAACTTTCAGAAAACTTTTATAAACCTTAAAATTTATTATTTTAATTTTTAAATTCCGAAAATCATTTATTTATTATTTTTAATTCATTTTTCTAGATTTAATCATAATTAATTCATGATAAATTCATTTTAATTCGTTTTAACACCAAAATTTTTGTATATATCTCTTTAATCATGGGGGTCACTGTTATAAATTTAAAAACCTAAAAGCTCATGTTTAAATATTTTTATCCATTTAAATCAATTAATTCATTGTTTTTAACTAAATAATATGATTTAATTAAAAATAAAACAGAAAATAGTTTATAAAATTATTTTCCAACCTTTTAAATCGTTTGCTTGTATTTCCTATAAAAAGATTATGGTTATATATTTTTATCATTTAAATTCGTATTTATTACATTCTTGACATTTTTTAAACCATAAAAAAATAATTTTCTGGATTATGAACCTGTTTATTTATTTCAGAAAATAATAATTTTATGAACCTCTATTTATTTCATTATTAGGGTATTTTGTTAATTATTTCATTTAATTCTTAATTAAATACATTGTATTGTTTAATTTAAATTACTTACTAAAACCTAATCTCCCAATTAAGATAGAAACCCTAAGTGCTTATCCTAGAAACCCTAGACTTTTAAGATCTTACATACTTAGACTTTGTTCGTATCCTTTAGGTTGATTTCTTCGGGAATCTCCTTGTCATCATCTCACCACATCTTGGATACTTTTTGCCGTATGCATATAGGATCGGCTATTGAAACAAAGAATATGATCAAACAAGTTTAATTCAGGTGCGGAATCCCTGAATTGATCACAAAATGATAATAAAACTAGCAAACCACACAAATCATCATAAACACATTGATTTCATTCATAATCATAATCATTTACACTTTGAAAGCTTGTTTATAATGATATAATTCAGTTACAGACTTGACAAAAAGCCTAGGGAGAAACATACTCTGAGAGGGAAACAAAATGACCAAAAGTTTTCATTCAAAAAATGATTCGACCTTATATAGACCTGCACATTCGCCCAATTGACTTGGTCAAATGTGCAGGTTCGACCATTCATAATGGGCGAACCAAAACATAAATACAAACAGATCTTCATTCGACTTCCCAGATCCTCCTTCGACCATCCTGTTCTACCTTCGACCATCCGATTTCTACATTCGACCGTCCGTAAACAACAATACATTTTAGAATTCGCAATTCAATAGCATTAGTCGCACTTTCGTGTATCTACAAACTCCCCCTCGACTATTGCTTGAATTGCTTCAGCCTTCGGTCTTCATCCATTCTCTTGTTCATCAGTTTGATATGCAGTAGCTTCTTTTGTTCTTTCGTCATCACTGGTTAGGTTGTTGTTACCAATTTGACTAGCGACTAACCCGTTATAAGAAGCGACCATAGCAGAAACCAATGCTACATGTTATTGTGCAACTTCAACAGTAACATTGTTCAAGTTTGAAGTCTCCAACACAATTGGACTCTGATTAGGTTGACTTGGGTTCATTTGGGTTTGATTCATTTGAGGAATATAGGATTGTTGTTGAGGTTGGTTTATATTTGCAGAATAACAAGCAGCTTGTTGCATCGGTGAAAATGGTGGGATGTAAGTAGTAGGGTATGATGGTGGGGTATAAGATGAAGTTTGAGCAAGGTAATTTATGGGGGTTTTGGTTGGTTCAACATGGTTTGAAACACAAGCAATGTGTGGAGCAACAGTAGTACTTGAACTTGAACTAGCTAGAGATGAAGATGTACCGCCATGGTATAACTCTGGATTTTGAGGAACTTGTGCTCTTTTCGCCTTCCTCTTTTCTTCCATCTCTTTATTCTCAAGCTTCTGGATAAACTCATTGATGGTCCAGTATTGGTATGCATCTTTTTCCTTGAGTACCTCGATGTGTTGATTCCAGTATGGTGGCAATGCATCAGCGAACTTGTCCACCAGCTCAGACATCGGTATATTGATCTCATAACTTGAGAGTTCGATCAATAAGTGGCAGTACCTTGGAATCAACTCCTTCAGCGTCTCATTTCCCATATAGCTGAAGTTCTCAAACTCTTTTCTTAACTCTTCCATTCTAAGCTTCCTCGTCTTCTCATTCCCATCGTGACGATTCCTTAACATATCCCACAATTGTTTAGAAGTGGTACACGACCCAAATTGATGTAAGAGATCAGTGTTAATGGCCTGGGACAGTTGGGAAAACGCCTTCTTTTCCACCGCAAACTTCTTCTTCTCGTCCTCAGCAAGACTCTCTAATGGAATCGGTTCTCTAGTGTTCTCCAAAATCGGAGCAACATACCCCTTAGCAATCATTTGCCAAGCTTCCGTTCCTTCTAATCCCATTCCCTCAAGATGAATCTTGAACTTGTTCTTCCATTGGTTGTAGTCTACCATTTCCATCAACTTTGGTGGACGGCTCCCATTACCCGAAGATAAATCATGAATAAGTGTCGAAATCGCATTGGTAGTCTGAGAGTGTACTGCCGCTGCTGCAACTCCCCAGTAATCAGCCATAGGTTGTGGTTGTGGTTGTGCAACTTGTTGGGGGCATTGAACTAGTCATCGCCAAATAGTTAATCGGTTGAGATGGTTGACTAGTCTTCTGAGCAGCTACCGACCAAGGATCCATAGTTGTCTGCTGTTATGGTGTTGTATTAGGTCGTGGTGTTGTAGGAAAGTTCCACATATCGTTTTGAAAATTACAAAACACGAAACGATTAGAAAAATTTAACAACAGTTTCTACGTTCGACCCTTTTCAAATGTCGTGTGGTCGAATGTAAAATTTAATCCAGATTCGACCGTTTACAAAGGTTCGAATGTAGAAAATAACAGACACGTTTCACTTTCGACCAAGTTAACCCACTTTCGACCACCCGATTGGTCGAATGTACAACTTATGGTCGAATTAACAACAACACACTAAAAGTTTCTAGGTTCAACCAAATATCACTCCACGTTCGACCAAAAACTCCTTGGTTCGACCTAAAAATTCCACTCTCGACCAAATCTCCCTAGGTTCGACCCTTTCATTTTGAAAAACGGTTATACTTTGAAAATCAGTTATTTTCATCCAAAATTTTCAAATGTTGATGATCTTATGCAGGTTTTGCTTCGGATTGGATTTGAAACAAGTTTAACAAAGAGAATTTTGAATTTTATCCATGAAAACAAGTTCAAATCAATCAATTATCATCAAATTCAAGTGTTCAATGAAAAAACAGAAAAATTTGGATCAAAATTGGGTCCAAATCAACTGAAATATTATCAATTCGTGGTTGTTTGATCCTTATGGCTCTGATACCACTTTGTATGCGTATAGGATCGACTATTGAAACAAAGAATATGATCAAACAAGTTCAATTCAGGTGCGGAATCCCTGAATTGATCACAAAATGATAATAAAACTAGTAAACCACACAAATCATCATAAACACATTGATTTCATTCATAATCATAATCATTTACACTTTGAAAGCTTGTTTATAATGATATAATTCAGTTACAAACTTGACAAAAACCCTAGGGAGAAACACACTCTGAGAGGGAAACAAAATGACCAAAAGTTTCCATTCAAAAAATGATTCGACCTTATATAGACCTGCACATTCGCCCAATTGACTTGGTCGAATGTGCAGGTTCGACCATTCATAATGGGCGAACCAAAACATATATACAAACAGATCTTCATTCGACCTCCCAGATCCTCCTTCGACCATCCTGTTCTACCTTCGACCATCCGATTTCTACATTCGACCGTCCGTAAACAACAATACATTTATGCAAAATCATTAACTTCGCTAGCCGACAGTAACGATGGATAGCGCTATTGGACTGACAAGCCGCCTTGTTTAATTTACCCTTTTGAGGGGAGGCCCTTGGTCATCGTTAGATGCATAATAGACCTAACTTGTGTTAGGGACTCTTTGTCAACTTTAGGCTTGATCTTGTCCCGTATGTTACTTACGTGTTTTACATGAATGCCTTGATAATATTGACATTTGAATTGTACGTTTTAAAAACTGACTATATGTACAAAATCCTAGGTTTGCTCATCAACATATTTTATGTTGACAAATATTACTTTGTGCATGTTTTCAGGAAACGCTTGATTGCAGATCACTTAAGGCATTGGACATAGAATAATAATTTGAACTTTTTATGCTATTTGGTTTTTGAACGATTTATATTTCCTTTCCGTATTGTACCACATTTAATTTGGTTATTTATTACGTTTCAAACTTTAATTAGTGCCATGTGCTTTTGAACAATCGTTACTACGTGGCACCCCGATGTTTCCGCCATCGGTTGGGGTGTTACAATAACCCTGTGTATAACCTTAACATTGTGTCCAACCCTAGCCTGTGTCCGACCTAAGCCTGTGTTCGACCCTAGTTTCCTATTACGGACTTTGACGTTTACTTTTGGACTTGGACATCTACTATTGGACTGGACCTTCAGAAATTTTGGAGTGGACATTAAATCTATTGGATTGTTAAACTTAAACCAAATTAAATTGATCTAATAGTTTTAAGTTTTATTTCAGAAATGGATCAAATCGGTAATCAAGCTAACATGAATGGAATTAATGCTAATCAATTACTCGTTGCTACCCAAGTGGACAAAGCAATGGAGTCTGTAATTGGAACTCACCAGAAGATACCTGTTCTTCAACTTGGAATGTCCTATTCTGAGTGGAAATTCAGGTTCATCCATGCAACATTCCGTATTTAATTCTATGTACGTTCGTGACAGTTATTAATAAGACGTCACATTTTTTTATCGTTATTATACCTTCTAAAAAAAAAAAATATTTCGTGACGCATTTGGACCCCTAGTACCATACTATAAACATATATTAATGTTAAAGTGGTGTTTTATTGTCAAAAAAAAATAAATTATTGCGTGGGCCGGGGTTCGAACCCGTGCCCATGGCTGGCTCACACCACAACATAGCTCAACCAGCTGAGCTACCCATTCTTGTTGTACATATCCTAACCCGTTTAAAGTTTAAATCTTCTCCACTTCATCTCAGTTGACTTGAAAAGTCAACAATGAGCCAATCATACCATAATCAACAATCAATCCACGTTTTTATGGCAATTTATCTATGGTATGATTTGACCGACACACCCTGCGTCTTTCCCACGCCATTCAACAGTTAAAACTGTAAGTACGTGTAGGACTGATACTACATCACCAATCGCTCCTGATTATCTCCACAAGACGTCAAACCGAATATATAAAACAATAAATAATATATGTGTAAAACCAAGAATCTTACTTTCATATATGATAATCAAGTCGGCACAGATTCTTCATAAATACACACATACATACGCTGTTGAATGGGACGCCGGCCTGAGGTGAGCTCAACCTCAGGCCAACCTGGACTAGACCACACACAGTAGTCTTCTCTTAGAGACTGTTGCAACTCTCTCTTAAAAACCCTAAACCCTTACACAAATATATATAGGCTAACTAATTAACTAAGTTTGGGCTGGGCCTCAGGCACACTTGCCTGGGCTACCACAATCGCCCCTACTCTAGTTCTATTAGACTAAGCCCACATAAGTTGCATAGCGACGGTCACAAATGTACCAACAAACTCCCCCTTGACCGTTGCTATCAACTCTGACAAACACTGATAATCATCAGTCACAAAACATGCACCAACAAACTCCCCCTTAACTGATGATTTCAGTTCTTCTCTGATAAGACTTGATCTTCGTCTCCCAATCAGCTGTGTCTGACTATGTCTGATATCTTCACAAATCCACCGAATACCCGAAACCCTTCGCATGTAAGTCTATCCAAATTACTTTTATATCCACCATAATCTGCATTTTTCCTCCTATGAAGAATTTATGCCTGATTAATAAAGGACCCAAGTAACCGGCATGTGATAAGGTTCAATCTTCAACTAATTAGTAACGAACATCTAGCTTCATTGCAAAAATACTTCAACAAAATCTCGCACATCCAATTTTTCAGAGAACAATGCTCTAATAATTTTGCCAAAAAAAATAATTATCTCCCCCTTTTTCTCTGCAAAATATTACCGCATTGACGTGTATATTTTTGGTTTCCCCCATTCACAACCAGCAAGTCCATAATCGAAAATCCAACCGTATATCGTGTCAATACACCAAAAAAATCGCCAAACAAATACCAAATCCAATCTTTTAATGCGGCCCAATACAAATCCAAATAGGATACATCCCAATATGCTCGGCGCAATAACAAACATACCCACAAACTTAAACTTCGGACCATGTATTCTGAATTAATCAAAAATAGGCGCCCATTATTATAACAAACGATCTAGAAGCCCATTTTCCAATATTATACAAATCCCAGTTACAATCTTTTTATTTAGAAATTCAAAAGACTACCGAAAATCAATCCCCACCAAATATTCCTTTTAATCCCATTCCTTATAAAAAGATATCATCTTTAAAATATTCAAATTTGCAATCAATACCATCCTAATTGATCTTATCCAAACAAGGAAACTAATTAAGATAATAACAACCAAATTGGATCAATCCAGGATCTGCAAACAGCATCCATCCATACCCACGAAGCTATCATAATCCATCAACCCAAAACACATTCATTAAAATATGAAGAACCATAATACCCTTGATCCTCAAGAACAAGTCATAAGCTCCTCACGAAACCCAACCAAATCAAATGAACATGCATAATTTTTTTTTTCGGATCAATCAACAACTTAAAATATCCATCCATATTTATTCCAATAACATACCACAAACGAATTTAACATTGAGATTAATGTGAATATGGACTTCGTGCTCTTCATCCATTCTTTAAGGATTTTATAGCCTAACATATAACAAAAACCAAACAACCACTGAAACATGGATACTAACACCAAAATAACCTGTTGCGAACCATTTAAACCAAATCGGTATCACGTCAACTATGAGTTTTAGCGGAAATAAAACCCAAAAATCAAGAGCAATCGTGAATCGGAGAGGCGGTTAGACCTTCCGATTCGTGACCATGCTCTGATACCACTGTAAGTACGTGTAGGACTGATACTACATCACCAATCGCTTCTGATTATCTCCACAAGACGTCAAACCGAATATATAAAACAATAAATAATATATGTGTAAAACCAAGAATCTTACTTTCTGGGCTACCACAATCGCCCCTACTCTAGTTCTATTAGACTAAGCCCACATAAGTTGTATAGCGACGGTCACAAATGTACCAACAAAAACAATCCTAATTTAGCCTATATACGCGTTTATATTAAAAGCCTTGGTCAAACTTACCAATTCGTATTACACGAGCCTCCCACTATAAATTGAGCCCTCATCCTCATTCTATACTCGCCGAAAAACAAACCCCCACTCCCAATTTCTGTAAACAAACTATTTTTAATCAAGAATCAAGAACAGTTGACTTTTTCGTTGACTGAATCAAATCACACGAAATCGCATTGTAAGTCTCAAAATTTTTGTTTGGTTTTGTTAGTCGGCCATTATCAAGCAATAGCCCCATCATTGTAGAGGCTATTGGTTGTTAATTTTGGTTATTGAAAACCTAGGGCTCGTAAGCCACGAATTGGGGATAATCAAGTTACTGCAGACCTCGTTATTTAATTAAATCAAAAACAAAACAGACACAACCACTGATCTAGATCAAGTGGCTGTGTCGTCTGTTTGTAAATGAGGGTACGCGGGTTCGAGTCCCGTTTCACCCACACTTTTTTTTTTCCTTTCTTTTATAATGATTATAAATTTGATTCAAGTATAACTATATAATTTTTTCGAACCAAGATAAACCGTTCTCAGGGTCTAGACCAGATGGTCTAGGCTTGTGATTTGAAGACTCTGACCCGGGTTTGACGCGGGTTCGAGCCTCACCATGTGCAAATTTTTTTTAGAAACCTTTAATACTTATATATTCATTATTATTTATAAAAATGGTTTTAAAATACTAT
This sequence comes from Ambrosia trifida, assembly GCA_028751855.1. Taxonomy (NCBI): domain Eukaryota; kingdom Viridiplantae; phylum Streptophyta; class Magnoliopsida; order Asterales; family Asteraceae; genus Ambrosia; species Ambrosia trifida. Next base: position 34,347,802 of record CM054125.1, on the reverse strand, counting down.
AAACGCTTTATAAATTCTACAAAATTTATTTTATGTTATTCAAATGATAAACTTTGTTGTCCAATTTTTAGTTTTCCAAAAATTATTTATTTATTATATATAATAAATATTACAAGTTTATTCTATTATAATTATAAAATTCCATAAAAATATCAAAACGATTATATAAATTTCCACAAAAATTATTCTGAGTTTATAAAACATTAAACATTTCTGAAATGATTTTTATTTTCGAAAAATCATTTATTTAATATTTTAAATCGATTTTTGGTTATTTTAATCATAAATAAATCATAATAAATTCATTTTTCAATATTTTTGCACCAAAATTTTATATAAATTATTTCTGTCAATTTAGAACAGAAATACAAATTTCAAATTATAAATTCTTTAATTTTAATATTTTTAGATATTAAAGTTATATTTTGGCAAAATAGAAATAAATAGACTAAATATTCTATTTTTTAAGAAAATAATTTTATAAAAATTATTTTCATACTTAAACCTTATAATGTGATCATTCCTAATCAAAAACCTACAAAAAGACTTTTGTTTATTTATTTATCAAATTTCTTTTATTTATTAAACAATTTAATTAATAATCAAACGAATACTTATCCCCAAATTCGAAACCCTAGAAAATACTTGTAGACTAGGAAGACTTAGACTTATTTATTACCTTATACATAGGGTAATACTTGGCAACGTTAAGCTACTCATATTCTATTTCTCGAGACTTAACACTTTGCTAAAGTGAGTTTACGTAACCTTGTTTATGCAATTCTTTATACTTGAAACTTTATACTTAAGCAATTCTACATACATGTCTAGTTGTAAACTTTAATGCCTCATGACTTAGACAAAGACTATTATACTTAAACTTCAACTTACATAATCATTAACCTTGATCAAGCCGGCGGTATACAATGATAGATCTATTGGATTGACAATCCCACCTAGATTCGTTGACCATTTCTATGGGGAGCGCGGGTGATTGTTATCGTTCCGAACTTTATAAGGAGAACCGTGAATGCGGGATGGACCTAAACTTTATAAGGAGAACCGTGAATGCGGGATGGACCTAAACTTTATAAGGAGAGCCGTGAATGCGGGATGGACCTAAACTTTATAAGGAGAACCGTGGATGCGGGATGGACCTAAACTTTGTCGGAGGATTGATTATGTGCATACTATACTTCATGTTTATTCATGTAGACTTAAACTTACAATAGACATATGAATTGCTAAACTTTTATTATTCTTAAACTTAATTGCTTGACATGGCTTATGTATTCTCATCAACTTCTAGTTGACCCCCCCCCCCCCCATTTTTTACAAACTCAACAGGAAATACTGATGCTTGAAGTCTAGAGCTAGCATGAGAAGATATTTGAAGTTTTAAGCTTTGTTTGATTATTGGATGTATTAGATTTCATTCAAGACATTTAATGTAATTCAATATTGTAATAAAGGATTATGTAAACATATGTATTATCATGAGCTACTGAACAATCATTCATACGTGACACCTTGATGTTTCCGCCATCGGTTGGGGTGTTACAGATTGGTATCAGAGCCTTGGTTATAGGGAATTAGGTTATTAGAAAAATAATCTAGACTATAACCTTAGGGATTTAAAACAGTACTTGCTTCTCTTACTTGTAACCCTAATTGCTTCCTTAATCTTATCCCTATCCTACAACCCTAAGCCTTACAAGTTGACTGCTCTTATCCGTCTGCTGCAATCCTGATCCACCATTAGATTAATAGGACAAAATCCTCAGGTTTAGCCTGAACCACCTTGAGATCTCGTCGAAGTTCTAGATTTTAATAACGAACACGTGCAATCTGGAAGGGTGAACGCCTGTATTCTGAGTCTTCTGTCTAGGCTGGCATTGCGCATATATCCCAATCAGACGAGGGACCCGGATGCCTACCTGGGAATTCTCGGGATGAGTGTTCACTTATAGGCTAAAGCATGTCTTCACTATGTTATTAGAATCTAGAATCTTTGATAAGTCAACGTTTTCGTTTATTCGTTTTAATTAATGAATAAATGATTACATTCCTTATATTACCTCATTCATTTCATTGTGTCTCTTATAGATCATGCCTCTACGTTGCAGCACTCGCAATAACAGTGGTGGAAATCATGAGGAAGGGAGCAGCAACCACAACCATAACCACGACACTAACCACAACAATGGAGGTGATGCCCAACTGGCTGCAATCATTTCTCAACAAATGGCGCAACAGATCACAACCCTGGTTCCTAACTTACTAGCTCAAGTCCTCCAAATGAATGGAAACGGCAATGGAAACCACAATGGGAACGGAAATGGAAACGGGAATGGTTTCCCAGCCTGCACTCTCAAACACTTTAATACCTGTAATCCTCCTAAGTTCAGTGGAGATGAAGGAGCTACTGGACTCCTACAATGGTTCGAGGGTATCGCGAATACGTTCATAAATAGTGAGTGTCCCGATAACCTTAAGGTCCGTTATGCTATGAGTGTTCTTCACAAACGAGCACTCACTTGGTGGAATGAGGAAAAGCGCACCCGTGGAGCTGAAGTCGCACTGGCCTTAACTTGGGAACAAGCTAAAGATGTTATGAAGGCGGAGTTCTGCCCTCGTAATGAAATCAAAAAGTTAGAAGATGAGTTTCATGATCTTGCTCAGGACAGTGGAGAAAACCTTGCCTACAACACTCATTTTCACGAACTTAGTCTACTGCTACCACACAAGGTCACCCCCTTGCCTATTGCGATCGAAAAATACATTGGTGGCTTACCCATGCAGATTCAGGACACGGTGTGGGGAAGGAACCCTGCTACTCTCGAGGAAGCAAAGCGTTTGGCGGCCACCCTAACAGATAATCATGTGAAGGCAGGAACCCTGACTCGGAAAGGGGAAAAGAAAACTGTCGGGAAGGATACTCCCCAACCTGCTGTTGAAATTAAAACTGAGCCCTCAACCAATGGAAGGCGCAAGGCCAAGAATTTTGCAATAGATGCCACTGTCCCACCCAAGTGTGACACCTGTCAGTATCACCACCTAACCCAAGTGCCCTGCCGTCAGTGTACCAATTGTCAAAGGTATGGGCATCTTGCGGATGTTTGTCGACTTCCTGTTGCAAATGCCCTTGCTGCTCCGAATAACCCTGCTAGGGACCCTCCAACTACTTAACAACAAGCTCCACCGTTTGAATGTTATTTTGCATTTAAAAATTCTATGTATTGACGCTTTTGATTCAGGTATTGAAATTTTTGTCTTTTATATGAGAGTCGTTTATCTAGTATGATCACAACACTTGGATGCATGCTTGTTTGAATGTGAACTAATTGCTATATCAATATCTAAACCATACTCGTTACACTTATAAACTTGCTTACATAAACATACTATCAATTGGAAATAAATGCTACACTGATAGTGGATGAAGTACTTGTTCAACAGTTAGTTGGGTACCAAATAACCTACTCAACGATTGGTAGAGGTCATCATGCCTTTTCAACAGTCGGGAGAGGCCCTACAACCTGCTCAACGACTGGTGGAGGCTATCGAACCTGCTCAACCGAAGAGTGTGTATTCTGACGAGGACCATGAAAAGGCCGATATTGATGAAAGAGCCATCGCTTACCTTCATCAGGGACTCTCACCTGAAGTCTCCATTGGAGTCCATGACAATGCCTCTGCCAAGGAGCTTTGGGAAGCTCTTAAGAATCTTTATGAAGGAAACGAAAAGATGAAGGAAATCAGGAGGGGGATGCTCAGTAAAAAATTTAATGTCTTTAATCATATTGCAGGTGAATCACTGGAGAGTCAGATTCAACGTTTTGTTGCTCTAGTGGGTGAGATGAAGTCAAATGATATGGTGGTGGACAACTTTGTGATGAATAAAAAGTTGCTCAATACTTTACGAAGAAACTGGGACTCCAATGTCACTTTGATTAAAAGAACCAAGGATTTGGGAAGACTCACATTATCTAAAGTTATTTCCTTAATCAAGTCATATGATCTCGATGACAAGAAGCGCTATTTGACCCACACTGCAAGCTATTACAATGCCATCATTGCTTCTCCTAGCAATGCTCTCATGTCTCAGCAAGAGTAGCAATGTCCATCAATATACTCCTATCCTGCTAGTGGATCTTCATATCCACCACTTTTTGCACCTAGTTCATCGTCTCAACCAGTCAACTCCGTTTCTTCTAGGGTTATTCCTACATCATCATCTGTTGCTTCACCTCAATCTACTGCTAAACTTCCAAAGGAGGTCGAAGACAATCTTAAGTTGTTTGCTGGATTCATGAATTGCTATAGTACTTTCTTAAAAGGTCAATTAGCTACCAACGGGGTTGGTCTTGGAGAGCTTGATGGTGTCAATGCAGATGATATAGAAGAGATGGATTTAACTTGGCAGATTGCTATGGTGGTTCATAGAGCAAACAAGTTTGTTAAAAAGACTAGCAGAAATGTGTGGAACAACCCGAGCAAGAACTTAGGATGAGATAAGAAGAAGATGCGCTGATACAACTATGATGAACCTTTGCAAGGGATTGCACCAGGCCGAATTAGGAGACAGATTCATTTGCTTCCACAAAAGTTGCTCCTACAGTTACTGCAACAGCTTCCACACCTGGGACTCATGCATCAGTGACTTGCACCGAATTATCTACACCAACTCCAAGTAATGCTATGGTCGTACAAGAAGGATCTGGATGGGATTGGTACTTGCAGGTTCAAGATTTGAAGATACTTGAAGATGATATCTACAAAGCACTCATGGCACAAGCGGATGATGACTATATGCCTTTTGTAGCTGAGGTACATTCTGAAATTTTAGCTGAATCATGTTGTATTGAATGTTGCAGGTTAAAAGTTAAAGGGTTTAGAGAAGAAACTCACTCCGTATACAAGCATCTTGAATACGAGAAAATGTTCACTTGGGACATTAAAAAGAAATTTAATTCTTATAAAGAAATGGTTGAAAAACAAAAATTCGATATCAAGCGCTTGCATCAGGAGGTGAGTGATCATAAGTGTAGATACCTACACTTTAGGAGACTGTCCGACACTTTAACTGCATAATTGATCAACATAAAATCACAATTTGAAAATGCTAATTTTCATTTAAAAAAAAAATTGATTGCTCCAGGGAAACGATTGAAAAAAGGATCAATTCCCAGTTGAAGTACAGACCAAAGGAGATGAGGAATAAGGTTCTATGATTTGCATAAATTCCACCACCCATTTAATGAAAACTATTCCTCAATTCCAATTCCAGATGAAGAATTGTTGGCTCTACCTATTAGAGGATACAGTCCTATTATAGAAGAGCCAATCAATCGAACATAATCTAATCCAATTAAGATCACTACACCAAAGTCTGTTCCAATAAAGATTTCTAAACCTAAAGCGCAGAAGTCTCATTCAACCTAGTTTTCAACAAAAGTTTATGTCAAACCTCAAGATGTTGAAAAACAAACTATGACTTTAAACTTTTAGAAAAATAAAGGAACTGATAGAGTGTTTGAGGTCAAAAGGGATACAGTTCCAGATGTTTTTGAATCTATATCTAGATGTGAATCTGTAAAAGTAAGTGAACCTTCTAGTGAACAATCTGTTACAGATACCTCAGATGTGTCCTCTAGATTTGATTTTATGAGTAAAATTCGAGAACTTTGTATAAAACAAAGGACACATTCCGAAAATGATTTTGAGGAGACTACTACTACACCTGTTTTTGAAACATATACAGTTGCCTCCGATGAACCTTCGTATCAGTCCTGTGAATCAGCCGAATCATCTAAGAGTTCGTCTGAGTCACATGAGTCTTCATCTGACTCTAACAGAGAGGAAAAAGAATCCTCTGAAACTTCTGAGTTTTCTAAATCCTCTGAAGCTTCTGACTTTTCTACTTCAGAAAGTGTTATTATTGTGGATGATGTAGCTACTACTAACTCGGTTACCTCTTGTGCAAACAGTGTAGTTGTCGAGATTAGGTAGATGATGGGGATGAAGTCAATGAATCTAAATCAACTAAATTGAACAATAAGATTAAGATTTTTTTTTTTTTTGCAATTTCTACTAAAGACAATAATTTTTGTGTGGGCTCGTTTGTTTTGAGCATTAGACCTTGTGACATGTCGTCTAACTCTATGACTGCTTCTTCAGTTTCTATTATTTTATCTAATGCGTGTGATTCAACAAAAAATCTTTTGGTTAAACAAGCAAGTACAGGTGGGGCTAGGAAATATATTCCACCCAAACATGTTTTTATCAAAGTATGAAAAACATAATTCTTCAAAGGCGACATCACAAAGGCATCGGGTTCCATATAAATCTTATAGATCTGAAAACGCTGCAAGATCTCAGGGGTCCACATGTAAAGCGTCAAATTTGTTATACATGTGGAATCCCCAGACACATAGTTAGGAATTGCAAGAGTCATTCGACTGACTTTGAAAACAGTGAGAATCAGAAGGTTCCAAACAGGAGAACCAATCACTTAGAGCTAATGAAGGTGGAAAAACCAAAGGCAATGACGAGTGATAAATACAAGGTGAAGCCTTCTGATGGAGACTGGAATAGAAATAAAAGGCTCAAGAAAACAGGTAATGTGCCTCCAAAACAAGTAGAAACCCATAAGGTATCTACTAACAAGAAGAAAAAGAAGGTTTCAAAATGCAAATTATGCTGGAAACTAAAGAATTCTATACCAAGCTCTTCCCCATCTGTAGGGTCATCACATTCCGTTAATCAAATTTTAAACTCATGTGATGATAATTGTAAATCTGTTTCAACTGCTGACTTACACCGGATTGAAGTTCAGTACATGGATAAAGATGGTGTACCCAAGACGACTATGGCATGGATACCAATAACTAACTAATCCCACATCATGTGCAGGAATGACTGTGGAGGACTATCATTCATCTTTGGTACATTGATAGTGTTGTTCACGGCACAAGAATGGAGACTTATCCCAGCACATCGAATTGGAACGCTTCAATGGTGGATATGTTTCATTTGCGGGAGGAGAAAAGGGTCAAATTACTTCACGGGGAACTGTAAGGAATGGTGCACTCTGTTTCACTAAAGTTAATTATGTTCCAGAGTTGAAGCACAACCTTTTGAGCATATCCCAGATATGTGATAATGGCTATTCAACTCACTTCACTGATAAAGGATGTTTGATTATGAAACCTGGAGTTGTGATTCCAGAGGAATGAGTTTTACTAAAATCTGAATGTAGAGGAAATTCTTATGTCATTGAAATGAATAAACTTCCATCTGAAAACGTCACGTGTCTCTTTTCAAAAGTTTCTCAAAATAATGCCATCTTGTGGCATCGTCGTCTTGGACACCCTAACGCTAAAAACTTAAACCGTATTGCTAAATTGGGTTCGGTAAGAGATATACCGGTAAAAGATTTCATAACACTACTAGAAAATAGCCCTTCAATGACATACATTTAATGACATACACTGATTTAATGACATAAAAAAGTGTATGTCATAAAAAAAGTGTCATCTTTGATAAAAACTAATAAATTCTTGACGTTTTTCTCTGCGTGTCAAGAATTTTCCGTCATAATTTTAAAAAGCATGACAGTAAATGAATATGTGTGTCATAATTTTCTGTCACCAAATTCTCAAATACCATCATTAGTTCTTGCGCGCGTCTCTCCATAAAACATCCCGCTCTCTCTCTCCTAAAACAAAACATCTGTTCCCCATTCTAAACCCTCATACGGCGATTCTTCCCCCATTCTAAACATACCCTAGCTAACAATGATCGATTCTTCCCCATTATAAACAAAACATCAGATTCCCCATTCCACAACATCTTCCCCTAAACATTCCCTATAATCGATTCTTCCCATTCCAAACCCTCATACGGCGAAGGGGTTTCTACACTCAAACAAAACCGACCGTCGTTATTGTTAGGGGTTTCTGCGAAAGGGTTTCTGCGAAGGGGTTACAGCTTACCGTTGAAGAAAATGTAAGTTTATTGTTGATTATTGTATAGTTATTGTTAGGACTGTTGTGGTTAACTTGTTTTTTGTTTGTTTTGGTTGATGAATGAAGAGGAAGCTTGTGCAGGAGAGAGATTCATTGGCTGTGACTGCTAAGAAGTTAGCTATAGGGCACGATTTAGCTAGGGTTTCAATTTTGCTTTCTTTTTCTGTGACTGCTAAGAAGTTTGTTTACTGTAATAAGGATGTCCAACAAAGAAACTTTTTAGTCCTATAAAAGCTAAAATATTAAGCAGAATTTAATATACATGATTGTAGTTGTAGTTGGAAGTTTATTCTGATTAGTATGATTGTAGTTGGAAGACAAAGTAAAACAAAAAGAAAAGACAAAGGTTGTAGATAACTTGCATAGGAACAGAGGAAATTTCTTATCCCATTTATACCGAAACGAGTCAATTCAGATTGGATATTATTGATGATGGGTCAATAACAGAATTTAAGAAAGTGTTTTAGTCCTATAAAAGCTAAAATATTAAGCAGAATTTAATATACATGATTGTAGTTGTAGTTGGAAGTTTATTCTGATTAGTATGATTGTAGTTGGAAGTTTATTCTAATCTACAAAAATTCTATTAACCTTTTAGGAAGACTTGATTAGTATGACTGTCCTTTTTGAGAAGCTGGCCTCTGGTAACTTGATCAGGCTGGTAAAATCTGCAGGAATCTATTCCGAGCTCAGCAAGTGGCTTATGAAAAATCTGTGCAGAAACACAGTCAATGTGATATTTCAATGTTCTATTTTTGATTAATTTTGGATAACATAATTGTTGAATTGGTTGTTGTTGCAGCTGCTATGGCATCAGAGTAGTCGTGTTCTTAAAGGCTCATCTTCGATAATAAACTCTCTATTTGCTTCAGCAAGATTCAGCTCAACCCTAATTGCCCCTAAGTGCTTTATCAGTGGTAAGTTTTTAACTTTGTTATAAATGTTTTAATCAGACTGTTATTGCTTCAAAGTTTATATCTTTATTGCTTATGGATCAAAATCAGTTGTAAAATATGTTGCCGTTGTGTATAATGGTGTTTTATTTGTGTTAATGATATATTATGATTAAACGTTGTTTTGTTAGCATTAGGGTTTGTTGTTTTACTGATTCTTTTTGTTAGACTGGTATTTGATTTTGATATGTGTGTTTAGTTTTAAAGGTTTGTTTTTAAGATGGATTTATGAAACTTGATTTTTTTTTTGTTATTGTGACAAACTAGAAACATAAGTCATGGATAAATTGTGGATTTCGTCTGATAGATTATCAAATGCATATGAAGAGGGTGTTGAGGCTTTTTTAAAGTTCGCGCAGTCTAATTGTCCAAATGCGGATGCTATTCCATGTCCTTATGTAGACTGTATTAATTTTTGTTACCAGTCAGTTGATAATGTGCGTTATCATCTGTTTGCCCGCGGTTTCTATAAAAATTATAATGTTTGGTCTTTCCAAGGAGAAACACTTCCCAACCTCAATTCTAACTTCCCTAATACATCAAGACCTCCCGACTTTGATTGTACAAAGGAAATGATACATGATGCCTTCACATATGTAGAGAACGAACCCGATTCTTTACAAGCACTACTTGAAGAATGTGATAAGCCACTTTATGTAGGGTCAAAGTATAATGCACTTAGTGGATTATTGAAATTCCAACATTTAAAGGGTCAATTTGGGTGGTCTGATGCTAGTTTTGATTCATTGTTGGGTGTCCTATTACCATCAAACAATGCAATTCCTAGCTCGATATATGAGGCCAAGAAGTTGCTAAAAGGAGTAAGTCTACAATATGAAAAGATTCATGCATGTGAAAACGATTGTGTTCTATTCTAGAAAGAACATAAGGATGCTTCTCAGTGTCCAACTTGTGGCGCATCTCGTTGGAAGAAGAATACAAAAAACATGCCTTTAAAAGTTTTGTGGTAATTTCCCCCGATCCATAGATTTAGAAGAATGTTTTCATCACCCGAAATTGCACATGACTTAACGTGGCATGCACAAGGTAGGGCCAATAATGGCAAGCTAACTCATCCCCATGATTCCCCCTCTTGGAAGCTTGTTGACAACACGTGGAAAGAATTCAGAAAAGAGAATCAGAATCTTAGATTAGCGTTGTCCGATGATGGTATCAATCCTCACAAGTCATTAAGTTCCAATCATAGTTGTTGGCCGATTATCCTAATAACATATAATCTACCTGTTGGATCAGTTTGCTCTTTTTGCTAAGTAAGAACTTGCTATCTTGACACTTAAGTGTTTAGCAAGTCCTTGTAAATCAGATTATAAGCACAGCGGAATGTATAAATGAAAGCAACACTTTTTATACTAAGGAAGAGTTATTACTCCCCCTTGATGTTTGAAACTAATAAATGACAAGTATTTATTATGAATCTAAGCAGTAAATGAGAATTAGATACTTAGACAGATTCACAATAAATACTGAAATGGAATAGAACAATGAGAGTGTTTGAAGGATTTTTCTATTAAAATCAATGTCTAAAATAGAAGGTTGAAGCCTCCTATTTATAGACGTTTACATGCATGTATCTTGCCCAAAAAGCAAGTACAGAAACAACAGAAACAAGTTGCACAAGTTGCAACATTGAAAGAAACAAATACAGCTAAAAGTAATAATAAACAATAAACTACTGATGCAAAAGGTGGTGGGAAATATCTGATGCTAAGTGCTGATGAAGGACAAACTACTGAAGAGTAGTTTTGTCTTCAGTACTTCTGAAGTGAACTTGTCTGGTTTGGACTTCAGAACTTCTGATGAAGTTTCTTCTTCAGCACTTCTCATATCTTCTAATCAGCAGTTTCTTGTCTTCTCTTCAGTACTTCTATACTTAGCCAAAATGACAGAAGTGAATTAGACTAAGGTTTACAAAAGTGGTTTCACCAATCCTCTTTGTCCTAACAATCTCCCCCTGGATTGATGAAGCCAAAACCTTACTAATTCCTTATGTGTTTCTTCTGTCTTGAACAATCTTCCATATCTCTTTGTACATGGTGTTCTTGAGCTGGTTTAACTGACCATCAGATAGAGATCCTCTCTGTGGTTCTAGATGTTGAATTGTGAGCAGGTCTTGTGTTGACAGTTTCTTCAGATCACTGATCTTCTTGTAAGCCCTGCTTGAGAGGTCTCTTCTTGTCAACAATACTGAGTTGTTATCAGTAAGTGACCATCTGATGATAGGTATCTTTGACTTGTTAAAGTCAGAAGAATAGGGAACCAGACTTGTCCCTTGGGTTGATGGTCCTGAGTGCTGGATGTTTTCAGTTTCAGATAGCCTCAGGTGGGATTCTCTTCCTTGTTGTTGTTGCATATCAGGCATCTGAACAGTTGGGAGATGGTGTTCAGTCACTACTCTGGTATGCAGCTTTTCTTTGATGGTCTTTTGTATTTGATAAGCAAAAGTGGAAGGATCCCTGAATTGTGTTAACAGAGGTTTCTCCTCAATGTCAAAATCTGAATGGACTATTGAACTTCCTTCAAGTAGTACCATTTTGAAGTCAGTTTTGACATTGTCCTCTGCCTTCTTCTTCTGAGTAGCAGTTCTTCTAGATACACCAGAAGTTCTAACTACTGATCTTGAAGGATCAGCAGTTTGAAACTTCTCTGGATTTGCAGCCTTGGCAGCCAAGTATTTTCTGTAAGTATCCATTAGTCTTTCTTCTTTCCATCTGGATACTGAGGCTTTTGAACCATATCCTTCTGCTACTAACTCTTCTATTATCTGGGCTCTCTTGGCCTTTCCATCTTTGCTTGTGGCCACTTTGTCTGCAAGCAGTTGTGCTCTTCTTGTCAGCTCTTGCATAGAGAGTCCTTTGAGTGTAAAGGCTTTAGTCTTGCTGTTCTTGGTAATGTAAGACACCAGTTGTTGTCTTTTATCTTGTTCAGCAATCTCATCAAGGCTAGCCTGCCTTTGTAGTTCAGCTTCATAAGCCTGAAGTTTTTCTTCATGGCTTAAATCCAAATCATCCCTTTCTTCCAGAGATTTCCAGATCTGATCTTCTCTGGCCTTCTTGTTGGCTGCAATTAAGCTCTTCTCTAATAGTTCAGCTGATTGAGAGATAGGAGAAGGGTTTAATACAGTCATTGTTGTAACAGTTGTAGGCCTGATGGGATCAGATGTTGGTTGAATGGGAGCAGTGGTTCTGGAAGGTTCAGTTGTTTGAGGTTTGGAAGTGTTAACTTTTGATGTGTTGACAACTGCTGATGGTTTGTCAACTACTGAAGGATTGTCTTCAGTACTTTCTGATTCTTCATCAGAAGTTTTGTCATCAGAAGTTTCTTCATTGTGCCTTAGGGATTCTTCAGATGTTTGGGTCTCATCTTCTTTCTCTGCTGCTTCAATTTCTTCTATTGAGACACCAAACTGTTTGGCCAATTTTTCTTTCCTGGCCTGATCTTTTTGATCTCTTTCAAGGATGGCCACTCTTGCCCTTATCCTGGCTTGGAATGACTCCTTAGGTTCCCTGATCTTCTCCCCCTTTTTGGATTCATCAATTTTAACCCTTGAAGCAGAGGGTTGGGAGAATTGTCCTTGAAGATGAGCAATCTGTTTGCTGTTGAAGTCTATTTTGTTGGACAGATCATTCATCTTGGTCTTGATCACTCCAAATTGATTCTTGATGGACAGCTCCAAGTCAGCTGTATATGTTTGGAAGTGATTTCTGATGAGTGTATTCATCATGTGGTACAGGGGACCCTCTGGGCTGCATAGCTGGTTCAGGTCTATGCTTGTTTGCCCAGGGAATTGGGTAGGCATTTGTTGTGAAGGGGGTGTTTTTGGGAGATCCTCATGTTGTACAGAGGATGCCACTCTAGGGGTTTTAGGGATTGAGTGGGCTTTAACCTGTGCAGAGGTGACTGGCTTCTTGAGCCTGGATACCCCTGAAACAGGACCTTCAGAAAGTGCCGTCAATTCAGTAGTTTGAGCGTGTGAAACATCATCCAAATTAATGGAATCATCTGAATCCCTGATGTTGCCCTCAATGAGGACTGTCTCAGTTAAATCATGAGCTGAGCCCAACTCAGTTCTCTCATGAACCTCTTGTTCTTGGTTCTGAGGATTTCCTACTTCAGGCATTAAGCCTTCATCAGTAGTTGCCACATCTGAGGTCTTAGCTATGTTACTTCTATCCTCAGATCCACCACTGGGTGGTAACTGAGTAGTAGCAGCCTCAGATGCCCCAAGAGTCTCTAAAATTGGGCTTAAAGACTCTGGTCCACCCTCATCTCTTGGGATAGGGCTAGAGATGTCCACATCCATGTCTGATGTAGTAGTTATGTCCCCTGTTTGTTGTGGTTGTAGGGGACTGACATGATCAGAAGGGACATTCTCTTTTAGCCCAGAGAGAAGTTTGGCAATTTCTATTGCCTCTTGTTCAGAAATTTGTGGGGTTGGTTCAGTAGTTTGGGCAATAGGTGGTGAAAGTTGTTGTTCAGCAGTTTCAAAAGAAGAGTGTGTTTCATATGTTTTTCTAAGTCTTTTTCTTTTGAATAAAATGGTTATGGGTGCTCTTGGTGGGGTTTGAGATGGATGAGACTGAGAGGGTGTTTCAGTCTCATCTATTTGAAGAGCAGAATGCTCATGAGCATGTTCAGGCATCTCAACCTCCTGAACAGCTTTTCTTTTGGGTTGGTGGGGTGCAGTTTTTGTTGGCTTGGGCTTTTTGGCTTTTGGTGGTGTGAGTTTGGAAGATGTGGGCTTCAGGGGGACTTGTTGTTGTTCTCCCTGATCATCTTCTGGCCAGGCAGCCGGTTTGTTATGCCTTGAGTATGCTTGTGATGTTAAAGGATTTAGAGTTGAAATTTTTCCCACAAGCACCTCATTACCCAGTTCCCCTATTATGCATTGCATAATGAACCTTGGGTATAACAAAAACTTTTTCTTGGTATTATTGTGATGTAACACCAACTCATTGAAAAATAGTTTTGATGCCGTGAATTTAGTTTCATTCACAATGGAATGAAATATTGGTTGAAAAGTGGAGGGCATCTGGTCATAAGACCCTGTTTTTGGACTCAAACACATAATAATATAATGAAACAAAAGCTTGTATTTTGGTTCAAAATATTTTTTAAAGATTGTAGCATGGGAGAGAGTACCTTGATAACCACACTCAGTCATGGTTAGATGAATATCAGCATTAGCAACATGGTCAGGGGCAGTTACATCATCCAGACCCAGTCTTGTTGCCAGTGTGGCCGGTGTGATGGTCAGTTGTTTCCCTTTTATTCTTGAGTTGAGGGAAATGACCTCATCATCCATTGTAACCGTCTCAGCATTTGCCCAGAACTCATTCAGAGTTTCAGTGTGAATTGGTGGGTTTATTGTGAGAGCAGTAAAATATTGGGATTTAACGACAAGATCAATGATCTCATCGTATTGGGACCAGCCTTCTTGTTTTTCAAGAAAGGCCCTTTGATTGTGTCCCTGTTTTAGAACTAGAGCCATGTGGTTTGGGTTTTGATCGAACAGTGGATTTGCAGGTATAGGTTATTGAGAGAGTTTTTGAGAGGGAAGGAGGGATATTTTGAGTTTGAAAGGATAAGTGTGTAGAAAAGGTATTTATCAGAAGTTTTAACCGCTTGAATCTTCTTTATTAGAAGTTTTTAAAACCGCCTTTGGTTAAAAATCTTTTTATCAGAGGTTTTAAACTGATTAGGTCAAACCTCTGATGATGGGAAAAGTCAGATTTGCCCTTTTGACTTAAACTGCTGATGAAGGATTACTTCATCAGTAGTTCCCATTTTTCTCTTCAGTAGTTTTAACAGCTGATGAGAAATGTTTTTATAAATACTTTATTCATAACTTCTAAAGGTTATTTTATCAGAAGTTACACACTTTTTCAGAAAATTATCCCCATACTGATGATTTTTGTTCATCAGTAGTTCTCTCTTTGTTTTTTAGAAGTTTTGTTTCAGACATTTGTCTTTTGTAAGTGAAAACCAGAAAAAAGAAGGAAAAGGTAAACAGGATGGAATCAAGGATGGAAAAGGGAAAATTTTTTTTTGATGTTTTATGCATAACAGTAGTGATTGATGTAGAAGTTTGATGTAGAGTTGGGTAGAATCAAGTGTTAACTTGGATTCTAACTGATATGCATATGTGTTAAAAAAAAAATAAAGTAAACACTTACAAATTTAGCATTCCAAGCATGGATACTAACTTCTGAAATGTTGATGTGTCAAGGGGCTTAGTGAAGATGTCAGCTATTTGATTAGCTGTTGCTACATGCTTCACCTCAATCTTGCCTTTTTCATAGCAATCTCTTATGAAATGGTACCTGATCTCAATATGTTTGGTTTTTGAGAACTGTACCGGATTTTGAATGATGCTAATGGCAGATTTGCTGTCTACAAACAAAGGTGTCTTGGTCTCTTTGATTCCATAATCAAGAAGTTGATATTGGAGCCATTGTATATTTGATGTACAACTTGCAGCTGCAATGTATTCAGCTTCAGCAGTTGAAGTTGCAACAGATGTTTGCTTCTTTGATTGCCATGACACTAGACAGTTACCCAGGAATTGACAACCACCAGATGTTGACTTTCTTGTCATCTTACACCCTGCATAGTCACTATCTGAAAAAGCTGATAACTTGGTATTGCTTGAAGCAGGATACCAAATTCCCAGTGTTGGAGTTCCTTTCAGATATCTGAAAATTCTTTTGACTGCTATAAGGTGTGATTCCCTTGGTGCTGATTGATATCTAGCACAGACACATGTTGAAAACATAATATCTGGTCTAGAAGCAGTTAAGTATAAAAGGGAACCTATCATGCATCTGTACATGGTTTGATCAACCTGTTTTCCTTGATCATCAGGTTCAACTTGTGTAATTGGTGTCATGGGAGTGGAACATGATTTACAGTCATTTAAAGAAAATTTGTTCAATAATTCTTTAACATATTTTGATTGATGTATAAAAGTTCCATTTGTTTGTTGCTTGATATGCAGTCCTAGAAAGTACTGTAGTTCTCCCATGGTACTCATCTCAAATTTTGATTGCATGAGTTTCTTAAAATCATCACACAGTTTTGTGTTTGTTGAACCAAAAATGATATCATCAACATAAATTTGAACAAGTAAGACATGATTTCCAACATGTTTAATGAAAAGAGTTTTATCAATGGCACCTCTTGTAAAGTTATTTTTGAGTAAAAAGGTGGAGAGTGTATCATACCAGGCTCTTGGAGCCTGTTTGAGCCCATAAAGAGCTTTGTCCAGTCTGTACACCCACTCAGGATGAGAAGGATCCTCAAACCCAGGTGGCTGACAAACATACACCTCCTCTTTTATTTTTCCATACAAAAATGCACTTTTCACATCCATTTGATAAACTTTAATTTTGTTGGAAATGGCATAGGCCAGAAATAACCTGATGGCCTCAAGCCTTGCAACTGGAGCAAAGGTTTCATCATAGTCAATTCCCTCTTCTTGAGAGTACCCTTGAACTACCAGTCTTGCCTTGTTCTTGATTATCATACCAGCTTCATCTTGTTTGTTCCTGAAAACCCATCTTGTGCCAATTGGTTGCTTGTTTGGAGGTAAGGGACAGATTTCCCAGACCTGTTGCTTGTTGAACTGAAGCAGTTCATCTTGCATAGCTTGCACCCAATTATTGTCTTTGAGGGTTTCCTGGTACTTCTTTGGTTCCAACTGTGAAATAAAGGCTGAAAATAGGCAAAAGTTGGAGAGCTGGTTTCTGGTAAGAACACCTGAAGCTATATCACCCATGATTTGATCAAGTGGATGATCTCTGTGTTCAATCAGTTGTTGTAAACCACTGACAGGTGTAGGTGGCTCTTGTTCTTCAAACAAACTACTGAGGTCTATAATATCTGGTTCAGCAGTTTTAGCTTCTTCAGTAGTTGCAGGTGCTGAAGCAGATGTTTGAGTTTGGCCTTCAGTATTTGTTTGATCAGAAGTTTGAGAAACTTCTGATGGTGTTGTAGTTGACTTAATGACTGTTTGAGGAGTCCATGGTGTAGGATCCTCATCTTCAAACCTTTGATCACCATAATAAGTAGGTTTGGAAGAAGTAACAGTCTTTTCAGGTCCAAAGTGAAAGTTGTCAAGGTCAAAGTGTTCAGCAGGATGTGCTGGAATAAGAGTGTGTTTTGACTCATTGAACTTGACATTCAATGTTTCTTCTACTATCCTGGTGTGAGAATTAAAAACCTTGTAGGCTTTTCTAGTTGAAGAGTAACCAAGAAAGTAACCTGAGTCAACTTTGGCAGCAAACTTTGAAATAGATTCCTTGATGTTCAAGATGAAACATTGACACCCAAAAGCCCTGAAAAAGGAGATAAGGGGCTTCATGCCATGAAGAACTTCATAGGCAGTCTTGGAATGTCTCTTGACCACAAGAACTCTATTCTGAACATAACATGATGTGTTAACTGCTTCTGCCCAAAAGTACAATAGCAGTCCAGAATTAGCTAACATTGTTCTTGCTCCTTCTATCAATGTTCTGTTCTTCCTTTCTACTACACCATTTTGTTCAGGAGTTCTGGGAATACTGTATTGTCTAATAATCCCTTTAGACAAACAGAATTCATCCAGAGTTTTGTTCCTGAACTCTGTCCCATTGTCACTTCTAATGGTTTTGACAGATAGAGAATATTGTTTCTCTACTTGTAGAATAAAGAACTTGATGATTTCAGCAGCTTCATCCTTGGAAAATAAGAAGAATACCCATGTGAATCTTGAGTAGTCATCAATGATGACTAAGCAGTACTTCTTTTTACCAAGGCTCATAATCTTGACAGGTCCAAATAAGTCCATATGGAGTAGTTGAAGACATGCAGTTGTTTTTGATTCTTCAATAGACTTATAGGAGGACTTATGCTGTTTTCCCTTTAAACAGGATACACAGTGTTCTTGACACTGGTATACTTTCAAAGGTAGACCTCTGACCAAGCCCATTTTTGTGACTTTATTTATGGTTTTAAAGTTCACATGGCCAAGTCTCCTGTGCCAGAGATCTGTTTCTGAAGTTGATGCCCTTGAGAAGAAACAGGCAGTGTTGTTCAATACTTTGTCTTTCTCAATATCCACTGCATAGACATTGCCACATCTTTTGGCAATCAGCAAAGTATGATCTTCTATAATCTTCTCTATCAACTTCTGGCCTTCTGGTGAGATGATCTTGCATGCTGTCTTTGTGAAAAAGGAAGAATATCCTTTATCACACATTTGTGACACACTCAGCAAGTTGTATTCAAGGTTTTCCACCAGATTGACCTTGTCAAACTGTATTTTGCCAGAGGAGACATTGCCATGTCCTAGCACATATCCCTTAGCATTGTTCCCAAAGGATACAGATCCTTCTCTTTGGCTGATAAAGTTGTTTATCAGGTATCTACATCCAGTCATGTGCATAGAGCCTCCACTATCAACATACCATATGCTGTTTAAGCCCCTGGAAACTCTCTGCACATAAAAGCAAATTAGTTAGATTTAGGAACCCAAGCCTGTTTGGCTTTGGGTTTGCTCTTGAGAACAGTTACAGTTTGTTCTTGACCAGGTTGAGAAATCCATGTCTTTTTGGCAATGGATTTTTCATTAAGAACCATGGTGGTATCCTTTTTAGGACCACCATCAACCTTGGTCATCAGTAGTTCTACCATGTTCATTAGATTTTGAATCTCAGCAGTTTGTGAAACTGCTGATGATTCTGGTCTAACTACTGACAAGGAATTTTGAGAAAAAGATTTTGGTTGAGATTTTATCTTTTTCTGAGAAAAGGTGTTTTCAGGTTGTTGTTTCTTGGGTTTAAAGATTCTATCATAATCATTTCTGATTTGATTTCCCACAACCTGTTGTTTAAATTTTTGATTGAACTGAATTCCTTTTCTGTATCTACAAAATTCAGTTTTGTGGTTGAACAGGTCACAAATTTCACATTCTTTTGCCTTTTGTTTTTGATCTAAAGGCAAATTTCTGACATTTGTGAAGAGATTTTGCTCATCAGTAGTTTTCAGGTTCTCAACTCCTGATGTAGATGAAACTACTGATGGCTTGTTGTCAGATTTTGTTAATACTTCTGAAGTACTTTCTTTAAAAATGCCAGGATTTCTGTTTAGAAAGTTTTCATGGAAAGATGTGCATTCTTTCCCTTCAGAAGTTTCATTTGAAACAATTCTTCTCCCATCTTCAGTAGTTTTGGGAGAAAAATCTGTTGGTGTTTCAACATGATGGTATCCTATGCCAAACATAACATTTGAAGCACTTTGTTTGTTTAGCAATAATTGATACCCCTTACAAGATTCCACCCATTTTTCACAAGTGATCCTGGTGTCAGCAAGCTCTTGTCTGACATTCCCCAGGTCATTTAACATGATTTTGATTTGTGCTTGGGTTTCTATAGCAGAGTCAGTTAATTTAGAAACTTCTTTTGTTTTAGCACACAGTTTTCTTTCTAAATCACATTTTATCTGTGTGTATTTTCTTTCTAAATCATTGGCTTTGCCTTGTAAGTGCAGATTTGTCTCTCTTATGAGAGCAAAAGTTTCTTTGCAAGAATTTGAGCAAAGTTTTGTCAAAGATTCTTTTGATACCTGTGACAATGCAGATTTTGAAGTACAGCCTTCAAATGCCATTAAGGCAAAGTTCTTTCTGCCATTGTCTGGTTCTCCCCAGTTGATGTCAAACACTTTGTTGTCTGCATCAGGATTGCACTCTGTGGTGTCAAAAGGGAGACTGCTCCAGTCAACATACCCTGAGGTAAAGAGACTTTGTTGAGAGGGTTGTTGAGGCTGTGGAGGAAGTTGAGCAGCTGAAAAGGGATGGATTGATTGTTGGCTCTGCATCTGTTGAGCAGGCACTTGAACATATTGTACTTGTGGCATATATTGCTGTTGAGGAGCTTGTGCCTGTACAAAATGAGCACTCCCTTGAGTTCCATTATTCCTATTATAATTGGGGTTATAGTTATTTCCAGATTGTGATTGGTTAAAGCTAGAGCTTCTACACTCTCTAGCAAAGTGTCCCAACTTCTGACACTTGTGACATCTCAGTTTAGATTTGTCAAAACCAATTTTTGTATTACTGGTCAATCCTGGAAATTTCCTTCCTGACCTTTTATAAAACTTGTTAGTTTTAATGCTTAGCATGGCCAGTTGGTGTAATATGTCCATTTCTTCTAAGTCATCACTGCTAAAATTTTTCAAATCATCCATGATAAAACATAGATTATCAGCAGTTTGACTTTGGTCATTATTGTCATAACCTGGGAAAGATCTTTCTGACGAGATCCCAGTGGTTATGTCAATATTGTCATAAGATCCATAGGAACAAGTTGGTGAATCTTGTCCCAAAAGTGCTGTACTACCTGGTAGGTAGTCATCAGCAGTTTTACCAGATGTTTGTAATTTCTTCTTTTGATCAATTTCTCTCTCAAAAGTAAGTAATCTCCCATGGAGTTTTGTAAGAGTGAGGGAGCTAAAATCTGGTGAGGATCTTAAAACAATGGAGTATGTTTCCCATTTGTCAGGTAAAGACCTTAAAAATCTATGTAGCATAGACACTGTTGTATAGGTCTGACCATTTAACTTTAGCTCAGATATTAATGAGGAGAATCTTTCAAATTGTTGAGTCAAAGTTTCCCCATTAATATAAGCAAATGTTTCATATTGTTGAGCTAAAATCTCTCTGGTGTTGGCAATCACCTCTTCAGTTCCTCCAAACTGTTCTTTAAGACAGTCCCAAAGTTCTTTGGCACTTTCACAATGTAAAAGGCCAGAGTATATCTCATTTGGGAGAGCCATTGCCAACATAGAGAATGCTTTTGCATCTAGCTCAAGTTTTAGGAAATCCTCATCTGTATATTCTTTTGGGTCCTTAGGGACCTTAACATTAGTTTCAAGATTAACATTTACTGGTTTGTGAGGACCATATATCACAGATCTCCAACAACCTGTGTTGGTTTGTGACAAGGTATGTGCCATTCTCTTTTGCCATATGTTGTACTCATTTCTCACAAGCATGGCAGGTTTGGTGGCAGAACCAGTATTATGTGGATCCATTTTAAAGAGTATAGATTTGTCAGATGACTCTTTTAAGTGATGGATATTGATAAAAAGTGAACTTTTGATCTTTTTATTGAATATCAATAAGAGCTTTGTGTCTGATTCTCAATTTGTTAGATTGATATGTGATCAGATAAACCAAAGCTCTGATACCAATTGTTGGATCAGTTTGCTCTTTTTGCTAAGTAAGAACTTGCTATCTTGACACTTAAGTGTTTAGCAAGTCCTTGTAAATCAGATTATAAGCACAGCGGAATGTATAAATGAAAGCAACACTTTTTATACTAAGGAAGAGTTATTACTCCCCCTTGATGTTTGAAACTAATAAATGACAAGTATTTATTATGAATCTAAGCAGTAAATGAGAATTAGATACTTAGACAGATTCACAATAAATACAGAAATGGAATAGAACAATGAGAGTGTTTGAAGGATTTTTCTATTAAAATCAATGTCTAAAATAGAAGGTTGAAGCCTCCTATTTATAGACGTTTACATGCATGTATCTTGCCCAAAAAGCAAGTACAGAAACAACAGAAACAAGTTGCACAAGTTGCAACATTGAAAGAAACAAATACAGCTAAAAGTAATAATAAACAATAAACTACTGATGCAAAAGGCGGTGGGAAATATCTGATGCTAAGTGCTGATGAAGGACAAACTACTGAAGAGTAGTTTTGTCTTCAGTACTTCTGAAGTGAACTTGTCTGGTTTGGACTTCAGAACTTCTGATGAAGTTTCTTCTTCAGCACTTCTCATATCTTCTAATCAGCAGTTTCTTGTCTTCTCTTCAGTATTTCTATACTTAGCCAAAATGACAGAAGTGAATTAGACTAAGGTTTACAAAAGTGGTTTCACCAATCCTCTTTGTCCTAACACTACCTTCTCATTTGTGCATGTCAAGAAAATTCATGATGTTGATTCTATTGATATCAGTGCCAAACCAACCTGGTAACAATATTGATGTCTACTTGGCACCATTGATTGAAGATCTAAAACTCTTGTGGGAAAATGGCGTTGAGACATATGATGCCTACAAGAAAGAATACTTCAATCTAAGGGCAATATTACTTTGGACTATAAATGACTTTCCCGCATATGGTAATCTTTCGGGCTGTGTTACCAAAGGTTATTATGGTTCTCCAATATGTTCAGAGAATACTTGTTCACAATGGTTGCCAAAGTCCAAAAAAGTATGCTTTCTCGGGCATAGAAGATTTCTCCCAATTAATCTTCCTTTTCGTAAAAGGAAAAAGGATTTGAACAATTTACAAGAAAACGATGCTATAAAAAACCCATTATCAGGTGAAGATATTTACAACTATTTGGAGGGGTTTAAGAATACATGGGGTAAGAAGAAAAGGCCAAAGAAAGAAAAGTCAAGGAAGGAAAAGTCAAAGAAGAGAAAGTCAAAAAAGGAAAAGTCAAAGGTGGAAACATTAAAGAAGAAGATGCCAAAGAAGGAAAAAGAAAGTATCGATGAGAGGGCTAAATTGTGGCATAAAAAATCAATTTTTTTTAACTTGAATATTGGAAGAAGTTGCTTGTTTTGTGAACCCCGCTATAATCTCGCCGACTAATGGCAAAGCCAAATCAAAATATACCGAGAATGCAAGCAGAGCGGTTGTAGATCAATTGTTGAAGAGAAAGAATAGGGACATCATCCTTCTTCCATATAATCCTGGGTTTGATTTCCCATCTAGATAATTGTTCATTTTTTTTTACTGAATTTCACTGAATTTCATTTTTGTTTTTGTATAAACCACTGGGTGTTAGCGGTACTTGACTTGAGAAAAGCTACATGTTATTACCTTGACTCGTTAAGGCCTATCAGTTTCCTTAAGCAGTTAAAACAAATTATTGATATGTAAGTAATTTGTTAGAATAGTAACCGAATATGTGTTGTTTTAGAAAAAATAGTGTGCTAGAAGTTGCGTTAACGCTTTACTATTTTTTTTTGTTTTTTTAATAGGGCAATGGTCATTTATGCTGCACAAACTAGTACCGGCAAGGTTAACTCAATTGGGTCAACACTGTGGTGAGTATGACTTTGAATTCCTTTTTGTTCGTGTTTCTCGATCAGGCTAATGATATATTATTGTCTAGACTAGTTGTTTAATTACTATATTTATTGCTAAATTGATGACTTTGAAATGCTTTTTGGTCGCATTCATTGATCAGGCTAGTGGTTACGGTCTAGATTAGCTGTTTTTTTACGTCGATTGTTGCAACTGATTCCTATCATTTTGGTCAGAAAATCGCATTAGCTTCCTGTGTACTGTCTTTGATTGTTGCGTTGACGCAACAGATGATTAAATAGGGGCATCAATTATAAGAATTCAGAGTTGGCATATACGTCACCTTTGATTGTAACAATGTAGTCTGCATCAGTTATAAGAATTCAGAGGTGGCATATACGTCAGCTGTAATTTGCAGCAATAATCAGTAGTGTATTATGCTAATAAAGAACAAATCTTAAATCTAATGTTTGGTATCCCAAACGTATTTGAGAAGGGAAACAGAAGACGATTGAAAATATAAAGCCACTAAAATTTGTTTGATAAATGATACCCTTATCATAATGTTGTATGTTGGATATATATAGCATTGCTATAGTTACAGCTATAGAGAGTTAAAAAGCTATAGTAAGGCAAACCTGTTAGCTTCAGGTGCCTTTTTTCTGATGGGTAGCGATGCCTTGTGGGTGAATGCTGGCATATTCTTCTGTTGAGGCATTCAAAAGACGTACAGAGAGTTAAAAAGCTTTAGAAATTACATGATGGCAGCATTGCTATAGTTAGTTACAGGTACAGAGAGTTAAACTTTTTCTAGAAATCTGCGCAGACAAACAAACGGGCTATTGTGCCTGAAACAAAGCGATCGGATATTGTGCAAAAAAAATAAGTTAGCGCCTTATTTGATTGCCTTAGCCACTAGTAGGCGTTTTCATGGGGCTGCACGTTGAACTAGAGCCTAGTTGGTTATTCTCTAATTAGGTTTAATATTTTTCTTATTTTTTTAATGTGTAGTGTCCATGTCAGCCGGGAATAACAGAATGCGGTTTTTATGTCATGAAATTCATGAAAGAGATAGTGCAAGGAGGAGTCGAAATATTGGGCAATGTAAGTTAAGGCAAAATAAACGTAGCGATGCGTTATGATTTATGTAAAATAATTGGCCGGCATCGACTAATGTATTAATTTTATTGTTGTCTCAGGTTGGGGGTAGAGCTGAGCATTACGGGGATGAGGACATAAATGTCGTACGCGAAGAATGGTTAGGCTACGCCGCGACATTTATTTTCAAATGATCGAAACTTGTTAGAAGGCAATGTAATGTCGATACAATATATTTTGTAAACGTTAAACGTAGTCTCGGATTAGTTTGTAATTAGATAAATATGGTTATATAATGAAATGATGTTTTTGTTATTAGTTTGCTAATTATTTTGCATATAATAAAATCACAATAAATCCAGCAGGGCAAATATGTAATTTTACCGGAATTTTTTTAAATTAAAAAATTATGACACGCAAAGAACGTCATAAAATTCTGTCATAAATTCTGTCCTTAAAAACTATCATTAAAAACTGTCATAAAAACTGTCATAAAAACTGTTATAAAAATGTGTCATAAAATGTGTGTCATTAAAAAGTGTCATAACGCGTGTCAACAAATGCTGTCATAAATGTGTGTCATAAACAGATGACACGCGAAAATATGTCATTTTAAATTTATGACACCGCCATCCTTGACATTCTTTTCCCTGTCATCAGACCCCTTCCTTGACACGCAATGCGTGTCAAGGAAGGGCTTTTTTTCTAGTAGTGTAATCATTGAAAATATGTTGCTTGTGCAAAAGGGAAACATCATCGAAAGCCTCATCATCCTAAGTTGGTGAATACCATTGATTATCTGTTGTAGTTACTTCACATGGACTTGTTTCGCCCAGTGGATGTACTCAGCATTTCTCGCAAGGCTTACTGTTTAGTGATAACCGATGACTACTCACGTTTTATTTGGGTTTTCTTTTTGGCTAACAAAAGTGAGACTGCAGAAATAGTTAAACAATTTATTATGTTGATGGAGAATCAGACAAACCTAAAGGAGAAAGGGATCCGTTGTGATAACGAGACTGAATTTAAGAATGCAGAGTTAAACCACTACTGTGCTAAAAAAGGCATTGCAAGGCAATTCAGATTTGCAAGGACGCCACAGCAAAATGGAGTTGCTGAAAGACAAAATCGCAACCTAATTGAAGCTGCTCGCACTATGTTGTGTGATTCAAATCTTCCAACTTTCTT
The DNA here is from genome assembly GCA_028751855.1 of Ambrosia trifida. Lineage (NCBI taxonomy): Eukaryota > Viridiplantae > Streptophyta > Magnoliopsida > Asterales > Asteraceae > Ambrosia > Ambrosia trifida. Next base: position 34,322,425 of record CM054125.1, on the reverse strand, counting down.
CTGGGCTGAGGCTGTGAACACTGCATGCTATGTGCAAAACTGAGTTATGCTCAACAAAGCACGCATGAAAACGCCCTACGAAGCTTTGTTTAACGCAAAACCCTCTGTCAAGCATTTTCGTGCTTTTTGTTGTCCGTGTACACTGCTGCACTTGGACGCTACACCAAAGTTTGAAGCGAAGGTGTTATGCTTTTCCATGACACTAACATACTTAATATAAGAAACAAATGCGTACAAACAAAATGCGTTAAATAATTGGTGCTGCGTAAGTATAAGACGCGGTTAGAGGTCCCACCCCCTTTCGGGTTCACCCTAATAACTAACTGATCAACTTCTGTTCAGATCGTTGGGCTCTAAACATCCCTATTGATAGACTGTGAGTATTACACTGTTCCCCTCGGGTTGGAGGAGTACTCCGACCCGAGTCGTGCGTGGCCACTAGCTTAGATCTCATACGAGTTATCAATTGATATGTTCATTGACCATGATGCTGAACAAAATAATGAGACAGTATAACAGGGCCATTGCTCAAAATAGGAAAATATGCGTACAAAAATATGCGCTCATGAAAAAGTATATAAGTATAGCATGAAATTTCGATCGAAAGAACAATATAGCATAAATCGAGTAAATCGCGCAAATGCACAAAATAAGAGTAAATAAGTTGAACAAATGCTCAAAGTCAGTGATACAAGAATAACTACTAATAAGTAGTGTGAGAATAACCGTAAATAGTCGTGCGAGAATAACCACAATTAAAATCATGCGAGAATATCCACAAATGAGAATATACGCATGAATAACTGCAAATAAAAATGGTGCAAGAATAAAATAATGAAATTTACTGCAAATGAGAGTGCGTAGAACAGGCATATAGCCTACTGGCATGCAAGTTAAATTTTAGTTGATTTGTATATATGCACTAAATGGTAGTGGACAATCAGCAGCATCCTGATAAAGATATGTCCAGCTATATTGTTAAACCAAAAGTTTTGCGATTTAGCGAGTACAAGTGTAAAAAGATAGATTTTTGTTTATAAAACATGTGTTACCCAAACTTTGCGATATAGATAAGCGAATAGTAGTAATATAGTATGAGAATAAATATTTAGAAATCGAAGAAACAAATGTTTTGGATTCATAAATAGGTTCGCATGAAAGGACTTCGCAAGTACACACTTTCATTTGTTTACGAGAAGTCGAGTTGTAAAACTTTTATTGCTATAGGGCGTATTATTAATCGCAATCTTGTTCTTAACTCTATAACATGCGCATAAAGAATAAGAAAAGTTTATACTTGACTTATAAGTATGCAAAATAAGTTATGAAACGCAAGAGAAGCAAAATTTATAAAGTATGCATATAAATCAGGTGAGTTTTCAAAAGATCAAGATTTAAAATGGCTTAGATGAGAAAAAACCAACATAATTGACACAAATAGATCCCCAATATTTAAGAAAATTTGAGACTTCAAAATAACGTGTATATGAAAAGCTTATAATGTAACATAAAAAAAAATAGACTTTAAGTTTTAAAAGAAGATCGAGTCACAACGAGGGAATTGATAAGGGTTGGGTATAGTGTGTAGGCTTCGTGTTTCTGATTCAAGCTGGTAACCTAGCTTCAAAAACTCAGGTCAATGTTGATCGAAGTTCAAGGCGAGGTATAACTCTTGAACTTCTAGTGATGCGATGATTTGAGTGACTCAGCTCGGTGTTTTTGATAATATGGTAGTAGTTTATGGGTTGAATACAAATGGAAAATCTGGTTTGGTTTGAGTTAATTCTCCTTGATAGTATTTGGAAGGTGTGGGTAGAGCACATGTGAGGTTGTGAATGATCCCGGATGCCTAGATGGATTTTGGAAAATAGGCTTTTGTATATTTAGACATTCCTTTAACTTGTAAGTTAAAATTTCTATAAACTTTTAAAGCAAAAATCCACAAATCACCTAGAATACCCTAAACCCTAGATTATCCAATTGAAACCCTTATAGACTATAATTGACAAATTAAACAGAGGGCTATTGATCTACAAATATGAATGAAATATCATGCAAAAATAATTAGAAAAACTCACAACGTAGCTAGTCCAATTTGGAGAAATAAAAACCAAAAAAAGAAAGAATATCAAGCTTCCAATTTGCCAATTACAAGTGCTTATAATCAAAACTTCAATTGCAGAAGTAATAAACTATAGAAGAAAGGTATGAGGAGGGTTTAATCGAATTGAAACAATCGATTTAGAGGTGCAAAGTGTAATGGGTCATAGGTGAGGGTTTTATAGTAGTTTGGAGTGATTATTAGTCAAAACTCGTAATAAATACATATAAATACATATTGACCAAAAGGGGATTGAATGGACTACGTTTTGTAACATAAAAATGGGTGTTGAAGTGCAATAAAATAAAATTTTGACTCAGAATCGATCATAATTGTGGTCGAACAAGTTGAAACTGCAGATAGCGTCTCCGCGGCGAGGCCATTTGACTGAGACGTTGACTAGGTTGCTCCGCGGAGTGCGGAGAGATTAACCACACCTCAGCGAGTCCGCGGAAGCTTAAAAATTAGATTTTGTTAATTTAATAAATTTTAAGTTCCCGGACTCGTTTCCTTCGGTTTCCAAGTCGTTTTAGGACTGAAACTTGAGGTTTTTGAGTATGGGGGTCTGATGTCTGAAAAACATACGTGCTCGGGTGTAGATATGAGTATAAAACATGAATACTTCTAATTATTAAAATTATAAGTCCTATTAAAATACGACTTTTGATCCTTTTAGACTACGAGATTTAAAAAAATGAAAAATTTAAATTAGTTAAGGGACCAATTATGTACATTTATGAAAAATGGAGGGTGTATGTTGTCACAGCAGGCCCCACAAAATCTAAAAGGGTTGGCTATCATGGGGAGAAAAAAAATGACACGTGCAAAATAGTAATTTCAAAAATACTAATCTATAATACATTATAAAGGAGGAGTGATGTACAAGATTGTCATTTTATTATGAGTACAAGTTTTATTGCTACATACACAACTTAATAAAACATATTTTATAGGGGTAAATTAGTCACTTAATGGCATATTAAGACACTTAGAAGGTTAGTAGTGTCATTTTATCTAAAGCCTTTAGTTCAAACCTAAAAGTTCATCCCCTTTCTACCCTCGCATCCTTTACCCACCTCTAGCATCATTCACCGGCAATAATCAATGTCACCTTATGGGTGATTGAATGAGCGTCTGTTCACTTCACCTGCCTGCTACCATATTTCTATTCAATGTGTACATTAATTTAACTTTATATACGTCTGTTTATCTACTTGAAGCCTACTTCGATTCAGATGTATGAAAGAGATAGCAAGACAACAAAGAGAGATATACGACGGAGAAATCGCCTCCCTTACTCCCGTCGCACAACCGCCACCATCTCTTTCACCACATGTATACACTTTAACCTAATTACTTCACCAACTATGTGAATCATCACTTTCCACACTGAATTGTTACCCACTGAAGAGCTTTTTGATGTTTTTTCAAAGTTAGGGTTTCATCAACCAAAAAGCCATCATAGAGGGAGCATGAATGAACGATTGCCGGATGACGAGCTTCGACAGGTAAATCACATCATTCTGATTTTGTTCAATAAATACATTCTTTCATGAAATTAAAACTTTAATCAATAAATATGTTATTTTCTTTCTAATTAAGATGTCTATGATAGGCTTCATGTTTCTTGATTTCGTATTGACACAGATTCAAGATTAGTGAATTATGAGATTTGAATAATCCCATTTCTTTATTTAGGCATAAAGTTTATTACTTTGATTATAAAGATTGAAATTTTAAATGGAAGATTAAGTTAAATCTTGATTATATTTTTGTGAGATTGGTGCTGAGTGATATGATTTTCTGTAGGTTATCATTGGATAATTGAAATGACTAAAAATATTACTAATATGAATTTTGTTATTGCAAGAGCCTCTTTCTATTTTGTTCATGAAGTTTCGAAGTAAAGTGTTGCGGTTTTCAGTAGTGGTGTTAAAGGGACGTCGTGAGGGTCTACATTGTGATCTGGCTTGTCTTCTTTACAGGTAATTCCGTTTGCCCGTTTAGTAGAAAAAAATTGTTTTGTTTAGATAATATTGAAGAAACCTGATCTTAATATATAAAAGGGCAAAATACATAATGATAGCAAGTAGGTAGACAGGCAACAACCTGCAATTTATTACAAAAGCAGCTTCCTTGGCAAAAGGTCAATGAAATAGCATATGAAGTTGAAACAGAGACCGAATTTGTTTGAGTCGCTATTCAAGAGTGATGTTAGCCAGTAAGCACTGACAATGTAATCTACGGGAAAATGCATGTGTACAAGGCCTAGAACAATTATTATTCAGGTTACACACATGATGTATTTTAATTTTAATTTTACTTTATACATGATTTTTGTGCATTATTATCTTTCTTTTAATGAACCTACATAGAACTCCAGAGAATGAGACAGTTGGTGGGTTATGTAACGGGTCAAAGTGAGTAATTCTTTTTTACTACACTGTCGGTATCTCAGGAGGACACATTAACCTTGCGGTCACATTCGGGCTGTTTTTGGCTAGGAAGGTGAGGCCGTCATGTACATGGTGGCTCAATGCTTGGATGCGGTTTGTGGTTGTGGGCTGGTGAAACCATTCCAAAAGTCTTACTACAATAATTATGGTGATGGTGCAAATTTCAGGTTCATTAGTTGAAATTTTAAAAATAAAAAAATGAACATGTAATTCTTTGTGCTTAAGATTGATCCCTTTTGACCTGTTAGGCGGTTACCCATCCCGCCCATTATACCATCTGATGCAAAACCAAGTGTTATCAGACTTTTACCTCTACAAAAGAAGATTTATAAATACCAACCCAACCAGCCCATTTTTCGGGTCAATCTGACACCGATGGTTCCGACTCCTACAAAAAAATGACCTTTTTTTTTTACCCAAACCCATTTTGACCCGTTTGGCCGTTTTCCTTTGTTTATTACTGTTAGTCATTCTGTTGTCATATTACACTTACAATGTTGATGATGTTGACACTATGAGGCAACATTATTGTTAGTTATATCTGATGAATAGACAATGTTATGCATCAGTAAAACTTAAAAACTGAAACAAAATACCAATGAGATGTTGGGTGACAAAAGGAGAAAACTTTCTAGGTCATCGGCTAAAATCGATTCTCAGAGTAGGTGGTGGCGTGGTGCCTTATTGAATACGTTATATGTTGTCTTGGTTATAAGCTCAAGCACGCTTTGGACTCAAAGAAGCCACAAAACAGTAACAATGGTCTAAAAGTTATTTTGAAGCTTTAAGATGTCAGGTGGCTTCACTTATGCTCTTTAGTTAGTAATGTATTAATTTTTCAAGTTGGTTAAAATGTAAAAAAATGGGAAACTCACAGCCAGAAAGAGGCCAGGAAAATCTCATTTACATTCACACTAGATTGTTTTGAACACGACGATGGTTGCTTTAAGTGTCGTTCAGGTATGAAATCTTGTAGATCCCTGAACCCATCTAAGGTGGTGTTTGCGTATGCGTGTTGAAAACTGATTATGTAATTAGTCAAATAAACAGCCTTAATAGTTAGTATTTTGGTGTGCATCTATAGTTTGGACGTGTAATAATCATATAATTAGATGTTTTGGTTTTCGGCAAATTTTATTTTAGGAGCTAAGATATATCATAAAATGGATAAAAAGGACATATTATGAAGAAAAAAAAGAAGAGAAACGTCTTGTGAAGCGATGGGTTACATTTATTTGATGATTGGTTTTGTTACAACTTGATATGAACCTGTTAATTTATAACGAATCATCAGAGAGTCTATGTATTCAATTGTAGTATTGTAAAAACTACTACCCCGTTTATCACAGAAAAAAGTCCACAATTAAAAGCAATTATCTGAAAGTTTGAATGTTTCATTGTAGTTTGTATGCTTTAGTTTAGAATCTTTTTTTACACAATTTAATATATTTTTTTACCCGAGTTGTTTTAATTGACCCTTTGTCCCAATGTTTATATATTACTAATTAATATGGATTAGAAAACTGTATATTGAGAATGAAGTTATCTATTTTCTTTATTTTCTTTATTTTGTATTGTTTTAGTTTTACATTTACTTGATATAGCTTTCTTTAAGGTTTATTTGATTAACTACAAAAAAAAATTTCACCTTTTAGGGCTAATCAGATTTGCCTGCAGCCCTACACACCAACTGTATGATGAAAGGTCAATCAGATATACTGTTTATTTGAGTTTTTAGGAGTATAAAACAAAAAGATGCCCTCAAGTTGATCAGGTTTGTTACTCACAAACAAGTTTATAGCTTGATCTGTATAATTATTGTTTTGTTTAGAACTACTTAAACACATTTACTCATGTATTCAATGGGAGAGTGGGTTAAATGCCACACTATTAAAATCGAACATTTTGTAATTCAAAACTAAGTTAATATGTATGTTATAGAAAATAAAACTTTAATATTTCAATTTGGAGTTTTTTTTTTTTTTAAATAAAATACCATATCATTCATAAACACGTAATTGACCTTACAATAGTTTATATTGTGTGTAGATGATCAAATTGATTATAGATTTTGATAAATTTGCTTAGGGGACGATTGCACATACTTTATAGAACTAAATACGGAGAATCAGACATGAATTGTAAGTAGTTGCATTTAAAATATCACTTTTCATGTCAATTTACAACGGTAAACTTTAAATACTTTTGTTTTGGGTCAAAATGGGTAAACTTTAAGTTGCTATTGTGATAATATAGTTTTTGCAGCCACTTTTAAACATACAATCTGGTAAAAAGTTTGACAAATAAATGTTAGGCGAACAACTAGCGCAAGGCGTTTAACTAGCATAATTTGTTTCACCATTTTTACCCAAACCCTTATAACCTATTTTGTCTCCCAATTGAAGGAAGATGGCTATTAGTTGCCTTCAAACTTCAAATTGTCTCATAATATTGAATTATAGTCTAATTAATTTTTATTTGCCCTAATATATCGTGTTGATCATATTGATTTTTGCAGGGTAGATGGTGATCTTGAAGTTGAGGCACATGCACCTGCTCTTGGTGAGCGAATGGACATCATGACGGTCTTGCTACTTGTGCTTACACAAGCACCAGCTCATGGTGGTCGAACAATGTTGAAGTAATTTAGGTGTTTAAGACTGACAAGAATTGATTATGTCACTATGCAAATGGTTGACACATGGGTTTTTAATTTTAAGTTATAATATTTATGCATTGTTTAGTTTATCGCAATGCAACATTGGTTTCTAGAAGTGACCACACAATGTAAATCGAAAAACATGAATACCCGCGGCAACGCGCGGGCATTCCCACTAGTCATCATAACAAAACTCCTTCACTTTCTTTCACACGCACATTCGTAGTTAAAGGAAAATCGGTTTTTTTGAGATCTTTGTAATTGTTCAAGAACCAACAGTTGTTAAAGGTAATCAATGACTCAAGAAGTCTTTACTTGATTTAAAAAATGTCATGGTAGTGGGTAGGTGACTTTTACCGGGGAACCACTACCATAGAATCAAAAGGGGCTGGGTTTCTTGTGTTTGATTGAAAATAGTGATTTTGTGTTTGTTTGAATGATGGGATGTGATAATCTTGTGCAAAATAGTATTTCAAAGCATTTGAAGCTAAAAATGTGTGATACAAAGGTGCTTGATTGACCAGAGAAGATGAATGATGTGTTGTAAAATATATCTAAGTCCTGTGTAAAGTTTGTATAATTTTCGAGTCGTTTACATAGTGTTTTTATTAGTTTTAGGCTTGTACCGGTCTATTTTATTTAGTTTAGGGCTTTATAGATTTTTATTTGTTCTGTCTTTTTTAGTATTTATCTATTTTTTTTTTATATTTTGGTAGGTGTTCATGGACGTTGGAGCGTAAACGAGCAACTTTGGTCAAGTCAAGAACACCTGATTCGAGAGCACGATGCCATAATACTATATATATCAATAGTATAATAATAATAATAATAATAATAATAATAATAATAATAATAATAATAATAATAATAATAATAATATAAATCATGACTTTGGTCATGAATTCACGGCCCAAAAGGAAAGCGGCGCAACCTTATTCTTTTGATATATCAATGAGAGTCTGGAGAGAGAGAGCGTGCGGTCTGGAGGAGGGGGAAATCCCACCTGAGAAGGATAATGAGAACTATCGGGAGTCGATAACATTCTACATCTCAAATATTCCCGATGACTTATCGATCGAAAGGCTGAGGGATGATTATGGGAGATGCGGCCAACTTGTGGATGCATATATTGCAAGGAAAAGAGATAAGTTCGGGAATGTGTTTGCATTTGTCAGATTTGCAAAAGTTAAAGATACCGAGAAGATGGTTAAGGCACTAAACAACGTGAGATTTACTGGGAGTAAAACGTTTGCTAAGGTAGCGAGATTCGGAAAAGACTCTAGAATGAAGCAGAAGGCAAGCCAAACAGTTCCAAACAAAGACATAGGAAATGCCTTAAAAGTCGACGAAACTCCTAAGGTGAATATTGCGTCCAGAAGTGGCAATGGAGTGATTTCATTCAGGGATGCTCTCAATGGGGATACAAGTAATCTGAGAAACGGTAGCTACAACATAGAGTTGGAAGGTATTGAGTCAGAGTTATCGGCCTCATGGAAAGGACGGTCAATTTTTGGGGAGGCCAATAGCTTCAAAAGTCTTGAAAATATGGAGAAAAATCTTGGTAAGTTCAACGACTTGAAAATAGAAATAAGGTACTTGGGTGGTATGAGAGTTCTGTTAACATTCTCGTCGCCAGAAAAAGTGAAGCTATTTATGGAGAGACAACAACGGTGGGTAGATTGGTTTAAAGAAGTGTTTGGATGGGAGGGACAATAGCTGAAGTTTCAAAGATTAGTATGGTTGAAAATCCTGGGTCTTCCTATCAATTTGAGGTGTGAGGCTCACATTGCGAAGATTGGAGAACATTTTGGTGCTGTTATTAGGGATGCGGATAATGGGATCAAGGAACCAGACCTCACTAGTGTTTATGTGGGGGTGGTTGTGGATCACGGCAATATAATCAGAGAAGAGATATCGATCAGATGGAGAGATGTGTCCGCTGTCTGTTGGGTTACCGAAGCTGCCATATCTTGGAAACCAAACTTTGTTGTAGAAGTAACGGTAATTGTCTGGGAGGAAGATGTCACGGATACTTCAGTTTCAGGTGTTCATGGTAAGGAACGGAATAGTTCGGGTGATGGTACGCCACCAGAGAACAGGGATACGGAGCCTCCGATGATCTCCGGTTTTTGTGAAAACAACTTAGAGCCACCGGTATTGGAGAATGCACAAAGGAACAGAATGCATGGGGAAGAACAACCGATGCATGGGAGAAATGAATGTATTGATGAGGTGGGGAATGTGCAATCTTCGTCAGGGGACGTGCAATGCATGGATAATTCAAATGGTGTTTTGGATTCCAATGTGAAAACATTTAAGGAGGTTAATAATCCTTTTACTAATGTAGTTGGCATTGTATCCAATAACAATATTACAATCAATAAAGGTGGGAATGCCTTAAATGTGAATGCATTACATGGGGAACAAGCTATCAATGATGACTTATACGAAAATACATTAAATGGGGAACAAACTACTGCTCATGGTCGTGTGCTCGGAATGTCGCACGCGCATGGTGTACTTGGGGGACAACAAATTAGAATCTTGAAAGCTCCTAAAAATGGTGCAGGCTAAAGAGGAGTCAAGTCAAAACTGAAGGGGATAAGGCGGTGCAAGTGGTGGGAAATGCAGAGGGTATAGGAGTCGGGTGATGCAAGGGTTGGAAAGACTGAGGGTATGGTATAAGGGTAGAAAATATACGATGTAATAGGGTGGCTTATAGGGTGTCTTACATTGTGTTAGTTTCTCACTTGTACAATGTATGTTTATTTTGGGTGATGAATAATAGTAATTTGCCGTTCAAAAAAAAAAAATTAACAAAGGAGGTCCGCACAATATAATAATCTGGAGGTAGCGAATATTATTTGAGGGGATTCTTTCGAGAGAGCAGGGGAGAAGCCGCACAGTAGCAGAAGCAAATATTATTATAGAGGCAGGCCAAGGATCAAAGGTTCTAAACCAGGGAGCAAGTATTCGGGTGTTAATCATTCGGTTTCTTCGTTTTTTTATTATCTTTGTTCTAGACCATGATTGCTGAATTTTTATTTGACTTTGTTTCTCTTTTCAAGATGATTTGTGGTTAAAACTTTTATAGCTACCTAGGCTAAGACAAATAACTATGTTTTGATTTGATTTTCTATGGTTTTTGGAACGTGTTTTGGATTTATGATTCAGTAAAGATTTTGATTTCTCTAGATCTGGTGTATATGCGTATTTACTATTTTTTTATTGTCACTTATTCACTCCACTTGCACTTTTGTGAATATCTTTCATGTATGAGTGCTAGTTAGGTTGCAGACTTTGTGTAGCAACTAGTTTATGGTCAATAGTAGCGAGTTTACCATAGGAGTGGTATTTGGTGGTTAGAAGATTTTAGGTATTCTTCCAAGTTCAATAGCTGTGAGGTGAGGGCTTGTTGGTATGTCTAGGTTGTTAGATTGCCTGGTTAGAGGCTTTGTGAGAAGATCTGCCTTGTTTCCCTTTCAACTCTTGCATATCAAGTTAGATCTAGGCTTCAATAATTACCCCTTGCACCTAGTGTAGTGAGGCTTTCGCGCTGTGAGGTAGATTGTCTAGCGGGTACTCGATCATAAGAGTTAGATAACCTGTGAGGGTTTGTACTCCAACCGGTAGTTTAACAGCACAACAATATTCTAGGGTTTCCCCTTGAGGAGGGTCGAGGGTGTCTAGTTTATTCTGGATGTTTAGTATTTTATGATCCCGGTTCCAAATCAATTCCATAACCATAGAAGCTTATCAGGCATAGTTAGGAGTCTGGTCTAGGTAGTGTCTTGTCATCATCTGAATTCAGCTCAGCTAAGTCATGTAATATAGGCATTTAGGGTCATAAGACATGTAAACCTTGACTTTATAGGCGATTAGGGCTATACCACATGTAATTACTAGCATTTAGGGCTATACCACATGTAACTACTAGCATTTAGGGCTATACCACATGTAACTACTAGCATTTAGCCCTAATCGCATGAAACATAGGCAATTAGCCTCCTAATCGCCCCTAACATAGGCGATTAGGGTTGCTAATCGCCTGTAACCTTGCTGTTCCGGTTTTTCGCGCGTTTAACGCTCCAAATCAGATCCAGAACGTGTGTAACCATCCAATATCATCCCAACAACTATTCTAAACATGTTTAAACTAAAATCCTTCGTTTAGCCTCGTATTATCAGCCCTGCATGCAACCATGTAATCCAAACACCATACACATAGCATGAAACACCACATTAACATGCATAACTATAACCCTGATAATCAATTACTCAGATTTCATTAATCATGACATCAATATTATTCTGAACTAACCTAACAACATGTTAATCACTCATCTTTAATCATAAAAACCCTAGATATTAATCATAAACACACATAACACATGTATGATTGTTAGAATCCGATTAACAACACTTATTAACGATTTTCAGAAAGCTTTTTCGTTTTAGAACAGGTCTGGACCATTAGGGATTGAATAAAAACGTTTATAAAGATTGCATGGATGGAGACCAAACCTTAGATTTGTGAAAGGATGATGAATTAAGCTTGAAACCTTGTGTTTTGATCAAAAATCGCGTTCCAGAGGTTGTGTGTGAGTTGGGGCGGGTTATGGGACGACTAGGGTTTGTATTATGAAGTTTAGGAGGTCAAGTATGGTATTTATAGTCGTTTTTAGTCGTCCAGCCCGTAACTAGCGATTATGCAGCATTTACACGCGATTAGGGGTCCTAATCGCATGTAACTTCATGCATTTGGGGCCTAACCGCATGAAACCTCATGCATTTGGCCCCCAATCGCCTATAACCCTGCCCAATCGCCCCTCCTATAGGCTATTAGCCACCCCTAATCGCCTATAGGGGCTGGTTCCTGGTATTTTGCGCGTTAAACCCCGTTTTAACATACGTTAACACATATTCACATACCGACAAGTCACATAATGATTGTAAACACATAACACTTGCAAATAGACATATTCACACTCGTTCACCAATTCCCGGGACTCGAGACTTGTATGTTCCGTATGACCTGACGATCCTACAAATCGTCACCATTTGTACACTTGGTTAAGGACTGACATCTAATGAACCTCTAGACCAACATCCAATGATCTTCTAGACTAAACCGATAGCTCCCGAACCATAACACGACTTAACTAACCCAGTTAAGTATACTATACGCGTGACTCGCTAAGGTAGACTTTTATCTAGACAACGTTGTTAACCAGAATTTGCCGGGTGTCACATCATCCCCACGTTAAAAGAATTTTCGTCCCGAAAATTGCGCAAGTAACAAAAGAACAAAAGAAATAACGAAGGGAACAAACAAAAGATAGAAACCAAGAGAGAGATTTACCCGAGTTGTCACATCATCCCCACGTTAAAAGGAATCTCGCCCCGAGATTCATTCAGCTGCAGAAGAGACATATCTCGACTCGAACGCTTCCTTAGGAAAGAGATGAGGATATTTAGACTTCATCTGATCCTCCCGTTCCCAAGTGTACTCTGGTCCCCGGTTCGAGTTCCACCGAACCTTAACGATGCGAATCTTGCTGTGACGTAGGCTACGAATCTTGTAATCCAGAATCTCCACAGGTTCTTCCACAATCCGAAGACGATCATCAACCTTGATCTCTTCCAGTGGAACAATGAGAGACTCGTCAGCCAGACACTTCTTCAAGTTGGACACATGGAAGACGTTATGTACGTTACCGAGCTCCGTCGGTAAATCAAGACGATACGCCACCGGTCCAATCCGTTCCAGGATCGTAAATGGACCGACATATCGAGGGTTGAGTTTGCCACGCTTCCCAAAGCGTATGACGCCCTTCCACGGTGAAACTTTCAGAAGTACTTTGTCATCAACTTGGAATTCCAATGGTTTGCGACGCTGATCGGCATAACTCTTTTGCCGGTCCCGTGCCGCTGCCAACCGGTTACGAATCTGTACGATCTTTTCCGAAGTTTCGTACACTAGTTCAGGCCCAGTGAGTTGACTCTCACCCACTTCAGCCCAACAAAGAGGAGAACGGCATTTCTGCCCGTACAGTGCCTCGAACGGAGCTGCCTTGATGCTCGTGTGGTAACTGTTGTTGTATGAGAATTCTACTAACGGTAAATGAGCTTCCCAACCTTTGCCAAAATCGATCACACATGCCCGCAGCATGTCTTCCAAAGTTTGAATTGTGCGTTCACTCTGACCGTCCGTCTGTGGGTGATAAGCTGTACTCATGTCTAGTTGGGTACCCAAAGCCTTTTGCAAAGACTTCCAGAAGTGAGAAGTAAAATGGGAGTCACGATCCGAGATAATAGAAACCGGCACCCCGTGCTTAGAAACAACTTCCTTCAGATAAAGACGAGCCAAACGATCCATGGTGTCAGTCTCTTTAATAGCGAGAAAATGGGCTGATTTTGTCAACCGATCAACAATCACCCATATCTTATCATTCCCGCTTGGTGATTTAGGAAGTTGCGTGACAAAATCCATTGTAATCCGTTCCCATTTCCATTCCGGAATTTCAGGTTGTTGCAAGAGACCCGACGGTTTCTGGTATTCCACCTTGACCTTAGCACAGGTCAAGCACTTACTCACGTATGAGGCTATATCCGACCTCATGTTGGGCCACCAGTAAAGCACCTTCAGATCTTGGTACATCTTATCCGAACCAGGATGAATAGAATACCGGGACTTATGAGCCTCATCTAGGACAAGCTCTCGTAGTCCCCCGAATAAAGGAACCCATATGCGTTCTGCGAAGTAGTGCAGACCATCAGGCCTTCGCTCGAGGTGCTTGTCGGCACCGTGCATAGTCTCAGCTTTAAGGTTTTCCTCCTTCAAAGCTTCTAATTGGGCAGAACGGAGTTGATCAGGTAGGGATGAATGAATGGTGAGCTGCAACGCCCGAACGCGACGAGGTTTAGTCGATTCCTTCCTACTCAATGCGTCTGCTACAACATTCGCCTTGCCAGGATGGTACTTAATGGCACAATCATAGTCGTTCAGGAGTTCAATCCAACGACGCTGCCGTATGTTCAAATGTTGTTGGTCGAAAATATGTTGAAGACTCTTGTGATCGGTGTAGATGGTGCATTTGGTACCGTACAAGTAATGTCTCCAAATTTTCAACGCGAATACCACGGCACCCAACTCCAAGTCATGGGTGGTGTAGTTTTTCTCGTGCACCTTGAGTTGACGAGAAGCATACGCGATCACTTTCTCTCGTTGCATCAACACACAACCGAGACCATGAATAGAAGCATCACAGTAAACAACAAAATCATCAGAGCCTTCAGGTAAGGACAAAATAGGAGCAGAACACAGTTTGGATTTTAGTTCTTCAAACGCTGACTCTTGTGGTTCACCCCAGTCGAATTTCCTATCCTTCTGCGTGAGAGTGGTCAGGGGTTGAGCGATCTTCGAGAACCCCTGAATGAAACGACGATAGTAGCCCGCAAGGCCTAGGAATTGCCGCACCTCAGTTGGCGTCTTAGGTGCTCCCCAGTCCTTGATCGCTTCGATCTTAGCTGGATCGACATGAATCCCTAGTTCATTAACCACATGTCCTAGGAATTGGACTTCGCGTAACCAAAAGTCACACTTTGAGAATTTGGCGTAAAGTTGTTCCCGTCGCAAGAGTTCCAAAACCAAACGCAGGTGTTCCTCGTGTTCGGTCTTGTTCTTGGAGTAAATCAGAATGTCATCAATAAACACGATGACGAACTTGTCAAGATATGGTTTGCAAACGCGATTCATCAAATCCATGAAAACCGCCGGCGCGTTCGTGACACCGAAAGGCATGACCAAGAATTCGAAATGGCCATAACGTGTACGAAAGGCAGTCTTTGCAACGTCAGCTTCCCTTACGCGCAACAGGTGATAACCGGACCTCAAATCAATCTTGGAGTAGTAACTAGAACCCTGAAGCTGGTCGAATAGATCATCAATACGTGGAAGAGGATAACGGTTCTTGACGGTCAATTTGTTCAGTTCTCTGTAGTCCACACACAATCGGAAACTTCCATCCTTCTTCTTAACAAATAGAATCGGGGCTCCCCAAGGGGAAGAACTTGGTCTGATGAAACCCTTGTCCAAGAGTTCCTGTAACTGACTAGACAATTTCTGCATCTCAGGAGGTGCAAGACGGTAGGGGGCCCGAGCAATAGGAGCAGCTCCCGGTACGAGGTCAATACCGAACTCAACCTGACGATGGGGAGGAAGACCAGATAAATCATCGGGAAAAACATCAGGAAACTCGCGTACAACTGGAATATCATCGATCTTCTTCTCATCACCAAAGGAAACAGATAAAAGTGCCAAAACGGCTGGATAACCCTTTCGAAGACACTTAAGGGCTTTCATGCTAGAGATGATATTCAGCGGAACACCACCCTTGATACCGTACACAGAAAGGAATTCTCCATCAGGGAGAGGAATCCGAATAATCTTGTCGTAACAGACAATCTCCGCGCGATACAAAGACAACCAATCCATGCCTACCACCACGTCAAAACTACCCAAAGGTACCGGCATAAGGTCGATGGGGAACGACAAACCCGACAACTCTAGTTGACACTCCCGAAGGATACAAGTACCTTCAATCTTTTTACTGTCAGCCAACTCAATAATATACTTAGTCTCTAATGGTACGGGTACTACATCTAGCAGTCGACTAACTTCCATGGATACAAAACTCTTGTCGGCACCAGAATCAAATAACACACTAACAGAACGATTATTGAGAAGGAACGTACCGGTAACTGTGTCAGGATCCTGTCTAGCCTCAGCGGCTCCAATGACGAAGGCGCGTGCATTCCTGCCACCGCCCCCGTTGTTCCCATTACCGTTGTTTCCACCCTGCTTCAGTTTTGGGCAATCCTTCTTGTAATGACCGGTCTCACCACAGTTGTAACATCCCTGTCTTCCCGTAGTCCCTTGAGTAGTAGGAGCTGAGTTAGTAGTCGGGGCCTGGGTCGATGGAAGTGTAGCCCGACAATCTTTAGCAAAATGCCCAGTTCGCTGGAAGCGATGACAACGGTTACTGTCGCAGTTCCCTTGATGATGGCGTCCACACTTGTTGCATTTGGGCAGTTTCCCCGCATAGCCACCCTGCTTGTTACCCGATGAAGAAGAACCCCCATTATCGAACCTCTTACCCTGCTGTGCTGGCCCAGATCCTTTTCCTTCATTATCCCACTTGCGCTTGTTGTTCTCTGGGGCCTTGACAGTCGAACCCTTAGCAGGCAAAATACCCTCATTCACCTTTAAGTTGGTCATCCTATGAGCCGATCGGACCACCTCTGAGTATGTAGGATGATTTCCAGCAGCTACCAACCCTGCGATTTCTGGCACCAACCCCGAGATATAATGCTCAATCCTCCTATATTCTGGCACATGCAGATCGGGACACAGCACCGCCAACTCGTTACGCCTCACAGTATACTTCTCAATTTCAGACCCAGTCATCTTGAGGTTCCACACCTCGTGCTCTAGCTTTTGTACCTCTTCCCTTGGACAGTACTCACGCTTCAGCAGCTGCACAAAATTCTCCCAAGGCATAGCATACGCCTCCCCAATACCCATATTCTGGGTGATGTTATTCCACCAAGTCAAAGCAACATCCTGGAATAACGCAGCAGCATACTTAACCCGATCTTCTGGGAGACAGTTACACATCAGAAACACTGACTCCACTTTCTCCAGCCACCTAAGCAAGCTCACCGCACCCTCAGTGCCAGAGAATTCCTGGGGCTTACAGTCCCGAAACATCTTGTAGGTACACATGGGTGGGGGTGGGTTAACAGGACCACCTGAAATGAAACGCATGAGAAACCACGAAGAATGTAAACAAGGTTCACCAATGAGGCAAAGAAAATGGATAAATCAACTTACCACCACCGTTGTGCCCTAACTGGAAGGCAGCTTGGAGCAAGTTGTTCAGATCAGCCTGCGATAGGTTAATACCTCCACGACCACCAGCACCACCGCGACCACCACCACGTCCACCATTGCGACCACCTCCACGTCCTCCTCGTACTCCAGACATGATTCTGGCAGAAAGAACGAGAGAATTTAGTTTCGCAGCTAAAGATAACCACTAATGTTTACAAGATCAAAGCTAGATCCAATCCAGGACTATCCCTTCAAACCCAGAGCTCACTAGGGCTTCCATGCATTTCGGTTTATGATTTTGTGTGCACCCAAAATGATAAACCGCTCTACATGGTCCTCCAAGTGTTCTCCTAGTTCAAAGTTCAAATCACCAGACATAGACTCGTAGCTATACACCGTAATACTACGGTAGTTTATGGCAAGTGTTTCTATTGGAGTATAGAAGGGAGATGTCCGAGCCTTGGACAAATCTCAAGAGTATACGATTCACTCAAATATACTACACTGCCTAGAAAGTAAGTAACCTGACCTAAGATAGAACGGATGATGTAACGTAGAAAGACCAAATGATTTAGAGACACCCCGACAAGACCATACGTAAACCACCATAATGTTTAGTACCATGTGATCGTCTAGTGTGTGCGACTCGGCTATAGACTAGACTCTACATGCAGTCCTAGTTCACTAAAACCTGGCTCTGATACCAATCTGTCACACCCTCAAAATCCACTTGCGGAGTTTTACCGCGAGGCGCATGACAAACCAGGATCCAAACCAACAATCACCATAATCAAGTCTAAAATGAACATAATGCAATTTCAAAACAATGTTTAAAATTCCCGTTTACAGCGGAAGCTTATTCAAAACAATATTCAATAGTAAACCAATGTTCAACGTTTGTAAAGCCATGCAACCCTAACTAGACGCCGTGCAGACGCGTGCGCCCTAGTCCAGTCGTGCTACCTTAGCGACCTGAGAAAACATGTAAAAGTTTACGTCAGCACAAAAATGCTGGTGAGTTTACAGGTTTTGTAATCCAAGTACCAAGTCAACCTGTCCATACTATAACAAATCGAAAACCAGTGTACGCTAGCTAGGCGTATGTTTTGTTACTACCACGATTGGAAAACCATTACTAACTCGTAAACCAAATGTGTGCCCGATGTAGTAAACCTGTTGTTCCTGTTGTTCCTGTATGAGACAATATGCACCCGCCGACCCTCCAAGTCGACGAGCGGGGTTGGTCACTCCCAATAGCGCTATTCACATTTCCCCGTTGTGCAAACCCGCACATTCATGGTTCCCCCCAGGACTTCCAAAGATCGTGTAGTACACAATAGAAACCCATAGTATGACAGTAGTTACCAAATAATCGTTTTAACACATGTTTTCTCCCCCGAAAATGTGAAACCAGTTTAAAAGAGGGGCCGTAAACTCACCTTAAGTTGCGTTACTTCGTATTACGAATAACTCAGCAGCTATGCTAGTCCCGTAAAGCGGCGACCTAACATATGACAGTTACAAGCACTTAGACTAATAACCCGCAGGTTAGTTAGTCCCTAGATGTCCAGACCATAACCAAGTTCGTTTGAAAATACCGTGACTGTTTAACTGACCGAAAGTACAAGACTCGACATCCCATTGGTGACCCGAGACTCCCCGTGTTATGTTTACGCTCTCAAACATACAATCATGAAATCACACTTAACATACGTTAACGCACAACAAGTTATAGCACATAGCTCCCGTATCACATAATTACATCCAAACATATGTTACCAAGTTATTAGATATGTTACGGGGTTCCTAGCATGTTCCTACAGGTCAAATCGGGTCTCGGAATGCTAATTTACACTTACAGCAGCAGTACACGCGATTAGGAAAAGTCAACTAGCATTTAGGTTGGTCAACTGGCATTTAGGAAGGCTAATCGCATGTAATATAGGCATTTAGGGTCATAAGACATGTAAACCTTGACTTTATAGGCGATTAGGGCTATACCACATGTAATTACTAGCATTTAGGGCTATACCACATGTAACTACTAGCATTTAGGGCTATACCACATGTAACTACTAGCATTTAGCCCTAATCGCATGAAACATAGGCAATTAGCCTCCTAATCGCCCCTAACATAGGCGATTAGGGTTGCTAATCGCCTGTAACCTTGCTGTTCCGGTTTTTCGCGCGTTTAACGCTCCAAATCAGATCCAGAACGTGTGTAACCATCCAATATCATCCCAACAACTATTCTAAACATGTTTAAACTAAAATCCTTCGTTTAGCCTCGTATTATCAGCCCTGCATGCAACCATGTAATCCATACACCATACACATAGCATGAAACACCACATTAACATGCATAACTATAACCCTGATAATCAATTACTCAGATTTCATTAATCATGACATCAATATTATTCTGAACTAACCTAACAACATGTTAATCACTCATCTTTAATCATAAAAACCCTAGATATTAATCATAAACACACATAACACATGTATGATTGTTAGAATCCGATTAACAACACTTATTAACGATTTTCAGAAAGCTTTTTCGTTTTAGAACAGGTCTGGACCATTAGGGATTGAATAAAAACGTTTATAAAGATTGCATGGATGGAGACCAAACCTTAGATTTGTGAAAGGATGATGAATTAAGCTTGAAACCTTGTGTTTTGATCAAAAATCGCGTTCCAGAGGTTGTGTGTGAGTTGGGGCGGGTTATGGGACGACTAGGGTTTGTATTATGAAGTTTAGGAGGTCAAGTATGGTATTTATAGTCGTTTTTAGTCGTCCAGCCCGTAACTAGCGATTATGCAGCATTTACACGCGATTACGGGTCCTAATCGCATGTAACTTCATGCATTTGGGGCCTAATCGCATGAAACCTCATGCATTTGGCCCCCAATCGCCTATAACCCTGCCCAATCGCCCCTCCTATAGGCGATTAGCCACCCCTAATCGCCTATAGGGGCTGGTTCCTGGTATTTTGCGCGTTAAACCCCGTTTTAACATACGTTAACACATATTCACATACCGACAAGTCACATAATGATTGTAAACACATAACACTTGCAAATAGACATATTCACACTCGTTCACCAATTCCCGGGACTCGAGACTTGTATGTTCCGTATGACCTGACGATCCTACAAATCGTCACCATTTGTACACTTGGTTAAGGACTGACATCTAATGAACCTCTAGACCAACATCCAATGATCTTCTAGACTAAACCGATAGCTCCCGAACCATAACACGACTTAACTAACCCAGTTAAGTATACTATACGCGTGACTCGCTAAGGTAGACTTTTATCTAGACAACGTTGTTAACCAGAATTTGCCGGGTGTCACAGTAAGGCCATAATCGAGCGTTTAAATAGACCAAGTCCCATAGTTCTAAAGGTTCCTTGCTATGATAAAAATGGGAACTTAGTTGGTCATCATGTTGGCTCCGGCCCGTTAATCCCACTTCCCCCAGGAACAAAACCGCCTCCAGTGGAGATGGAAACAGTTTATATGCACCCAGTTTGTAGCGCTCCCCCTGAATCACAATTAGCGCCAGAGACGAAAATGGACGTTGAAGTCCCACCTCCGGTGCCACAAGTTACTATATATGATTTCGGGAGTGACTCTGATGAAGAAGAAACGGATGAGGAAGTAGTGATGGCTGAAGATGATGTAAGTAATGAATCATCATGGGAGGCAGAGTTTGGTGACGAGTTGGGTGATTTGCCGATTCCAGAAGTAGACAGAGGTTTTGACCCAGTGAGTGACCTCGACATCTTAGAGGCATTATTGGAAGGGTACCCAACTATGGAAATCAAAAAGTCACCAAAGGAAGTTGAAGAAGAAGTGGTTGAAGAGGAAGAGCACCACTGCTGGCCTGTGAAGACTTTAGGAGATAGAGTGCCACAAATCATCTTAAAAACAGAAACAAAGACAAATAAAAGTTCAGCAATCATTGTCAAGAATAAAGATAATAAAGGAACGAAAGAACCGAATGATTGACACTTGAATACTCGTTCCCAAAGCTTAGAACCTTCAACCCTTGGCTTGCTTCCCTAATAATATTTGTTCTGCTCCTGGGTGCCTGATGTGTGTAAATGTATATATAAAAATAACACAATATCTAATTAAAACGACTCACCTAAAAACTACACACGCACGGCAAGTGTACCGGTCGCAAAGCAGTAAACAGATAAGACCGAGTATCGAACCCAAAGACGCGAATGCAACTCTAGATCACAACCTCTACCGAATACTAGCCTAATTAAATATATACTTAAATTGGGGGTATTTTAAACTTACTAATTATAAACTTAGAAGGATCTAAATATAAACAAAATAACCTCAACTACTTAGACGAACCTAGGAGCTTGGAGAAATCAGATAGGAAGAAGGCTGGTTACTTAGATAAAATCCCTAGACACTAGCAATAAATCCTGAATCTGGTAATTAACTTGAGACCTTATTCTTATCTAATAAACCTCCTGTCAAAGATGGCTCACTAGACTTAAGGCGGGACAAGTGCAGAAATGCTAAGATGGATCCGGATCGCCCTAGCGTACCGAAATCCCACAGAAATCAGATTAAAACCTCTCTTGGATTAAAACCCTCAAACTATGAAGCAGACTTAAACTCTACTGAAGAAAACCTAGGAAAACTCTAAACACGGACAAGTAGCGACTCCCGCCCTAGCGCTTGCCAACTACCGAACAATGCCTAGTTAGTTACCTAGCAAACTCGAGTTAGATTTCTCACCCTCAAGAATGGACTGCACGTCTTAGTTAATTTATTATATTAGTTTGTTATACTTGTGTCGTACTCCAACTCCAAATACTAGCACGCTAACCTAAGTTGACGAACTAGATTGATTTCAAGACCTAGGGGGTATCTCTACATGCCTAGCTCCACAAAACCAATAAACAAACTTCAAATAAAATTAACACCAACACACATATATCAAATCCAACAATAAAATTAAAGTCATGTAATTCTACACATCAAAACTAAAAACCAAAAATCATTAAATACTGCAAATAACGTGTCTAGTTCATAAACCTAAGCAACCATAAAAGTCTAGTTCATAATATTTAAAAACATGTTCACAAAATAAATAAATATAGCTTTAACCATGTCTATAGAAAAAATAAATAAAAACTAAACCTAACCCAAGGCTCGTTGGCTCTTGATCTTTAACGTGCCCGTGGCCTTTTCTCCTTCCGTGTCCTTTCACTCGTCACCGTAGGTCGCCGGTTGACTTTTGCTTCTCCTTCTGTGCGATTGAATGAATTGTTGAATTCTCCTTTTTTGTTTAGAGCTTCCCTTCGATCCACTGATTTGTTGAATGAAAATTGTGTCCAAATGGAATCCCCAAAATAATAATCGTCCAAATCCCCTTTAATATTATTTGTGCCGCCTCTTCTGTTCTTTAGATTCATTATGGGCCTTGGCCATGTTCCAAATTCACTATATATTTCTTATCATATTATTATTATTATTATTATTATTATTATTATTATTATTATTATTATTATTATTATTATTATTATTATTATTATTATTATTATTAGATATATTATTATTATATATAGTATTATGACTTCATGCTCTTGACTCGGGTGTTCTTGGCTCGACCAAAATTTCTCGTTTGCGCTTCAACGTCCACACGAACACCTACCAAAATATAAAATAAATAAATAAGTACTAAAAATTAATAAAAATCTATACAATGACAAAAATAGGCCAACAAACGAATACACGCCTAAAGCTACTAAAAACTATATACAAAAGACACAATTATAACCAAAAATACATAGGAGAATAGATGTGTTTTACGACACATCAAACATCCCCACACTTAAACCTTTTTCGTCCGTGAAAAAGAATTATGCCATGGAATCACAGTTAGGTTTACATCCAGTTTCAAAACATAGGTTACTTAATTAATAATCTACTAACGTGTTGATTGCGATTGCAGGTATATTGATCCTCTTAAACCCACACCGGTTTCCAAGCCCCTTTTTATTTATGTTAAGTTCATGTTGATTAGTCTATCTAGGGTCTCACTCGAAGGAAGCCACAGTTCCTCCTAATCCCGCCTCAAGCCTATTAAGCTAAAGGGACGACCAATTGACCATTTCCCAACCGTCTTATGTAGAAAACCAAGAGAATTTAAAATCAGTTTTTTTTTTTTTTTTTGCATACTTAACTCAGAGGGTGTGACCAATCCAAGTCGCTATCCCAGTGGCCAGGCACCTTAAGCTTCAGCATTTTTGCTTTGATTTCTAATTTTTTTTAAGTGATTAGAAATTCTAACGGTTTTCTACTTATAACGGTGCTTCTTATACTATTTTTGGCGGTTTCGGTCTCCCCGTTTCTCCTAGATGAGAACCCACAAAATAGCCTAACATAATTAATTTATTACTTTTCAAAGGAAACCTTTCTACCGGCCGAGCCTACCCACATATCCCAAATTAGACACGTTTTCAATCAATTTTAATCTCTTTTTTTTTTTTTGGGAAAGGGGAAAGACCCCGGCAAACTTTTATTAATAACCATAAAGAGAATACAAACTAGGCACAAAGCCCAACAACCAACCATCTAGGCACAAGGCCCAACAACAAAACAAACAAAGGCCCAAGGCCCAACAACCAAACAAACAAAACAAAACATACAAGGGAAATAAAAGCACTAAGCTAAGTCAAGCTCATGAATCGTCCCGACTCATGCATCTCGGACTCAACATCATCACTATCATCTCCCTTATCATCCTCTTTTGCAACACTCACGACATTCTTTTTTGGAGACCCTTTTAGTGGCGAATTTCTCTTTAAACTCCTATAGTATGCCTTGAGCTCTTTAGACCATGTTTCAAACTCATCATCCGGCGGCCGAGTGTTAGAGTTGAAGTATGTATGCGCCAAATCAAATTCATGTTCCCAAATACCAAGATCCACATTAAAACAATCATCATCATCTTCATCAACTAGTGCATAGAACCGGTTTGAACAGTCAACTTTGGACTTCATTTTTGAGTCTTTTTCAGGCCCAACAACAGGCCCAATAAGCGGATTAGAATCCACAAAGCCCAAAGAATCCAAGTTATTCAACTTTGGACTATTTAGCGGCCCAATTGACTTCGAATGGCCCACTGAAACTGTATCATTTTGCTTTTTTGGGCTGTTGATCGGCCCCATACCTGGAACAAAAACTCCCGTTCCCTTCTGATTAAGCCCAGTAGAATGGGCCTTAACTTTACCTACTATTTGAAAACCGGACACCTAACTTTACCTATCATTTTCCATATTTTATATAATGCAAACTTCAAAATCAGGGACTTTTTTTTTTTTAGTTTTTTTTTTTTTTTTTTTACTCAAACGACTTTATATACAAACTAAACGACAGTTTCCCATCCCCACACTTAAACTCTACATTGCCCTCAATGTAGGAATAGAGAACGACTCAAAATAAAAAAAATAAATTCCGAATACAAAAATAAAAAAAAACGAGGGCAAATTGGAAAGGACTTAGCTGGTTAATTTTTTTTCGTAAGCTCTAGTCCAAACCAACTCGATCGTATAGCATTTTGGTCGCGATCGGCTCTGACACAATGGTAAACTCTCGGGTTGCTTCAATATAACGTACAGCTCCAGAATCGCCCGAATGGAGATTGAGTACGAGCGGTACAATCCAAACCTGCGCAAAACGAAACAAACAAAACCCGAGCATAATATCGAACCACACAAAAATAAAAAGACTCAAACTACTAACTTAGACTCAAAATATAACAACAAACAAGAAGACGTACCTGCTTGGCAAAATGGCGGTGAATTTTGGTAGAACCAAATGGGTAGAAAGAAAGAAAAAAAAATATGGGTCTCGCTCAACGTGAAGGACACTGGTGATCACAACACGCGTTGCAAGCGAAAAAAATATATAACTTTCCGGGGTAATAGCTGGTCGCATGGGGCGAACAGGTCAGCCCAGACTCCTCACATTACGTAAAAAGTCTTTTTTCAGAGAATGTTAATTAATTTTTTTTTTTTAAAGAAAAATTCTCTTATTACCCAAACCTTTACCAAAACTCCCAATCATAATATATATATTAAGATAAATACATTGGATCCGCTCATGGTGAAATTTCCTCTATCTAAGCAAACACGCAAACAGACTCAAAGACACAAAAAAAAAATAAAATAGAAAGATAAAAACCTATTAACCACTACCGAAGAACGACCACAAAATAAAAAAAAAATAAAAAGCTAGAAAAAAAAATAGGTATAAATATAAATTTACAAACTCTACAGAGCCTCCCCACACTTAAACTTAATCAGGGGGCTTCTCTTTTATCTGGGCCCGATCCAACCCATTTAATTCCACCCGGTCCATATTATTTAGAAAAATTACATAAGTGGAATTTAAAAATATTTTATCGAATTTAAATGGGTCGGGCCACCAATATTTAAATTTACCTGGACCAAACCTGATTCTTGGCATGTAATGAGGGGACTTGTTATCTCTACAACTCCTGACCCTCACCCTGTGTCAGTCCAGGTGCCTCTTCGCCTTCTCCCGTGGTGGTGGCCATGGTGGTGGCACTAGTAGTAGTGTTATATCCAATGCCTGCACGGGCCGGCTGTGGTGTTCTTCTTCTTCTTCCACCACTGCTTCTTTCTCATCTTCCGTGTTTGGTGACACTTGGTCAAAATCTTTGTCCACTTCTGGAGCTGACAAATCAACTAACTCATCACCAAACTCTGCTTCCCCATCAGCTGCTTCTTCAAGCAGGTCAGTGGTGTCTTCCTCTTCCACCACTTCTTCCTCAAACAGCCAGCCTGTGGATTCTGAAAAATCCATATCTTCCTCAGCCTCCCCTATCTTCTCCATCATGGCTTTCCTATGCGCGTCCCAGGCTATCCTTTCTATCTCCTCATCATCACTCCAGACATCTGCCTCCCAAGGGTATGCTGTTGAACTAGAGATCTGGCAAGGCTGCTCATCCTGTTGAACCGGAGGTGGGACTAAGGCGTCCATTATGGTCTCTGGCTCTAACCCTGAATCCTGCAAAATATCATCCTCACAAGACAAGTGTAAGGAATCATATGGGTCAGTTAAATCATGCACAGAATCAGATGAGTAAGGACAAACAGTTTCAGCAACGGGACTAATACAATCAGGTAATCTAAGTGTTACCATCTCGTCTGGGTCATCATATGTGAAATTAACCTGCTGAACTGGAGGTGGGACTTCAACGTCCATTATAGTCTTCAGTTCATCCACCTGAGCCTCTAGCCTTTTAAGTGCCGCATCTTGTTCCCTCAAAGAGTCGGTGCGCTTGGATAGCAAAGAATTGATATCCTCGAGCATGAGCTGTTGTTTAGCAAGTAAGGCGGCAAAGTCGGGTCTAGTGTGAGACGAGACATCCCGATAATCGGGATGTTGATAAAAATGTTGGCTAGGTGGATACTCTGACGAGCTCCCACCATGCCTTTCCTCATACATCTTAGCTTGTAGACGATCAGGCCGACTTTTTATTTTATCTAGTGACTCAGATGTTGCAGGGTTAAACCACTGGTTAGCCTGTGGGTATGAAGGCTGGTATGACTGATATGGCTGCGGCTGCAAATACTCGTTAGCATAATAATCCGTGGAATACCCCGATGAATATGAATGAGGGCATCTTATGGTAAAATGGGGTCCTCCGCAGATCTCGCACATGATAAAAAAAATTATTTATTACGAATCAAAAATAATAATAAGAAGAAAAAAATGAAAAATAAAAACAAAAATTATTCACAAAATAGTAGACCAGAAACGGATTGGATAATTCTCAAGAGTGCCAATTGCGTCCCCGGCAACGGCGCCAAAAACTTGATGTGTGTAAATGTATATATAAAAATAACACAAGTTCTAATTAAAACGACTCACCTAAAAACTACACACGCACGGCAAGTGTACCGGTCGCAAAGCAGTAAACAGATAAGACCGAGTATCGAACCCAAAGACGCGAATACAACTCTAGATCACAACCTCTACCGAATACTAGCCAAATTAAATATATACTTAAATTGGGGGTAGTTTAAACTTACTAATTATAAACTTAGAAGGATCTAAATATAAACAAAATAACCTCAACTACTTAGACGAACCTAGGAGCTTGGAGAAATCAGATAGGAAGAAGGCTGGTTACTTAGGTAAAATCCCTAGACACTAGCAATAAATCCAGAATCTGGTAATTAACTTGAGACCCTATTCTTATCTAACAAACCTCCTGTCAAAGATAGCTCACTAGACTTAAGGCGGGACAAGTGCAGAAATGCTAAGATGGATCCGGATTGCCCTAGCGTACCGAAATCCCACAGAAATCAGATTAAAACCTCTCTTGGATTAAAACCCTCAAACTATGAAGCAGACTTAAACTCTACTGAAGAAAACCTAGGAAAACTCTAAACACGGACAAGTAGCGACTCCCGCCCTAGCGCTTGCCAACTACCGAACAATGCCTAGTTAGTTACCTAGCAAACTCGAGTTAGATTTCTCACCCTCAAGAATGGACTGCACGTCTTAGTTAATTTATTATATTAGTTTGTTATACTTGTGTCGTACTCCAACTCCAAATACTAGCACGCTAACCTAAGTTGACGAACTAGATTGATTTCAAGACCTAGGGGGTATCTCT
Organism: Ambrosia trifida; assembly: GCA_028751855.1. Taxonomy (NCBI): domain Eukaryota; kingdom Viridiplantae; phylum Streptophyta; class Magnoliopsida; order Asterales; family Asteraceae; genus Ambrosia; species Ambrosia trifida. Next base: position 34,294,622 of record CM054125.1, on the reverse strand, counting down.
ACATGCCTAGCTCCACAAAACCAATAAACAAACTTCAAATAAAATTAACACCAACACACATATATCAAATCCAACAATAAAATTAAAGTCATGTAATTCTACACATCAAAACTAAAAACCAAAAATCATTAAATACTGCAAATAACGTGTCTAGTTCATAAACCTAAGCAACCATAAAAGTCTAGTTCATAATATTTAAAAACATGTTCACAAAATAAATAAATATAGCTTTAACCATGTCTATAGAAAAAATAAATAAAAACTAAACCTAACCCAAGGCTCGTTGGCTCTTGATCTTTAACGTGCCCGTGGCCTTTTCTCCTTCTTTGTCCTTTCGCTCGTCACCGTAGGTCGCCGGTTGACTTTTGCTTCTCCTTCTGTGCGATTGAATGAATTGTTGAATTCTCCTTTTTTGTTTAGAGCTTCCCTTCGATCGACTGATTTGTTGAATGAAAATTGTGTCCAAGTGGAATCCCCAAAATAATAATCGTCCAAATCCCCTTTAATATTATTTGCGCCGCCTCTTCTATTCTTTAGATTCATTATGGGCCTTGGCCATGTTCCAAATTCACTATATATTTCTTATCATATTATTATTATTATTATTATTATTATTATTATTATTATTATTATTATTATTATTAGATATATTATTATTATATATAGTATTATGACTTCATGCTCTTGACTCGGGTGTTCTTGGCTCGACCAAAATTTCTCGTTTGCGCTTCAACGTCCACACGAACACCTACCAAAATATAAAATAAATAAATAAGTACTAAAAATTAATAAAAATCTATACAATGACAAAAATAGGCCAACAAACGAATACACGCCTAAAGCTACTAAAAACTATATACAAAAGACTCAATTATAACCAAAAACACATAGGAGAATAGATGTGTTTTACGACACATCAGTGCCCCCCCTCAATTTGCTGCTGCTCCTTCAAAATATATCGGTGCCGTCCTCCTCAAAGAATAATAATCATCTGTTGTTGTTTATTCTCCCCAAATAAATATCTTCGGCCCTCCTTGTTCTCCACGAAATATTTCTTTTGGAGCCATATCTTCAAATCTCATAGGCCTTATTGGGCCGTGACTTTCAAAGTCATGGTTTGACTCTTTTTTTAATTATATTATTATCAGGGCCGGCCCTGAGGGGGTGCGAGGAGGACTCCCGGCCCGGGCCTAATTTCTAAAGGGGCACTTTGAGCGGCGATGAGTGTAGAGTGTATTTTTTCTGTAACTATTTTCTTTCTGTTTTCATCCCAAAAATAGATCTCATCTTAAAAATCACTGGTTATAAACGCAAAAGGTGAAGAGTAGATAAGGAAAAAGATGAGTCATACATGAAAAACTATATTTGAAGGATACGACAAAATTAAAAAAAAAAAAGTTGAAGTGTGTTACTTGAGATTTGTATTGTGGTACAGTAATTGTGCAACCTTTGCAGTAAATTTTAATATATATAGTAGTACTACAAAACAGTAATTGTCTCACGCTTATGCACATGAATCAAGTCAAATTCATTTCATTAAAAAACTTTTGAAGTCTAGACATAAATAATGGCCCTTGAGATTATTATGGAATTTTAAGAAATGGTGGTTATTTTATGAGCCAATTAGCCAAAAATATTAATTTTTATAATTATTACGACATTTTCAGTTCCATATCCGGTTTGATCGGTCCGACTAGGGAACTGGTAAGGACACCGGTTCAACGTCCGCTTCGATTATGAAAACATTGCTTAAAAGACCTTAGACTAAGGGACACATATTTTCCGACTTGGCCCGGGCACTCGAATTTTCAGGGCCGGCCCTGATTATTATTATTATTATTATTATTATTATTATTATTATTATTATTATTAGTAGTAGTAGTAGTAGTAGTAGTAGTAGTAGTATTATTATACTATGTGCTCTCGACTCGGGTGTTCTTGACTTGATCAAAGTTACTCGTTTACGCTCCAACGTCCATTCGAACACCTACCAAAATATAAAATAAATAAATAAGCACTAAAACTGACTCAAAACTAATAAAAGTCTATAAAAACCTATACTAAATAAAATAGACCGGTACAAGCCTAAAACTAATAAAAACACTATCTAAACGACTCGAAAATTATACAAACTTTACACCGGAAATAGATGTATTTTACAATACATCAAATATTGTGGGGGTGATTTGGTAGTTGAAACCCATGATGAGGAGTTAGATTTGGTTGGGGAGGAAGCCCCTTTGTTTCCTGATGCATTAGAGATTAGTGAGGTTCGTGAGGAGAGTAGTAAACCTTCATTAGAGATACCACCGCCTTTAGAACTTAAGGTTTTACCCTCTCACTTAGAGTATGCCTACTTAGGGGAGAATGCTAGTTTGCCCGTCATTATTTCATCTAAACTGACGGAGGAGGAGGAGAGTCGGTTGCTTGATGTGTTGAAGGCACATAAGCAAGCCATTGCATGGAGGCTCTCTGACAACAAGGGCATCAACCCTACCTACTGCACCCATAGGATACTCATGGAGGATAATTATAAGCCTGTGGTGCAGCCTCAGAGACGCCTAAATCCAAACATGCAGGAAGTAGTTAGGAGTGAGGTTCTTAAGCTTATGGATGCTGGTCTGATCTATCCCATCTCTGATTCCCCGTGGGTGAGCCCGACTCAGGTTGTCCCTAAGAAGGGAGGGATGACTGTGGTCACTAATGAGAAGAATGAGCTCATTCCCACTCGTACTGTCACTAGTTGGCGTGTCTGTATTGATTATAGGAGACTGAATGACGCCACCAGGAAAGACCACTTTCCTCTCCCGTTCATTGATCAGATGTTGGAGCGTTTGGCAGGGCAGCAGTTTTACTGTTTCCTTGACGGATTTTCAGGTTATTTCCAGATCCCTATTGCACCGGAGGATCAGGAGAAGACCACCTTTACATGCCCCTATGGCACTTATGCGTATCGCCGCATGCCGTTTGGGTTATGTAACGCTCTAGCTACTTTTCAGCGTTGCATGATAGCTATCTTTCAGGATATGATTGAGACGTCTATGAAGGTTTTCATAGATGATTTTTCGGTTTATGGTAGCTCTTTTGATGTTTGCTTGGTTAACTTAGAGAGGATGTTAGAGAGATGTGTAGAGTCTAAGTTAATGTTGAATTGGGAGAAGTGTCACTTTATGGTGACTGAGGGGATAGTACTAGGACATAAGATTTCTAGGGATGGTATAGAGGTTGATACGGCTAAGATTGACACCATTAGTAGGCTTCTACCTCCGACCAATGTCAAGGCCATCCGTAGTTTTCTAGGTCATGCGGGTTTCTATCGTAGGTTCAATAAGGATTTTTCCAAAATCACTCGCCCCATGACCCGTCTTCTTGAGAAAGACGTTCCTTTTGTCTTTGATGAGGAGTGTCTTAAGGCTTTTGAGTTTTTGAAGGAGCAGTTGGTGAGTGCTCCTATCTTAGTTTCAACCGACTGGAGCTTGCCTTTTGAGCTCATGTGTGATGCGAGTGACTACGCAGTCGGGGTAGTCTTAGGGTAAAGGCGTGACAAACATTTTCACCCTATCTACTACGCTAGTAAGACCCTTAATGATGCTCAGGAGAACTACACAACCACCGAGAAAGAGCTCTTGGCGGTTGTATTTGCTTTTGATAAATTTCGTTCTTATCTCGTGCTCTCCAAAACTACCATCTTTACTGATCACTCGGCTTTGCGGTTTCTTTTCGCAAAGAAGGACGCCAAACCTCGTCTATTTTGGTGGATTCTTTTGCTTTCTGAGTTTGATATTGAGATTAAGGATAAACGGGGAGCAGAGAATGTGGCTGCAGATCACCTTTCTCGTTTAGAGGATCCGAGTAGAGAGGAGATTCATGAGGAGGCGATTGGAGATAAATTCCCTCACGAGTCCATTGATTTCGTTGAAGCTGAGAAGCAGGGTATGCCATGGTTCACTGATTTGGCAAATTACCTTGTTCATGGGATATTGGTAGAGGGTATGAATACCCAACAGCGTAAGAGATTCCTGAGAGATGCTACTAAGTATGTGTGGGATGATCCTTTTCTGTTTAGGATAGGAAGTGATAGAATTTTGAGGAGACGTGTTAGTAGAGAGGAGGGACTAGAGATTATTAGGCATTGCCATGAGAGTCTCTATGGAGGGCACCATGCTCATCACACCACTGCGCAAAAGGTCTTTGATAGTGGTTTTTATTGGCTTACTGTGGTGAAGGATGCCCTCGATTTCGTGAAGCGGTGTGACGCCTGTCAACGCACCGGTAACATTTCATCCAAGGATGAGATGCCTCAGAACCCCATTCAGGTTCTTGAAGTTTTTGATGTCTGGGGCATTGATTTCATGGGACCGTTCCCCATTTCTGGAGGGAACCGGTACATCCTTGTGGCCATTGATTATGTTTCAAAGTGGGTGGAAGCACAAGCTTTACCTACTAATGATGCCCGAGTGGTGGTGAAATTTTTGAAGAAGTTGTTCACTCGGTTTGGTACTCCCAAGGCACTTATTAGTGACCGTGGTACGCATTTCTGTAACACCATGATGGAAAAGGTGTTAGCGCGCTACGGGGTCACTCGCCGTTTATCGACCGCTTACCATCCTCAAACAAGCGGTCAAGTGGAGAATGCAAACTATGGAGTGAAGAGAATTCTTGAGAAAACCGTTGGGAAAAGTCGGAAGGATTGGTCCGACAAGTTAGATGATGCGCTTTGGGTGTTTAGGACGGCTTATAAAATGCCATTAGGTACTACACCTTTTATGATTGTTTATGGTAAAGCGTGTCATCTACCCGTTGAGCTAGAACATCGAGCTCTTTGGGCCCTAAAGGCGGTTAATCTTGATCTTACCGAGGCTGCTAGGAGACGATTTTTCCAGCTTCATGAGTTGGAGGAGCTTCGGGATGCTGCATATGCACGGTCGTTGAGCATTAAAGAGAAAACTAAGGAGTTGCATGATAAGAGGATCAAGAAGGTGAAGGAGTTTAGAAAGGGAAATAGAGTGCTTTTATATAATTCATGGTTGAAGTTGTTCGCAGGTAAGCTTAAGTCCAAATGGGCGGGTCCATACACAGTTAATGAGGTTTTCCCATATGGCACAGTCGAATTACTAAATGATGCAGATGGAAGCACTTGGAAGGTTAACGGTCATAGGCTTAAAATTTATATCGGAGGACCGTTAGACCCGACGGAGAAGGAGGAAACTCCTCTCGAGACTCCTTAGAATGAGAGATGGTTGAGTTCTTGGGTATAATCCCAAGTGTAGAGTTTGTAAGTTATTTTTATATTTATATTTATTATTATTATTATTATTATTATTATTATTATTTTTAGCTTTCATTTATTATTATTATTATTATTATTATTATTATTATTATTATTATTATTATCTTTTGTGGTTCGGTATTGTGCTCGGGTTTTGTTTGTTTCGTTTTGCGCAGGTTTGGATTGCACCACCCATACTCAATCTCCATTCGGGTGATTCCGAAGCTGTTATCATTTATCAAGGCAAACCCGAGCGTTTATCATTGTGTTAGAGCCGATCGCGAATGAAAAGCTATACGATCGAGCTGGATTGGACTAGAGTTTTTGGAGCTTACGCGTTATTTAACCAGCTAAATCCTTTCCAATTTGCCCTTATCTTTTTAGTTTTGTATTCGGAATTTATTTTTAGTTTTGAGTCGTTTGCTATTCCTATATTGAGGGCAATGTAGAGTTTAAGTGTGGGGATGGAAACTGTCGTCTAGTTTGTATATAGAGTCGTTTTGGAAAAAAAAATCCCAAAAAAAAACTAAAAAAAAAAAAAATCAAAAAATTAAAGAAAATGTCCCTGATTTTGAAATTTGCATTATAAAATATGGAAAATGATAGATAAAATCAAGTGTCTGGTTTTCAAATATTGTATGTATTAGAAGAAAAAATAATCAAAAGCGTGTTGACTTGGGATGTGTGGGTAGGCCCAGCCGGTTGAAAAGTTTCCTTTGAGCTAATACACCTAAATATATTAGGATACCTTGTGGGTTCTCATCTAGGAAAAAAATGGGGAAGCTGAAACCGCCAATAATAGTATAAGGAATGCCGTTATAAGTTTTAAACCGTTAGAATTTCTAATCACTTAAAAAAAAAGAGCTGGATATAAAATAAGGGCAACACCAATGGTGTCGTTTCTAGGGATAGTTGTAACACCCCAACCGATGGCGGAAACATCGGGATGTCACGTATTGATGATTGTTCAGTAGCTCATGGTGAATAATAAATTTCATTAAATGATTTAAATGAATTACATACAATTGTTCTAGAATTTTGTACATCAAATTGAACAAAACTATACACATATCTTCAAGCATCAATTCAAATCTTCAAGCAAATAGAACCTGAAACATGTTAAGTTTGAAAATATTTTGGGTCAACAAAAGTTGGTGAGAATTACATAGGTTTTTGAGAAATAGTTGATAACAATAGTTTGTACAACACTCAGGGTTGTATGATGATAGAGTATGATACCGACATGCAACAATGCGTCTTTGTACAACCAAACCTTGTGTCGACTGATGACTAACTCGCAAGTTAGTTAAATGTTATTACTGTTATCGATCATCCCTGAGTCTATGCGGGTGGGATGGGTTTGTCAGACCTATAGCGCTATAATCTAAACAGGCGGCTTGATCATTGTTAATGATTGTACTGTGTCTTTTTGTTACAGTCAAATGATAGAATGATGTTGTAATTGAATCACAAGTAAATATGAGTAAATGATAGTATAAAATATTTGAACATGTTTCACCCCAAAAATAGTGAAAATAGAGTAAAGGGGCTATGTAAACTCACCTTGGTAAAATGTTATATCTGTTGAGAAATGTGTTGACCAAATGTATCAAGTATCACCCTAAAATGAGGTAATAAATATGTCTAAGTCTATCAAGTCTACAAATGTTTAAGTTCTAGGGCTTCGAATTGGGGATAATTGCTCGTTTGATTAATATTAAAAATATTCGCCAATTGAGAGAAATTTAGTAAATAAATAACTAAAAATCTTTTTATGAAATTTAAACTTAAGATGGTTACAAGAATGTGTTTAAAGTGTAAAAATAATTTTTATAAAATTATTTCCTTTAAAATAGATTTTTAAATCTATATATCACAAATTGTCAAAATTTAACTTTAATATTCAAAAATACTAAAATTAAAGAATTATTGTTTTAAAAATCATTTTTCTGTTCTAAATATTTAAAAATAAATTGTATAAAATTTTGGTGCAAAAATGATGAAAATTGGATTTATTATGATTTAATTATGATTAAATCTAACAAAAATTGATTAAAAATATTAAATAAATGATTTTTCTGAAATAAAAATCATTTTTGAAAAGCTTAATGTTATAAAAACTTAGGATAATTTTTGTGGAAATTAATAAGATCGTTTTGATATTTTAATGGATTTTTATAAATAAAATGGAATAAACTTGATTTATTTATTATATATAATAAATAAATAAATTTTTGAAAACTAAAAATTGTAAATAAATCTTTTACATCAGATTTGATAAATATAATTTTTTTAGAATTTATAAAAAGGTTTTAATATTTAAAAATGAATTTACAAGATTTAATGTATAATATATATATAAAAATGGTTTGTTGTAAAATGTAAAATAAATGGAAAAAGGGGTGTCCATGCTGGGACTCGAACCCGGTCCCTCTCTGAAACAAACCAAGGTCACAACCACTTGGCCTAGGCCAGTGGTTGTGATATTTCTTGTTTTAAAAATAAATAAATATACACGCGAAAATCCAGGTTTATCCCCAATTAATACATATGAACCCTAGAATCTGCAATTGGGCAAATCACACATCAATAGCCTGATTAACCATAGGGCTATTGATGTGTGATGGCCGATGAATAAAACCCACAAAACAAATTGGACTTACAGCGTAGTATTGTGTTCGATTGAATGGTCAAGTTAAAAAGTCAAACACGACCAAGAATAAGAACAGACTGATTATTGTGGAGAATTGGAGGTGGAGAAATGATTATGAGCGAGTTGTAATGATTGAGGAGTGTTCAATTTATAGTAGAACGATCTGGGATGAATAATTGGTAAGGTTGACCCACATTGAAGTCCATACGCGTTATTGGTTAATTTTGGTATCAATTGATGAGGATTAAACGTGTAGTTGACTTGTTATAGGCCGATAATCACGTATTAAAGATCAATGATAATTAATCTTGGCTTAATATGGCCATTTGCGAAATTTTAAAAAAAAAAAAATAATTCAGCTGCTGGTCGCTAACAGGGAAGAAGATCAGGTCCAAAACAAGAAGGTGTTAAATATAATTAGTGTATGGTTTAAATCAAATATGATGTGTAGCTCGGGTGGTCATGCGTCTGTGTGTGTGAGGTAAAGGTCCCCGGTTCGAATCCCTGGAGCAACACACATTTTTTTGTTTTAAAACAATCAGATATAGGGCTAGTGGACCGGACCCAGGCCTGGTCTGTGTTGGGCTTCGGCTTTCAGTCGGACAAGGGGGGGGGGGGGGGGAAAGAACTTGGGCTGCTGTTGGTTCTAACTAGTTTTATATATATTTTTTTTTTTTACATTATAGTTTATTATTATTATTATTATTATTATTATTATAAATCTATATATATATATATAGATATATATAAGTTGTGAATGAGGAAAAATAAAGACGTTGCCACATTTGTAAAAAATAAAGGCGTTTATAAAAAAAATATTTGGGGGAAAATTTTGCGATGTTACAGTCTCCCCTACTTTTGAAAACTTCGTCCCGAAGTTTATTGAAAACACAGGGTTGAAGGGGATTGAATAAAATTTAGGACAAGTGTGACTTGAAGAATTTTATGTTAGGGCATGACAATGAATAGAGTAATCTGTCTCGAATAGTGTGGATAGGAGGCGTGTTACGTGTGAGTTGATTTGCTAAATGAACTACTAGATATCTAGAGTTTACATTTGGTTAACTACCGAAAATTTTGATAGAATTCCACACCACCTTAACGTACCTGTAAATTTAAGATTACGTTCCGGACCGTAATCACTAATTTACCTTACATTAGGGTTTTGCGTCCTTCTATGACTCTCCGATTGTTGAGCAGGTCTGATAGTCTCCACCAGTCGTTGAGCAGGTGGTAGGGCCTCTCCCGACTGTTGGAAAGACATGATGACCTCTACCAATCGTTAAGTAGTGTTTGATAGTCAACTAATTGTAGTACAAGTAAGTAAGTATAGATATATCAATCAGTTCATATTCAAACAAGCATGCACACAGATGTTATGATAATACTAGAATTAATTACTTGCATCAAAAGCGTCATTACATAGAATTATAAGCGAACCACATTTAAATGGTGGGACTTGCTGTTGTGTAGTTGGAGGGTCTTGATCTCGGTTTAGTTTAGGGCATCGGTTACGGTAGTGATTTGGGTTTCCACATTCATAGCATTGACCATAGTTGAAATTACCAGGACGATTAGATTAGTAACCTGAGCAGGGTTGTAGATAATCGCAGCCAGTCGGGCATCAACACCTTTGTTGTTTTTGTTGTTGTTGTGGTTGGTGTTGTGGTTGTTGTTACTTTCCTCTTGGTTTTCACCACTGTTATTGCGAGTGCTACGACGTGGAGACAAGATCCGTAAGGGACACAATGAAGGTTCAATATGGCATGAAATGAATGAGGTGATATAAGGAATGTAATCATTTATTCATTAATTAAAACGAATAAACGAAAACGTTGACTTATCAAAGATTCCAGATTCTAATAACATATGAAGACATGCTTTAGCCTATAAGTGAACACTCATCCCGAGAATTCCCAGGTAGGCATCCGGGTCCCTCGTCTGATTGGGATATATGCGCAATGCCAGCCTAGACAGAAGACTCAGAATACAGGCGTTCACCCTTCCAGATTGCACGTGTTCGTTATTAAAATATAGAACTTCAACGAGATCTCAAGGTGGTTCAGGTTTAACCTGAGGAATTGTCCTATTATTCTAGGAGTAGATCCACTGATGGAGAGCAACCTTCTTGTAGGGATGAAAGTAGGGATAAGGAGTAGGAGGGAGATAGAGAATAGCAAGTAAAGGAAGCAAGTACTTGTTAAGTCCTATGGTTATAGACTAGATTATTTTTCTAATAACCTAATTCCCTATAACCATGGCTCTGATACCAATCTGTAACACCCCAACCGATGGCGGAAACATCGGGATGTCACGTATTGATGATTGTTCAGTAGCTCATGGTGAATAATAAATTTCATTAAATGATTTAAATGAATTACATACAATTGTTCTAGAATTTTGTACATCAAATTGAACAAAACTATACACATATCTTCAAGCATCAATTCAAATCTTCAAGCAAATAGAACCTGAAACATGTTAAGTTTGAAAATATTTTGGGTCAACAAAAGTTGGTGAGAATTACATAGGTTTTTGAGAAATAGTTGATAACAATAGTTTGTACAACACTCAGGGTTGTATGATGATAGAGTATGATACCGACATGCAACAATGCGTCTTTGTACAACCAAACCTTGTGTCGACTGATGACTAACTCGCAAGTTAGTTAAATGTTATTACTGTTATCGATCATCCCTGAGTCTATGCGGGTGGGATGGGTTTGTCAGACCTATAGCGCTATAATCTAAACAGGCGGCTTGATCATTGTTAATGATTGTACTGTGTCTTTTTGTTACAGTCAAATGATAGAATGATGTTGTAATTGAATCACAAGTAAATATGAGTAAATGATAGTATAAAATATTTGAACATGTTTCACCCCAAAAATAGTGAAAATAGAGTAAAGGGGCTATGTAAACTCACCTTGGTAAAATGTTATATCTGTTGAGAAATGTGTTGACCAAATGTATCAAGTATCACCCTAAAATGAGGTAATAAATATGTCTAAGTCTATCAAGTCTACAAATGTTTAAGTTCTAGGGCTTCGAATTGGGGATAATTGCTCGTTTGATTAATATTAAAAATATTCGCCAATTGAGAGAAATTTAGTAAATAAATAACTAAAAATCTTTTTATGAAATTTAAACTTAAGATGGTTACAAGAATGTGTTTAAAGTGTAAAAATAATTTTTATAAAATTATTTCCTTTAAAATAGATTTTTAAATCTATATATCACAAATTGTCAAAATTTAACTTTAATATTCAAAAATACTAAAATTAAAGAATTATTGTTTTAAAAATCATTTTTCTGTTCTAAATATTTAAAAATAAATTGTATAAAATTTTGGTGCAAAAATGATGAAAATTGGATTTATTATGATTTAATTATGATTAAATCTAACAAAAATTGATTAAAAATATTAAATAAATGATTTTTCTGAAATAAAAATCATTTTTGAAAAGCTTAATGTTATAAAAACTTAGGATAATTTTTGTGGAAATTAATAAGATCGTTTTGATATTTTAATGGATTTTTATAAATAAAATGGAATAAACTTGATTTATTTATTATATATAATAAATAAATAAATTTTTGAAAACTAAAAATTGTAAATAAATCTTTTACATCAGATTTGATAAATATAATTTTTTTAGAATTTATAAAAAGGTTTTAATATTTAAAAATGAATTTACAAGATTTAATGTATAATATATATATAAAAATGGTTTGTTGTAAAATGTAAAATAAATGGAAAAAGGGGTGTCCATGCTGGGACTCGAACCCGGTCCCTCTCTGAAACAAACCAAGGTCACAACCACTTGGCCTAGGCCAGTGGTTGTGATATTTCTTGTTTTAAAAATAAATAAATATACACGCGAAAATCCAGGTTTATCCCCAATTAATACATATGAACCCTAGAATCTGCAATTGGGCAAATCACACATCAATAGCCTGATTAACCATAGGGCTATTGATGTGTGATGGCCGATGAATAAAACCCACAAAACAAATTGGACTTACAGCGTAGTATTGTGTTCGATTGAATGGTCAAGTTAAAAAGTCAAACACGACCAAGAATAAGAACAGACTGATTATTGTGGAGAATTGGAGGTGGAGAAATGATTATGAGCGAGTTGTAATGATTGAGGAGTGTTCAATTTATAGTAGAACGATCTGGGATGAATAATTGGTAAGGTTGACCCACATTGAAGTCCATACGCGTTATTGGTTAATTTTGGTATCAATTGATGAGGATTAAACGTGTAGTTGACTTGTTATAGGCCGATAATCACGTATTAAAGATCAATGATAATTAATCTTGGCTTAATATGGCCATTTGCGAAATTTTAAAAAAAAAAAAATAATTCAGCTGCTGGTCGCTAACAGGGAAGAAGATCAGGTCCAAAACAAGAAGGTGTTAAATATAATTAGTGTATGGTTTAAATCAAATATGATGTGTAGCTCGGGTGGTCATGCGTCTGTGTGTGTGAGGTAAAGGTCCCCGGTTCGAATCCCTGGAGCAACACACATTTTTTTGTTTTAAAACAATCAGATATAGGGCTAGTGGACCGGACCCAGGCCTGGTCTGTGTTGGGCTTCGGCTTTCAGTCGGACAAGGGGGGGGGGGGGGGAAAGAACTTGGGCTGCTGTTGGTTCTAACTAGTTTTATATATATTTTTTTTTTTTACATTATAGTTTATTATTATTATTATTATTATTATTATTATAAATCTATATATATATATATAGATATATATAAGTTGTGAATGAGGAAAAATAAAGACGTTGCCACATTTGTAAAAAATAAAGGCGTTTATAAAAAAAATATTTGGGGGAAAATTTTGCGATGTTACAGTCTCCCCTACTTTTGAAAACTTCGTCCCGAAGTTTATTGAAAACACAGGGTTGAAGGGGATTGAATAAAATTTAGGACAAGTGTGACTTGAAGAATTTTATGTTAGGGCATGACAATGAATAGAGTAATCTGTCTCGAATAGTGTGGATAGGAGGCGTGTTACGTGTGAGTTGATTTGCTAAATGAACTACTAGATATCTAGAGTTTACATTTGGTTAACTACCGAAAATTTTGATAGAATTCCACACCACCTTAACGTACCTGTAAATTTACGATTACGTTCCGGACCGTAATCACTAATTTACCTTACATTAGGGTTTTGCGTCCTTCTATGACTCTCCGATTGTTGAGCAGGTCTGATAGTCTCCACCAGTCGTTGAGCAGGTGGTAGGGCCTCTCCCGACTGTTGGAAAGACATGATGACCTCTACCAATCGTTAAGTAGTGTTTGATAGTCAACTAATTGTAGTACAAGTAAGTAAGTATAGATATATCAATCAGTTCATATTCAAACAAGCATGCACACAGATGTTATGATAATACTAGAATTAATTACTTGCATCAAAAGCGTCATTACATAGAATTATAAGCGAACCACATTTAAATGGTGGGACTTGCTGTTGTGTAGTTGGAGGGTCTTGATCTCGGTTTAGTTTAGGGCATCGGTTACGGTAGTGATTTGGGTTTCCACATTCATAGCATTGACCATAGTTGAAATTACCAGGACGATTAGATTAGTAACCTGAGCAGGGTTGTAGATAATCGCAGCCAGTCGGGCATCAACACCTTTGTTGTTTTTGTTGTTGTTGTGGTTGGTGTTGTGGTTGTTGTTACTTTCCTCTTGGTTTTCACCACTGTTATTGCGAGTGCTACGACGTGGAGACAAGATCCGTAAGGGACACAATGAAGGTTCAATATGGCATGAAATGAATGAGGTGATATAAGGAATGTAATCATTTATTCATTAATTAAAACGAATAAACGAAAACGTTGACTTATCAAAGATTCCAGATTCTAATAACATATGAAGACATGCTTTAGCCTATAAGTGAACACTCATCCCGAGAATTCCCAGGTAGGCATCCGGGTCCCTCGTCTGATTGGGATATATGCGCAATGCCAGCCTAGACAGAAGACTCAGAATACAGGCGTTCACCCTTCCAGATTGCACGTGTTCGTTATTAAAATATAGAACTTCAACGAGATCTCAAGGTGGTTCAGGTTTAACCTGAGGAATTGTCCTATTATTCTAGGAGTAGATCCACTGATGGAGAGCAACCTTCTTGTAGGGATGAAAGTAGGGATAAGGAGTAGGAGGGAGATAGAGAATAGCAAGTAAAGGAAGCAAGTACTTGTTAAGTCCTATGGTTATAGACTAGATTATTTTTCTAATAACCTAATTCCCTATAACCATGGCTCTGATACCAATCTGTAACACCCCAACCGATGGCGGAAACATCGGGATGTCACGTATTGATGATTGTTCAGTAGCTCATGGTGAATAATAAATTTCATTAAATGATTTAAATGAATTACATACAATTGTTCTAGAATTTTGTACATCAAATTGAACAAAACTATACACATATCTTCAAGCATCAATTCAAATCTTCAAGCAAATAGAACCTGAAACATGTTAAGTTTGAAAATATTTTGGGTCAACAAAAGTTGGTGAGAATTACATAGGTTTTTGAGAAATAGTTGATAACAATAGTTTGTACAACACTCAGGGTTGTATGATGATAGAGTATGATACCGACATGCAACAATGCGTCTTTGTACAACCAAACCTTGTGTCGACTGATGACTAACTCGCAAGTTAGTTAAATGTTATTACTGTTATCGATCATCCCTGAGTCTATGCGGGTGGGATGGGTTTGTCAGACCTATAGCGCTATAATCTAAACAGGCGGCTTGATCATTGTTAATGATTGTACTGTGTCTTTTTGTTACAGTCAAATGATAGAATGATGTTGTAATTGAATCACAAGTAAATATGAGTAAATGATAGTATAAAATATTTGAACATGTTTCACCCCAAAAATAGTGAAAATAGAGTAAAGGGGCTATGTAAACTCACCTTGGTAAAATGTTATATCTGTTGAGAAATGTGTTGACCAAATGTATCAAGTATCACCCTAAAATGAGGTAATAAATATGTCTAAGTCTATCAAGTCTACAAATGTTTAAGTTCTAGGGCTTCGAATTGGGGATAATTGCTCGTTTGATTAATATTAAAAATATTCGCCAATTGAGAGAAATTTAGTAAATAAATAACTAAAAATCTTTTTATGAAATTTAAACTTAAGATGGTTACAAGAATGTGTTTAAAGTGTAAAAATAATTTTTATAAAATTATTTCCTTTAAAATAGATTTTTAAATCTATATATCACAAATTGTCAAAATTTAACTTTAATATTCAAAAATACTAAAATTAAAGAATTATTGTTTTAAAAATCATTTTTCTGTTCTAAATATTTAAAAATAAATTGTATAAAATTTTGGTGCAAAAATGATGAAAATTGGATTTATTATGATTTAATTATGATTAAATCTAACAAAAATTGATTAAAAATATTAAATAAATGATTTTTCTGAAATAAAAATCATTTTTGAAAAGCTTAATGTTATAAAAACTTAGGATAATTTTTGTGGAAATTAATAAGATCGTTTTGATATTTTAATGGATTTTTATAAATAAAATGGAATAAACTTGATTTATTTATTATATATAATAAATAAATAAATTTTTGAAAACTAAAAATTGTAAATAAATCTTTTACATCAGATTTGATAAATATAATTTTTTTAGAATTTATAAAAAGGTTTTAATATTTAAAAATGAATTTACAAGATTTAATGTATAATATATATATAAAAATGGTTTGTTGTAAAATGTAAAATAAATGGAAAAAGGGGTGTCCATGCTGGGACTCGAACCCGGTCCCTCTCTGAAACAAACCAAGGTCACAACCACTTGGCCTAGGCCAGTGGTTGTGATATTTCTTGTTTTAAAAATAAATAAATATACACGCGAAAATCCAGGTTTATCCCCAATTAATACATATGAACCCTAGAATCTGCAATTGGGCAAATCACACATCAATAGCCTGATTAACCATAGGGCTATTGATGTGTGATGGCCGATGAATAAAACCCACAAAACAAATTGGACTTACAGCGTAGTATTGTGTTCGATTGAATGGTCAAGTTAAAAAGTCAAACACGACCAAGAATAAGAACAGACTGATTATTGTGGAGAATTGGAGGTGGAGAAATGATTATGAGCGAGTTGTAATGATTGAGGAGTGTTCAATTTATAGTAGAACGATCTGGGATGAATAATTGGTAAGGTTGACCCACATTGAAGTCCATACGCGTTATTGGTTAATTTTGGTATCAATTGATGAGGATTAAACGTGTAGTTGACTTGTTATAGGCCGATAATCACGTATTAAAGATCAATGATAATTAATCTTGGCTTAATATGGCCATTTGCGAAATTTTAAAAAAAAAAAAATAATTCAGCTGCTGGTCGCTAACAGGGAAGAAGATCAGGTCCAAAACAAGAAGGTGTTAAATATAATTAGTGTATGGTTTAAATCAAATATGATGTGTAGCTCGGGTGGTCATGCGTCTGTGTGTGTGAGGTAAAGGTCCCCGGTTCGAATCCCTGGAGCAACACACATTTTTTTGTTTTAAAACAATCAGATATAGGGCTAGTGGACCGGACCCAGGCCTGGTCTGTGTTGGGCTTCGGCTTTCAGTCGGACAAGGGGGGGGGGGGGGGGAAAAGAACTTGGGCTGCTGTTGGTTCTAACTAGTTTTATATATATATTTTTTTTTTACATTATAGTTTATTATTATTATTATTATTATTATTATAAATCTATATATATATATATATAGATATATATAAGTTGTGAATGAGGAAAAATAAAGACGTTGCCACATTTGTAAAAAATAAAGGCGTTTATAAAAAAAATATTTGGGGGAAAATTTTGCGATGTTACAATAGTGACTCCGGACTCGACTCCCTCTAGGATTGTCTGAAAATAAATATCTAAAAAAACTCATGAAAAAATTAGAAATCAAAGCGAAAATGCTGAAGCTTAAGGTGCTTGGCCACTGGGATAGCGACTTGGATTGGTCACACCCTCTGAGTTAAGCATGCTGAGATGGAAAAAAAAATAATAAGTGATTTTAAATTCTCTTGGTTTTCTACATAAGACGGTTAGGAAAAGTCATGGTTGTTCCTTTTGTTTCATAAGCTTGAGGCGGAATTAGGTGAAACTGTGGCTTCTTTAGTGTGAGACCCTAGGTAGACTAAATGAACCTAAAATTTAACTAACATGATAAGGGGCTTATAAACCGGCGGTGGGGTTTAAGAGGACAAGTATACCTGCAATTGCAGTTGGCACGTGATTAGATTTTTAAAATTAAAGTAACCTATGTTTTGAGACCAGATTATTTGATTGTGATTCCATTGCATAATTCTTTTTCAGGGACGAAAAATAGATAAGTGTGAGGATATTTGATGTGTTGTAAAATATATCTAAGTCCTGTGTAAAGTTTGTATAATTTTCGAGTCGTTTACATAGTGTTTTTATTAGTTTTAGGCTTGTACCGGTCTATTTTATTTAGTTTAGGTCTTTATAGATTTTTATTTGTTCTGTCTTTTTTAGTATTTATCTATTTTTTTATATTTTGGTAGGTGTTCATGGACGTTGGAGCGTAAACGAGAAACTTTGGTCAAATCAAGAACACCTGATTCGAGAGCACGATGCCATAATACTATATATATCAATAGTATAATAATAATAATAATAATAATAATAATAATAATAATAATAATAATAATAATAATAATAATAATAATAATAATAATAATATAAATCATGACTTTGGTCATGAATTCACGGCCCAAAAGCCCAAGAGGAAAGCGGCGTAACCTTATTCTTTTGATATATTAACAAAGGAGGTCCGCACAATATAATAATCTGGAGGTAGCGAATATTATTTGAGGGGATTCTTTCGAGAGAGCAGGGGAGAAGCCGCACAGTAGCAGAAGCAAATATTATTATAGAGGCAGGCCAAGGATCAAAGGTTCTAAGTCAGGGAGCAAGTATTCGGGTGTTAATCATTCGGTTTCTTCGTTTTTTTATTATCTTTGTTTTAGACCATGATTGCTGAATTTTTATTTGACTTTGTTTCTCTTTTCAAGATGATTTGTTGCTAAAACTTTTATAGCTACCTAGGCTAAGACAAATAACTATGTTTTGATTTGAGTTTTCTATGGTTTTTGGAACGTGTTTTGGATTTATGATTCAGTAAAGATTTTGATTTCTCTAGATCTTGTGTATATGCGTAATTATTATTTTTTTATTGTCACTTATTCACTCCACTTGCACTTTTGTGAATGTCTTTCATGTATGAGTGCTAGTTAGGTTGCAGACTTTGTGTAGCAACTAGTTTATGGTCAATAGTCGCGAGTTTACCATAGGAGTGGTATTTGGTGGTTAGAAGATTTTAGGTATTCTTCCAAGTTCAATAGCTGTGAGGTGAGGGCTTGTTGGTATGTCTAGGTTGTTAGATTGCTAGGTTAGAGGCTTTGTGAGAAGATCTTCCTAGTTTCCCTTTCAACTCTTGCATATCAAGTTAGATCTAGGCTTCAATAATTACCCCTTGCACCTAGTGTAGTGAGGCTTTCGCGCTGTGAGGTAGATTGTCTAGCGGGTACTCGATCATAAGAGTTAGATAACTTTGAGGGTTTGTACTCCAACCGGTAGTTTAACAGCACAACAATATTCTAGGGTTTCCCCTTGAGAAGGGTCGAGGGTGTCTAGTTTATTCTGGATGTTTAGTATTTTAAGATCCCGGTTCCAAATCAATTCCATAACCATAGAAGCTTATCAGGCATAGTTAGGAGTCTGGTCTAGGTAGTGTCTTGTCATCATCTGAATTCAGCTCAGCTAAGTCCGTGTCTTTAATTCAGTTTAGTTAATCTTAGTTAACCTTTATTTTATTGCAATTTATTTTTCTGTAAAACCCCCCTTTAAAATAATAAATTAATTTAATAAGTATTTAGGATAAGTAATCGAGTCTAGTTTTCGTTTTCCATTAGAGTCTCGTGGGTTCGATATCCGGACTTACTTTAGCTATACTAGAGTCGATAGGTTCACTTGCCTGTCAGTAGTTTAGTTTTAGAGAGTCTAGAGTATTACTAGGTGTCTAGTTTTAGGTTTAATTTAGTTATTTTTATTAAACTACTTTTAGCACATCAATGAACAGATGGCTTCTCAGATCACCCAGCGATGGCGTGTGGCTATCACGCCCCTTGGGAGTTAGGAACGAATGAAAAATTACCAAACTGCCCTCGGACACTCTTGTTGCTTGACAAACATGTCCATCAGACACCCAGATATTACAAAATTGCCATCGGACACATGTTCTTAACCCGGACACACATATTCTTTTACTATTTTGTTCACCTGGACACTAAACATTCCACCTGGACACTCAACATTCATCTAGACACTCATTCTCTATCCGGACACCCTTTTCCAGCCCGGACACTCTTCTATTTGGGCCTGGTTATCACTTGTTAAGCCTAAAATTTCCACTCGGACACCGATTTGGATATCGAACACATTATGTTTAAAATCTTTATAATTTCTATAAGTCACGAGTGAATCTTTTGAGAATTAATAAAGATTTTCACTAAGTTTACCGTCAAAATAACTAAACAAATCAAGATTATTTGTTTGTTAGTATCTAATTTGATTCGTTTGGTGCAGAAATGGAAGCTCCTCGTGTCCCACAGTTCGAGAAAGACCACAATGTAGTGTGCTACCTCTCTAATCCTCCTGAAGACCATAAGCAGGAGTTTAATTCATTGATCGTTGGGCTAAACACATGTAGACTTACTCATGCTTTAAGAGAGAGTCCAGTTATTGTCACAGACTGAATTACTGATTTTTAGGACAATGCAACTACAAGGAAAACAGATACCTCAATACGCTCAAGGGTTCGTGGAAAGGAGGTGACTATTTCTGAAAAAGATGTTAGGGATGTATTCTTATTTGATGATTCCTCAAATGATCCAATTAACTATTCAAAGGAACAGATAATATCAGTACTGAGAAGAATGGGTTATGAAGGTGAAGAATCTGTGTCTCCATATGTGACAACAGTTAACGTAACAGGTCAACGACCGTACATGTTTCATTTATTGAGTCATTATATGTGCATTTTTAGACAATTTGCATACACTATACCCCCAGGCTAGTAGAGCATGAGTTAATCAGAAAACTGAACACAGTACACTTCTTTAAGTCATACAACACCCGAACATGCCATCAAACAAGCATTACAAGAGGTTGTTGCCCTCTAACATAATGCACCTCTAACACACGTTTGTAAACACAAAGATTATCATGGGATATCATTAAACAAACCCATGACACATAAGAAACAAAATACATGTTAATGTCGTCATCAAGAGACATGGAACTTAACAAACTCTTACCCTTGTGGAACCGGATGATATTCCTATATCAAAGGTGTACTAGAGGCTATACAACGAACAATCACAACACTATTAACATGAACAGGCCGACTTATTGACATAACATGTTAAGCATGGGATCATGGCCAAGGTATTTGTCTTAGAGACTATGCAAGCTATGCCCACATGTGTATAAACACACATACATACGGCATTACATGCACACGACACATATATGTATATGCATACCCACATGAAACACATGAAACAACAAGGCACCTTCACTTGACAAGAACATAACAATGACTCACATACACATATACACGCATGGCATCTCAATTTTTATCACCCTATGTGCACATCTACGATACAATCAAACACATAACTAGCTATCCTACAATTTTTGATGCCTTTTCTTACCCTATGAACTTGGCTAAAGTGTCACAAGCAAACATGGGACAAGACATTCCTACAAACCTTGACAACTTTTCCTTTCCTTTTGGATCTCGGCCGAAGCATTGCACACAAGCAACCTCACACATGTCTTGTTATCATCAAAGAGGCAAGGCATGATCTTACAACAATTTCACTTAGGAACACGACAAGCCTTAACTAGGAAACCCCATTCTTTGTCTTACACTAGGCCGGAACACATGGCTCAAGGCCACATTTGTCTTGTAAGAATGATTGTGACAAACTTACACCAAAATGGTAATCACACGAAAGCTTTCCAACCTCCCTAAGTCAACTCCCTACCCTTCTTAACTTAGCCAATCATAGAGTGAAGAATGTAAGAGCTATCACCACCACCATGTGACAATAACATCAAGTTTCCACCACCCTTTTCTTTCCCACATACTCGGCCTACTACACCCTATATATACACATGATAGTGATTGAACATGAACCTAAGAACTCACTAGAAAACAATCGCCCAAAGGAAGCTAGAAAGGAGCAACTTACACCCTTATAGATAACATTAGAACACACCATAGGAATGTCAACCTTTCCCCTTATGGACTACTACCCTATATCGAACACATGGTCTTGTTTTCCTCACCCTCTTGTTCGATGTACACCTAGAAAAGACAAAGAAATCTTTGTCTCATGAAGAGTCACTATCAAACTCATGCCACTAAGTTACACCTAAGTGGAAGGAGTAGACTTTCACCATAGGACTTACACAAGGAGGCTTGCCATATATATCACCTCTAAACCCATACATAGCGGCCAAAAACCAAGAATGAATGGATGAAAATGTAACACCCCAAAAACCGTTTATCATCTTTAATCTTGATTAAGTGAATAATAGGATTACTAACCAAGCATGACAAATGAATATTAGTAAATCCCTATCTTGGCCTAAATACTCTCACAATACTATTTGTTTAGTGTTATGACATTAAAAGCATATTTGCTAAACAAAAGGGGCAATCTTGACAACTCCCCAAAGTTAATATGTTGTAATGGAAATAAAATGCAAGATCATCTCCATAAGCAGGAGATCGATCTTGGCACCACAAAAACACACACACAACACACACTTAACCCTTAAGCTCAAGAACAAGTCTAATTCAAGGCCAAATCGAAGGGTTCTTGCTTGCATTTACCCTAAAACGGGTCATCTAGGCCTAACAAACCTCTAGGTAACATTCAATTGGCTTGATTTGTTGATTTATTTCATATGTGGTTAAGTGATAATTATAGGTTATTCTAAAAACGTGAAATTAAGAGTTGGTAGAGGTTGCTCTAGTACTAGAGGGTCTCATTATATGCTAAATTGTGTGTGTTTGACATAATACTTGTGTAATGAAGGATTCATAAGAATCCAAGTTATTGAAAGTATTGGGTTTTTGATGAATTGATATGAATTCCTTTAAAAACTAGAAAAAGATCATCTATGTTATAATCATGAGTGAAATCCTTGCTTGTCATGTTAAATATATACTATGGGTGTTGTAATTGGGTTTAAAATGGGTCAAGGAGATCTTGAAGCCATATAAATAACTTGGTTAAAAAGGCGCCTACAAGGTGTTTGCTAAAACGCCTCAATGAAACTTGATTTCAATTGAGGCAAAAGTCCTTTTGATAAAACCGGTATGAATATGTAAAATTGCGCCTATGAGCAAGTATCTAAACATGAATGTGAACTATCCAATCTAGGTGCAAAACTTGAGTCATCGGGAAGCCACTCGAGCAAGGATTCAAAGCAAAAAGGTCACGACTAAGGTAAGTCATATCTATGACTTGTTATAAATAAATACATGTATGCTTAATCAAGGATGATAACTTTAGTCATGTCAATAGTAAAAGATGTCTTTGGTGGTTTCCAAGGGATAGAAAAGATTGAATGAAAACCCATGTCGCAAGTCATAGAGGCCGAGCGAACGAGACCGAGAGAAATCGCACATGTGGCCATGGACACGAGGCACCGCAAAATACGGCATAAATGACTTGGGCATGAAGTTCTCTAGTCAAGTTAGGACTTGACAAGTGGTAAAACCCATAACTAGAACTTGGAAACTACAATTTTCTTATGATTTAGATATGTGCAAAAACTACTCGGGGTAGCCTAAAGGTGAGTAGATAAATGGCGGTTTACAAGTTAGAAACCGAAGAAGGAATATAAAACTACCCTTAACCATGTTAGTTGATCGCATGGGAACCATTAAACGCTTTCCAGAAAGCCCCGGGAGTAGTTTTTAGATGACCCAAAAGGGGCAGCTTGGTGCTGAAACATTTTGCACCTTGTCAGGATTTGGTGTAGGATACGCCACTTTTGGAGTTCCCTACGACAATTGCCTACGCCAATGGCGTAGGGTACGCCAATTTTGGCGTAGGATACGCCAACGTCAGAGTGCCTACGCTGAATTCTTCTGTCCTACGCCACCAGATGCCCTCTCCCTATGCCAATAGCGTAGGATACGCCAAATCAGCCAAAACTCGTTTTTTTTGTATTTTGCATCTAAATTCAAGCATAATAACATATTTGTGGGTTGTCTAACTGTGATAAACCTTTAGGTACTCAGCTACATGAACCGGATGGTGATCGAGGCTTATTTGAAGAACCGAACATGCTTAACTCGTCCGTTTCCGCAATGTTTTGATAAACTTATGAAGATACTTGGTTATTTTGTAATATGCTAAGTCGTAATTATAATTTAGGATGTTTGTACTAATCAATGTCGCTTTTGGATGTTAATGTGTTAAAGTAAACTATGAAATGCTTTAGCTTACCAAGTACAAACCAAGTATATTATCGTTTTAGTGACCCGCATTATGGGTAGGGTATTACAGAAAAGACAACTAAGAGCCTTACATGGATTAGGAAGCTAACTTATGACTAGATATGGAAAAGAGTTGTCAACTTACCTTAGAATTTGCCTATAAAAGGAGCCTTAGAACATCCAAACACCTTGCACCACTCATATCATAAACACTCATCCACTACACTCTCATACCACTCGGCTCTTGAAGCCACACCCAGAGAGAAACAAGATCGAAGGAAGGATCAAGGATCAAGCACTCGACTAGCCTCACACCCCTTCGAATAGGTAAGGTCTTTAGCCCTTCTAATCTTTTAAACACCATTCCATTCGATCTTAAGGCTCTACACCCGACCCTAGGCCTTAATCACTATCGGCTCACACACACACACACACACACACACACACTAGGAACGAGCATGATCACAATGTAATGGCTCAATGATATACTAAGCCTAGTAGCCGAAATCATCTAGAACAAATCGGATCTATATAAGCATTGTTATCCAAATAATGTCTTGAGGCAAAGTCATGGTGTAATAAAACATGTTAGCAATCGGATTTATGAATAAACTAGTGTTAAGACACTTGTGAAACTAAAAGCTTTCCTTTGGGTATAAAGACAATCGAGTCTCACTTAAAACGAACCCAAGTTGATTTCAAAACATCCATTGTTCTTTTACAAACATAGATCGGCCTAATAGAAGCCACTAAAGGATCGATTACTAGGCACATATTATGAAATTGTTTCGGCTATAGCTAATAAACATGTGTTAACAAGAGCCGAAACATGTGTTACCTCACAAATGGTTTCAAAAGAGGAAATAAACATGTGTTAAGCAATGTTTTCTCAAAAACCAACCACACATGGTGATTTTATGCTAACATACGGCCCAAATACCCCATGTGGGGCTCATTATAGTTCACCATGGACATTACATTCCGAAACAACAAAGTTTTGGAACTATATGTTTGTTAGATCATTAACAAGTGTCATGTACAATGAAACACACTAAACACAATGGTCCACAAGTGTCGGGTGAACAATTTGTATGATAAACAACATCGGGATGATTTACCATGTCCATAATGATCATAGGGTATCATTTGTCAGGACGGTGATCATCTACTAGCTCACTAGACCACACACGACTCAAACAGGTGAGTTTTCTATGGCCCCATTTTACTATTTTACATTTTGGGGGAAATACATGCATCAATACTTG
Organism: Ambrosia trifida; assembly: GCA_028751855.1. Classification (NCBI taxonomy): domain Eukaryota; kingdom Viridiplantae; phylum Streptophyta; class Magnoliopsida; order Asterales; family Asteraceae; genus Ambrosia; species Ambrosia trifida. The sequence continues at coordinate 34,269,841 of CM054125.1, read as the reverse complement.
TGTCAATTTCAAGTGTGTGTACATTCTAGCATGACCATCATGTGGAACATGAGACATATTGGTTCATGAGCTCACTAGTCCTCGTACAACGTTCACTATAGCCATTAGCTAGACATTTATCCATGGAACACTTTAATAGATCTATTGGTTTGACACCCCCACTCTTGGTTAGTCGCGCTAACCGGCCACATGCAAAAGAGTGTTAGTGTTCTACTATACATACATTGTCTTTAGTGTACAATGCATGAGGCACCACAATCACGAGGCTTGGTTACAGGACTCATGGTTCTCACAGTGATCATTTGCTTAGCTAGCTCATGATTGGTCAAACACGGATGACACGTTCATTTCACAGTACATTCGAAACCCATAGACTCACCAACATTATTGTTGACAAAAATTCTTTATGCATGTGTTTCAGGTAACTAATGGAGGGCCACAGAGGATTGAGGGAAGGGTTCGAGCATGCATACCGTGGTATCACTTTGATGGCTTTTGTCAGCTTCAAAACATCATGTTTTCAATTTCCATAAAGACAATGTTCATGTGCTTACACTATGCTTAATTCTCAATAAGATTATGACAAATTCCATCTTTATGGTGGTACTATTTTGAATAAATGTGTATTGCTTGAACCTTGTGCTTGAAAACTTTTCGATCGTCACATTCCCGTGTTTCCGCCTAGGCAGGGTGTAATACCATATCTGAAGAAATTGTTTCTGAGTTACTGGAGATTATTGATTCATATGTTCTTGGCTTGTTTGGGTGGAAGCAAGAGTAGTTTAGACCACATGAACTTAAAGTACAAATCTGGCATTGTTTCTTTGATTGAGGGTTGGAAATTTAATTACTCAAGGTGTGTGTTTGAAGATATGTTGATGAATGTCAAGACACTCAACAAGAAATACTTCTACAAGTTTCCAAGATCCGTGCAGATGATATTGGAGTCAAAGTATTTGAACTTGGAGAGAGCAGTAGATACATATGATCAAAAGTGTATGGTTTCATTGGTTTTTGATTTAATAAAGCAAAATAGGAAAGATGCCAAACAAGTATTTGAGGGAAGACACCCTTTGGTGAAGTTCGGGATTTTCAGTAAGATTGTTGAGGAAGCATTGGCTCCACCAAATGTTCTAGTTGCTGATGAACATGATGTGCAGATTATTGATCCTCATCCTGTTGAATAGCGTTCTCCTCTTGAGAATATTGATTTGACTGAAGTAGAGAGTGAAGATGAGGAGATTGTTGGTGAAAATGAAGAACAACATGATGTTGATAGATATGATGCTGAGTTTGATGATTATAATTTGGATAATGCTGAGATGGACTTGGAACAGGAAGCCAAGAAAGAAACGATTTATGAAAATGAAATGGATCAAGACATGACCATGATGCCTAAAGCATATGATTCAATTGATGTTAATGCTACCATACCTACAGTGGATGTTCTAGCTAACATCCTTGATACTGTTCGTGAAGCAGAACAAAGGAATCCTCCATCGAATGTTTCTACTGAGACAACAGTTGATGCTGAAGTTGCTGAGGACCCTGATATTGATTTACGACCGAGAAAAAGAAGCAAGAGAGATCCAAGACTATATGTTGGTGCTGCGACCACTACTGCTGACACTAATGTTGATGTTTCAGTCTCTGCTGTTGAAACCGCTTCTGCTGCTGAAGACATTCTAACCTCTACTATTGTGACTACAGGAGATGCTTGTTATTCCTGCTGTTACTGCTGCTTCAACTGCTCCTACTATAGTATCTTCTTTACCTGCTATAGAAGCATTCTCTCAATTCATGAGCAGTGTTCCTATTACAAGTAATCTTGATAAAGATGGCAGTTCGTCTGCCGCTAGATCAAGTCATTTGTTGTTTGATAAGGAGGCGTTAGAAAAGGCTCAAGTTGAGTTCCTTGCTGCAAGAAAAGGAGGAAAGGATGTAGATGTTAACTTTTTGACCACTGATGAAAGAGATGCGGGTAAAGGAAGGATAGATAGTGATGAAGATATTTTCTCTAAAGTGGATGTTCATCGTTTACAGTCTAGAGTTGTAGAGTTGGAAACAGATAACGTGTGGCTTTCTACTCAAGTTCAAAGTTTGATGTAGACAGTTGCTGAGAAGAATTAGAAGATAAATGAATTATAATCTAACTTAGGTGATGTATCGGCCAGACTGCTAAACTTAACTCAGAAGTTGGAGAACAAGTTTGGCAAAGAATTTTCTGAAATGTCATCCTCAGTTGAAAAAGTGATGACGCTAGCTGAGAGAGAAAGGTCACAGAAAGAACATGAGGAGCAGATGAGGAAGTATTATGAGGATCAAATTCCTCTAGTTAGATCTCAACCTCCAGGAAGAATATATGTACTTAGAAACACTGCAGAACCATCAATTGATCCTCTTGAAGATCAATCAAAGAGATTAGTAAATTATAACACCAGATAATTTTGATGAATATGGAAATAGAAGTGGAATAAACTGCTGGAGGTACAATGATGACAAAAGGGGTATTTGTTGTTCATAGAGGTAATGGTGTAGTTGAGTATTACGCTTCAACTTCTGCTTTCAACTCGTGGACCAAAGTGGATTTGTCTGAATTGGCGCAAGCTCTATTTATTAATCAAGTCAGAAATCCAAGGAATGTCATTGGTAATGTCACACCCCGCCAAGGCTGAAACGCGAGGTGCGACTTCGAATGATTTCCAAGCACATAGGTCACATGAGCTTTAATTAAAATAAAATAGGAACTTCCATTAAACAACCAAGTTTTACAAACAGAACGTTAATTGTTCAAATTTAAAACCATTGCATAAAAATGCTTAGGGTTAAAATGACACAACAATGGTTTAAAAGGAGGTATCCCATAAATGCTCGCACGCGATCTTCTCAAGTTCCATACTCCATGCTAATTTCCTGAAAAACATGCATGTAAAAATATAGGTCAACACAAAGTTGGTGAGTTCACGGGTTTTAATGAATGAACATGTAATCCAAAACCGACTAAATTATCGCTTAGCTAGGGCAATAATTAATATGTGATCTGACATGAGCCCATAACCAAACCTTGACATGTTGTGTCTCGCTCATTGTACACTTCAGACAATAAAAAAATGTGAAATACAAGCACTCTTTTAATATTTGTCATCCGGTCAGAGCGACTGACCAAGAGTGGGGGTGTCAACCCAATAGATCTATTCCGGTGTTTCATGGCTAAGTCCATAGCTAATGGTTATGGTATGATGTATGACACGAATGCTTAATGGATCCTGAACCTTAATGTCTCATGTTCAAATAATAGTCACGATTGTAACTGAAAACGGTACGCATGTTTTTCCTCCAAAAAAATGTAAAAATAGTGAAAAGGGGCTGTGAAAAACTCGCCTTGTGTGTGTCTGGAAATGAAATACTTAGCCTAGAGCTAGAGTATCCGACCTGCGTGTCCTATGTAAGAAGAACATTTTAGGTCTATGCTACTTGTGTTGTCTACAAGTTGTTCACTTGTTTTGTTCGGCCTTGTAACTTAACCCTTTAAGTTATGTGTGTGTTTGATGTAGGGATTTATGTGTTCAACAGCTTGTTTCCCCAAAAGATACAATGTTTATCTTTTAAATGTACAATATTAGGGTTTCTAGGTGTAATTTCCCCTTAATATTAACTCATGTCTTGTGTTGTTAGATATATATACATACCATATTCATGTATTTTTACACACTGTGGTGAGTGTGTGCACTCATATGTTTTAGGCTTTAACACGTTTAACTCAATATGTGTGTATGTTTACCAAATACATGTAATTTAGTTTACTAGATTCATAAGTCTAGTGAAAATATATCATCCTTGGTGTTGTGGGTAAAAATCCTCAGGATGATTTTACCTCACATCCCTAATATGTCATCCCCAGGATGCTGAAGGACTTGACTAACTTCAGGATGTGACAGTATCTCAGCGTGTGCACATCCTAAGAATAAGCTAACGAGTTGATTCTTCTATGTATGATTGCAGGTACAAATAAGTTATAATATGGATTTATATGCTTGGTAACATCTATATTATCACCCTCAATTAAAGAAGTCAAGGATAGAGATACAACTCATGGTCAAGACAGAAGAAATAGTCAAGATGAAGTCAAAACTATAACCGATATACATTTAATATCGGCGATAAACAAGGAAACAGTTGGATCATTGACTAACTAAGGAGAAACCGTTAACCAACGGCTACTTTCTATTGAAGAACTCCAACATTCACCTGAAGAAGCTGTTACGCAACATTGAAGACTTTAACTACTTATCATATTTCGTGGGGTTGTTTTGTTAACTTCATGTACTATATAAAGTGGGTATTGGACGTGTATAGGACATTTACAGGCACATTGCTTACACTATAGGTACACACATATACACTTAGCTGATAAAAAACACTCACACAATCATTGTAATCATAGTACACTCGTCCACAAACTCATCCAAAGTTGTATCTTTTTGCCATTTTAATATTAACAAACAAGGCATGGGCCTAGTCTCCTCCCGAGGTTTTATGCCGGCGATCTACAACTGATCAATGTCTTTCCTCGTAGATCATGTGTTGTTCTTCTCGTTATTTGCTTTATTTGTCTATTTCTAACAGTTCCATCCTGATGATATAACTGTCCATCCTGAGGATATAACTATTCATCCCGAAACTAACCTAAGCCATCCCAATCATAGTTGTCATATTTTCACTTATTGAACATCTTGATACACCATCTTAAGAATATTATTGATTTACAAACATATTTCAACACATTTAGCACTCTACCTCACATAAACTAATTTGGAATACAAAGTTGTATGTGCGTGAAAGGATCGATAACAAACAAAGATTGATCAAACAAGTTAGTTTCAGGTGCGGAAACCCTAAAACTATCACAAAATAATAATCAAACAGATTCAAACACACAGATCATCATTTTCAAACGTTTTCATTAATAAAACACTTGTTTACACGTTGAAATATAGATACAATCAAGGTATGAACGATAAACAGGTTTAACAAAACACTAGAGAGAGTTTCTGAAAGTGGAGGGAATAATAATGATCAAAAGTTATATTCAAAAATCAAACTTGTCTATTTATAGACTGCACATTCGCCCAAATTGTTTGTGCGAATGTGCAGGTTCGCCCAAACCATAGGGTCGAACCAAGTTCTACTATAAACTAAGTCTTCATTCGTCCAAACAATCTTCCTTCGCACCTTTCATACTTCCTTCGCACCTCTTAATCCACTCCTTCGCACCTTCGACATACCAAAACAAAATGTGTTGTACAATCCAAAGCTTTAGTCGCACTTTTGCATCTACAAACTCCCCCTCGACTATTGCTTGGATTGTGTTCGTCGTTGTTCGTCCATCCTTATGTTCATCAGTCTGATGTGTCTTTGAATGCTTTGTTCTCTTGTCAACACCGGTTCATGAAATTGTTTTTGTTTCTTCGTTTTCAGCTCTGGCACCTTTTGCTTCTCCACATACTTTCCCAACTTTTCATCATAGTCACATCCAGCATTGATATCATACGCAAAGCATAGAAATACCACACGTTGGTACTTTCCTGCTTGCTCAGCATCTTTTGCATCTGAATAGATCGGATTGTAGAATAGCATGATAATATCCTCATGTGAACAGTTTATCAACCACATGGGATCAACGATATGCACTTTCTTGTAGTTCGACTCTGCATCTTTCAACACAATCACGGCCTCTGCAATCTTCCAATCATAATACCACCAGATAAAGTCTTTGGCAAAGTGTTGCGGAATAGGCATCAAAGGAATCTTTTTCAACACTTGCGGTGGTTTGTATTTTAAAGTCACCTTGGGCATACCAGTTATCAAATCAATATCCTTCTTATGAACAATTCGCTTTGGATATTGTGGTGTAAACAAGTCCCACTTGGTTCGGCTCTCTCTAGTCATCTTCTCAGCAAAATAAGTAATCTGACTATTTGACGCTCCCGTTAAACGGTGACAACAAATATCTCTGATTGCCCAATAAGGAAGGGTCTTCAAGTGATGAAACTTGTCGAAATACAAAATCCCCTTTTCCCACTTTACTGCGAAGCATCTCAACTCTTTAACAAACTTCCAGGCCAATGCACGACCTTTGAAAATACTATTGTGAAGTTTGTAAAAGCTTCCTTGAATATCAGGTTTAGGACGATTGTTTTCCTTTTCTTTCAACTTCTTCAACAACTCTTTCAAACTTTCTGACTGCTCGAACCGTGGCTTGTCATGCCCTTTAAAGATTTCATCTTCAAATGCTTTGCTCTTTTCTTTTGCTAGCTTCTCGACATGGTTTAGTAGTTCATCTGAGAAAGAGAATCCACAATCTTGATTCGTCCTGAAATATTGTGGATATTCTTCGCTTGTAATATCTTCCATTTCAACTTCCTCGAATGCATGGACATCATGATCATCCGAATGATTTCCAGCTTCTTTCTCAGGAATCTTTGGAATAAAGTTGTCTGCAAGTAATTCATCCAACGTCTTGCCTACTTGTTTTGCTAAACCTTCAAGAATCTCTCTCGAAATTGCCGCTGAAACTTCCCCATCCTCAAGATCAGGGTCATCAAACTCCAACTCGAATAGTTTATTGTTTGATTCAAATATTTCTGGGAACCTGCTAGTCATATCGATCGTCCAGACTCGATCAGTAAGCATCTGGCGATACTTGTTCTTATCTTCTTCAGACAGTGACTGCAACTTCTCGTTCCAGAAGATATCATCATCAACATTCTCACCAGGAGCTTTAGAGCTCGATTCACCACCCTTATCCGAGTCACACTTCTCGTATGTAAATTTGTCAGCGTCATCATCATCATAATCATCATCACTACTATCATCAAATGCAGAGCCGTTTCTATCACTCGAACCATCATCCGATCCTCCATCATCCTTATCATCCTTCTTCTTCTTCTTTGTATCATTACCAGCATCTTCATCAAGTTCATCATCTTCTTCTTCATCAGTTAGTTCATAATCAACTTGATCTTCTTCTCTTTCTTTGTCTACTTCACCAGCTTGAAGTTGAGGAGCTTGAGAGTACAAGTTCTTGATTAGATCATCCATATGCTTGTTACTCTTTTTCAGCTGTTTATTCTCCTCCTTCAAGACTATGATCCTTCTGGTGTTTCGTTGCTCATGCTTCAGCAACTTCTTGTTTTCTCTCTTCAATCTCTTGATTGTCTTCTTCAAAGTTTCATTATCATCTGCCGATGTGACTACAACTTCCAACATCTTCTTATCATTGGATTTTAACTGCTCAATCTCCGTCTGTTGTTTGTTAATCAGATTCATCATTTCAGACAGTCTCTGATTCACAGCAGTCATGATGTCACTATCCACCGATACTTTTGTCTTCTTTGGTGGTTCAACAGCATCAGGCAATTTACCTTTTCTGATCTTCTTGAGCACATTATCCAATGCCTCATTCACATCATCCATAGGTATTTCTTCAGTTTGTGGTGTGCTTGATGTTGTTGCAGTCTTCTGCTTCTTATGAACTGGTGCAGTAACCGGTGATTTAGAAATTGTAGCTAGTGGCAGTTTCTTACCAGCTATCAAAGATTCTATCTCTTTCTTCCTCTTAATGCTTGGCTTCTCCTGTTTCTTCTTCTTTTTTATAACAGCTTGCACAGGAGAACCAACAAACGTCTCTTCAACATTAAAACCCAAATCTTCTACATCAACAGGAATAGGGCTTTTGTTCCCTTGATCTTCAACATTTTGGCTAGCAGACGCACCAGCCTCAGTGGCCTTGGGCATGGTCGTCTCTACCGTCTCAGCATCAGAATTCCACTGTTCTTCCTCTATCGTCTCTTCTGAATCAACAGATGCTTCATCAACTATGTGTAAACCCTTTTTCGCCATACTCTTACTTCTTCTTTGAGTACTTTTCTTCTTCTCTGGTTCAGAAATCTCAATCCTTATCTCTGGTTTCTTTGTCTTACCACTCTTCGCGCCTACATTCACAACTTGTCTCTTGCGCTTAGCGTCAGGATCAACATGATGTAAAGGATTATCCTGATCAGAATCACTGTTTACGTTCCTTACCAGCCCCTCACCCGGATCTGTGTAATCCACTCTAGCTAGGTGTCCAAACAAACGTCTAACCGGAGGACGTTCTTCAACAGACAAACCTTTATAAGCTTTCATCCTAGCGAGTGTGTTCAACGACATGTGTTCCTGAACAACAATGTGTTTAGGATCTCTTTTCAGCTCTTTGTACTTGTGATCGAATATCATTTGAAGAAAACGAGGATATAAAAGAAACTTCAGGTTCCTCGTGCCATTAACAGGCTCCAATAAATGAGACATCAGCATGCCAGAGACATTGAACGGTTTGTTCAATACTAAAGCAACCATCATCGAACTGATGCTCTTCCTCATTAAATCATAACCTCCTGCCGCAGATCCGAAAACGTGAATCAAAACATGTGCCAGATACTTGAATTGTGGGCACAGTTTTCCTTTATGCAACGAACCGTCAGTGATAGGTCCGTTGTACTTCATCCTGAGAAAGCACTTTCGTTGATCCATGAATGTAAACTCCTTTGGATCTTTTGGATCATCATTCAGATTCAATGCTTCTCTCAAATCCTCTTCGCACACAATGACTCGTTGTCCCTGAATTTTGCTCGTCAAGCAAGATTCGCACTTCCAGAAATCTAGTTTAGCATTAGACCAGAATTCCTGTATCATATCTCTGTAGATCACTGTCGGCGTAGCAATGGCATCAATCACCCTGCTTCTTTTCAAAAACTCAATGATGCCGACGAATTCTGTGTGCTTCTTCACGTCTCCAAGATATGCACAGCAGTTGTGCGCATTCTCAAAATCTAGCTGTTTAACAGGCTGTGATGAGGATCCTGCTTGTTCCGTTGTCTTCTGTTGATCAGACATCGTAAAATCTGCAAAACAAACAAAGACACATGTTAAAAAATCGACAAAACATCAAATTGAAAATTTTTGGTCAAAAACTCCTCCTTCGCCCAAACGGGGGTACGAAGGTGGTTTTGTAAAGGTACGAATGAGAAAATAATAGGTACGAATGTAATGGTTTTGATAAAATGTTTCATTCACCCAAATAATTCTCTTTCGCCCATTTCATTTTCTTCCTTCGCCCATTCGAATTGGTCGAAGGAAACAGTTCATGTTTTTGAAATTTCAATTTTGAAATTTGATGATCCTAAACTTGTCCATTTGATTGAAATCAGTCCTAATAATGCCGATAAACATTTCTAAAACAACAGTTTCAACAATTATTTATTGTGTTTGTGTTTTCACCCAAAAACTAGGGTTTAAACCATGATTGAACAATCTGACAAGTTTTAAACTCTGATTTTGGTTCTATCTCCCCCTAAAACACACACACAATAAACCCTGAGCATCAATTGGTGTTATTATGTTGATTTTAAACGATTTTAGACAGTTAGGGCTCGGAATTGTAAAACAGAGATTAAAACTTGAATCCGTGATGATAACCTGTTAAAAGGATAGCAAAATGATCAGTGTGAATGCAGTAACACAATGACATGATGTAAAATGAACGAGCAACAAGGTGAGTTTAAGTGTAAAAATCTGGAAAAAATATAACTGAGGTTCGAATGAGAAGATGGGTATATATAGGCTTGCCCCTTCGCCCGTTTTGGTCATACGAAGGAGATACTTTTGTCTCCTTCGACCCTATTAAAAGGGTACGAATGAAGTCAAAAGGGTTCGAATGAGAAAATTTCATGAACACTCTCCTTCGCCCGACAAAACATACGAATGAACAAGTAAAATCCCACATTCGACCAAACGAATGGGCGAATGAGAATTGGGATTTTTGAAAATTTTCCAAATCTCAAAAACGAGTCCCGGTCCAATTATTTTCCAACTTTTAAGCATCCAACATTCATGTTTTCACATTTGAAAAGTTACAAAGCTCAATTGGTGTAACAAGGTTTAGAAAATCGACATCAACCACCATCAGTTATCAAAAATAAGATGAAAAAGAAAAATCTTTTTGGATTTTCTAAAGTTTATGCTAAAACACACCTAAAATCTTTTTGAGTTTTGTAATTTTTGACGAGAAAATAAAATGCAGAAATGTAAATGAAAACTGTAAATATTTTTGGGATATCCAGTAAAGGGATCTTATCAGTTTTTGAGAAATCTGATCACACCGTTGATCTTTTTGAAATTATTATCATTAAAGACAATGTGTGATCTGGCAACTGCTGATATTGTGATCCACATAAACTCACATGCAGACTTTTGTGCAGTGCTTTATACTGATACTGATATTTATAGTATAAACGCAATTGTCTGTGGTTCCCACACACACGACATACTCCCGTATCAAGAAGTAAATACACAAAGACTCATTGTAAAGCGTGATTATGCTTTCGTCGTCTGTAATTGTACAAGATATAATGCATAGAGGTATACAGGTCAGCAAATTAATGCAGCAAAGTAACATATGCACTATACCAGGTTGAGGACTGATATTAATCATGATTTGCATCAATGATCAATACGATGTAATAGATAATCTTTGATCATCATATAACATGGAAAGCTCCTCAATTCGGTAACTTTAGGATTTGGCATATAGCTCTTTTATAAAGACACCCTATCTGATCTAGGTCCGTAATGACTTACAGCAGAAGATCAGAGAGGCTATCCCCAGACAAATAATAACATAACAACCCTAAACCTCCGAGTTTTGTACATATACCCTATCAAACGAAATTACGGTACTAAGACCATATGCCCATGAGGAGTTCATCCACACAACAAATCGTTTGATATGTATGTATCAGGCACGCAGTAATAGGTCTACGAAGCCTATCAGCACATCGCACAGACTCAGACACACGCCCTATATAGCATTACATTATTTAGAATGTGTCAGATCCCCACTGATGTACTATCATTTCCCTTTATACTCCAGGAAATCATTGTAGAATTTTCTGTTTTTTTTTATAGATTTTCGAATTTACTGTTCCCAAGGATAAGCTGGAGCATTTCAAATATGTGACTGCCCAGATATCGTTTGTTCACAGAAATCTGACGGCATTAATCTAAGGGAAGAAGATATAGCAGTCAGCAAAGAAATTTTTCAATTTTTATGGATTTTGAAATTTTTCAATGTTTTTGGATTTTCGAAATTTTTCTGAAAAGCAGTTAAAATTTTTCAATGTACTATCATTTCCCACACAACAAATCGTTTGATATGTATGTATCAGGCACGCAGTAATAGGTCTACGAAGCCTATCAGCACATCGCACAGACTCAGACACACGCCCTATATAGCATTACATTATTTAGAATGTGTCAGATCCCCACTGATGTACTATCATTTCCCTTTATACTCCAGGAAATCATTGTAGAATTTTCTGTTTTTTTTATAGATTTTCGAATTTACTGTTCCCAAGGATAAGCTGGAGCATTTCAAATATGTGACTGCCCAGATATCGTTTGTTCACAGAAATCTGACGGCATTAATCTAAGGGAAGAAGATATAGCAGTCAGCAAAGAAATTTTTCAATTTTTATGGATTTTGAAATTTTTCAATGTTTTTGGATTTTCGAAATTTTTCTGAAAAGCAGTTAAAATTTAAACTAAAAAGTGATAGACTGAGGTGGTGATCAGTCCTGTTTTTCTTTAATACCATTAGCTTTCAAAAGATAATCAAATCTGGATTTGTCAAAAGCTTTGGTAAAAAGATCTGCGCGTTAATAATCAGTGTGGATTTTGACCATATCGATCAACTCTTTAGCATAACAATCACGGATAAAATGATATTTAATCCGGATATGTTTAGCCTTTGAGTGATTTACTAAGTCTTTTATTAATGCGATTGCAGCTTCATTATCACAGTAAATAGGGGTTTTAAGAAATTGCAAACCGTAATCCACCATCTGCTGTTGGATCCAAAGAACCTGTGAGCAGCAGCTCGATGCTGAAACGTATTCTGCTTCACATGTGGATAGTGCAACTGCGGTTTGTTTCTTGCATTGCCAGGTCACGAGCCTGCTCCCCATAAACTGACATCCAGCCGTTGTGGATTTGCTGTCTTTGTCACAGCCGCCCCAATCTGCATCACTAAAAGCGATTAGGTCAAAATTATCATCATGAGGGTACCAAAGTCCTTTCGATGGACAACCCTTCAGATATCTAAGGATACGCTTGACAGCTGCAAGATGACTCTGTTTCGGCTTCGATTGATATCGCGCACAAAGACATGTCACAAACATTATATCAGGTCTTGACGCTGTGAGATACATCAGAGATCCGACGATTGCTCTGTATGTAAATGGATCAGTCAGCTCCCCCTTAAGGTCAACTCCAATCCCGTGATTTGGCTGTATTGGGGTATCCATCGGCTTCGAATCATCCATCTGGAATCGGCTCAAGACTTCAAAAACGTATTTTGTCTGGTGAATAAAGATCCCCGTTGGTCTTTGCTCCACCTGCAAACCGAGGAAAAACTGCATTTCTCCCATTGCGCTCATTTCGAACTTTTCCTGCATAACTTGTTCAAATTCCCTGCACAAAAGTTCGTTAGTTGACCCGAAAATAATATCATCAACATAAATTTGTACGAGAAGCAAATCATCTCCTGTTCGTTTCGTGAACAGTGTGCAGTCTACCAGTCCGCGTTTAAATCCTTTCGAGAGAAGATACGTGCTCAGCTCCTCATACCATTGTCTCGGAGCCTGGTGCAACCCGTAGAGAGCTTTGTTTAACACATAAACCTTATCCCGGTGAATAGGGTCCTCAAAGCCTGGCAGTTGACCTACGTAAACTTCCTCTTTGACCACACCGTAAAGAAAAGCGCTCTTTACATCCATCTGATACACCTTAAATTTCTTCCATGATGCAAACGCGAGGAACATTCTGATAGCTTCCAAGCGTGCAACCGGTGCATAGATTTCATTGTAGTCGATTCCTTCAACCTGATGAAAACCTTGAACGACCAAACGAGCTTTGTTTCGCACTATGACTCCTCTGTCATCCTTCTTGCACTTAAACACCCATTTGGTTCCAATTTTCTTTCTTCCAGGGGGTAAATCTGTCAGGGTCCATACACCAAGTTTCTGGAATTGTAATAACTCCTCCTGCATTGCTTCCACCCAGGCGTCATCCAAAAGAGCATCCTTGTATGTCCGCGGCTCGACCTGCGAAACATAACAAGCAAATGACCAGTCATTTTGAAAACCAGATTTCTGAATTTTGGCATATAAAGCAAGGTTGCCAATGTTTTCTGGTGCTTGAGCATTTCTCAGCTGCCCTCTAGTCATCACACTGCTACCAGGATCACCAATAACCTGTTCAAGCGGGTGTATCCAATGTATCCGAGATTCCGGATAATCAGGTACTTGTACTCCCGTTTGAGTTGTCAAATTCTCTGTAGAAACCAGATCATTACCCACATTGTCCAGAATAGCTTCACTTGTTGCATCATCGTCTTCATATTCTGATTCTGATGAATTAAGCGATGTAGAAGCCTCTTGGAACACTTCTTCTTCCATCACAGGAGCAGTGGTATCATTAGAAGCTGCTTGGGGGTTTACCGTGATCGGACGCACTAACAGTGAAGTTGCGGCGTTTTCGACCTCGTAGTATAAGCGAAGTACAGCTTCTTCAACCATGCTATCTAGATTGAATGATTCAAAGAAGTCTTTGTAATCAAACATCCAGTCTGGTCCTCCACCTTGTACATTTTGTGTATATCTTTGAACTTCGACATTAGTCCACTCCTCGACTTTTCTAGTTCTTTTGTTGAATACCCGTTTTAATGGGGTTGCATATCCAACAAAATAACCTTCTCCGCCTTTGGTGCAAACTTCTCCGAAGGATTCAGCATTGTACATGGGGCACCAAATGGTTCTAGATACTCCAGATTCGGCTTGCGTCGGTTCAACAGCTCATAAGAAGTCTTGCCAAACTTCTTCACTGACAAAACACGGTTAAGAGTATAACATGCCGCGTAAATAGCTTTGTTCCAGAACATGACTGGAAGATTTGAATCCGCAAGCATAGTTCTAGCCGTCTCTATAAGAGTCCTGTTCTTTCTCTCTGCGACACCGTTCTGTTGGGGTGTATACGGAGCGCTATATTCATGATGAGTTCCTTTGTTTGCACATAGATCCTCCATCTAAGCGTTTTTAAACTCCGTCCCATTGTCACTCCGGATTCGTTTGATCTTCAGACCATATATATTCTCCAGACGTGTAAACAGAACCTTCAGGTTGTCAAAAGTGTCGCTTTTCTGATGCAAGCACATTACCCATGAAAATCTCGAATAATCAACTGTCACCATAAGACAGTATAACTCCCCGGCATGACTTTTACGCCTGACTGGACCGAATAAGTCCATATGCACACGTTTAAGTGGCAGCTCAACGGAATTAACATTCTTTGGTCTATGGGATTGTTTGTGCTGCTTTCCCTTTTTGCAACTGATACACTTGTCGTTCAAATGGAAGTGTTTCACATTAACTCCCGTGACAAGTTCATTCTTCACAAGCTGATTCATCTTTCGCAAATGGATGTGTCCCATTCTCCTGTGCCACATAATCGATTCTTTTTCTGTAGCCTTGGAGAGGAAACACGTGACTTGGCCATGGGTGGTCATTGCTTTGGACATGTCGAGAATATACAAGTTGTTAACTCTCGGTGCCTTCAGCATCACCCACTCTTTCGGTAGCTCAAACCCAGGTTTCAAGATGTAGCAGGATTTGTCATCAAAGTACACAGAAAATTGTTTATCACAAATTTGACTAACACTGAGCAAATTATAGTCTATCTGTTTCACATAAGAAATCCGCTCAAATGTTACGACCCCATTGCTTACACTACCCTCCATCGTAATGTAGCCCCCCTTATTACCAGCAAATGCCACATAACCTCCGTTAATGTTTTTGATGTCAAAGAGTAGCGTGAGGTCCCCTGTCATGTGACCAGAAGCTCCACTATCAACAATCCATAGGCTGCTAACAGGGCCAGCTGGAGCTCCCTGCACATATAAAGTAGATCAATTAGTTCTTTCGGGGGACCCAAGCCTGTTTGGTCTTGGGTCTTTGAACTGGTTGTTTCAAAGAATCTTTTGAATCACAAACATCATGGGTTACTTCAACCCCTTTCTTCTCACTCACAATCTTCTTTTTCTCATTCTTCTCACTCTGTGAAGTGTAACATTTCGCATTTTATTAATTATACGTTACGACAAGATCTAATATTTTTAGTGAAATTTTGAGCCTAATGCGATGATTATTATTATTCATACATATACATATATATATATATATATCTTTAAAAATAAAAATAATAATAATAATAATAATAATGATAATAACTATTATGTTAAAAAAAACTAATGTGTTAATTAAGCCCAAAACCTAACTCTAAGCCCACCTTTTTTTTTTTTTGGAAATTCTGAAGGCCCAGACTCCCACGCCCAGACTCCAAGTCAGAGCCCAGCAACAGACCGGCCCACATGAGCCACTACCCCCCTTAATTCAGTTTATAAAAAAAAACTTGTGTCCTTGTCGGGTTTCGAACCCGAGTCACTACACACACACGCGCCTTAACCAGCTGGGCCACACCCTTCAGTTGGTTTTAATCCAACTTAAATTATATATAAGGTCATTCCCTTCTGTTCCCTTCTCCTTCCTTGGCTCTGTTCAACGAGCAGCAGCAATAGTTATATAATTTTTTTTATTTTTTTTTCTTTTTTTTCTATTTTTGACCAATTGATTAACACTATTAACGCAACATTAACCACGATTTGACTTGGATTCGTGATTACCGGCCTATCAACCATCATTACACGTTCAATTAGCGTTTAATTCATACCAAATTTGGCTCGAGACGCGTCAAAGTCAATACTTGCCAATCGAACACTCGAGCCACTACCCTATAAATTGAAGCCTTCCTGGACCATCCCAACTCGCCACTAATTCTTTCTACACCTCCAATTTCTACTCATAATCATCTGTTCTTGAGCCTTTGTACGAGTTTGACTTCGTGGCTTTGACCATCCATTCATATACGAATCGTGTTTGTAAGTTTGATTTTGTTTATGGGTTTCAATAATCGGCGATTACACAGAATTTACCCTATGGTTAATTGGACTAAATCTGTGTAAATCGTTCAATTGGAAAACTAGGGCTCGAATTGTTTATAATTGGGGAAGAACACCAAGAACAGTTAAGCTATTTAATTTAAACAAACTGAATCAAAACACAACCACAGGTCTAGACCAAGTGGTTGTGTTGTTGGTTTGATACACAGTGGGCGCGGGTTCGATCCCTGCAACCACCACTTCTTTTTCTTCAATTGTTTTGTTTTCTTTAACAAACAATATATTTCTTTATTTTTTTTAAAATTCATTTTAAATACCAAAACTCTCTTAAAAATTCTACAAAAATTTCCTTATATTAATCTCATGTAAAAGTTCAACTTACAATTTTTAGTTTTCTGAAATTTATTTATTTAATATTTATAATAATTAAATCAAGTTTATTCTATTTTATTTATAAAAATCTATAAAAATATCAAAACGATCTTATTAATTTCTACAAAAATTATTCTAAGTTTATATAACAATAAACTTTCCTGAAATGATTTTTATTTCAGAAAAATCATTTATTTAATATTTTTAATCAATTTTTGTTAGTTTTAATCATAATTAAATCATAATAAATCCAATTTTTAATATTTTTGCACCAAAATTTTATACAAATTATTTCTGATCATTTAGAACAGAAATATAATTTTTAAACTTATAATTCTTTAATTTTAGTATTTTTAAATTATTAAAGTTAAAGTTTGACAATTTGTAATAAATAGATTTAAAAATCTATTTTAAAGGAAATAATTTTATAAAAATTATTTTTGTACTTCAAACACATTATTGTGATCATCCTAAATTTAAATTTCATAAAAAGATTTTTGGTTATTTATTTACTAATATTCTCTCATTTATTAAACAATTTTCACATTAATCAAACAAGCATTTATCCCCAAATTCGAAGCCCTAGAACTTATACATTTGTAGACTGGATAGACTTAGACATATTTATTACCTCATTATAGGGCGATACTTGATACATTTGGGCAACACACTATTTTCAACAGATATAACAAGGTGAGTTTTACATAGCCCCTTTTCTATTTATCACCATTTTTGGGGTGAAACATGTTACAACAATATTCATGCAATTCAATCATCAATGTGTCTATGTGTATTTCTATGTTGCATTATGTCTTGAACATGACTAGGGTAAGCACAATTCTAGCATAAACATTCATCAACCAAACGGTATACATTGATAGATCTATTGGACTGACAATCCCACTCGGATACGTGCCTCCTACAAAGGTTACGTGGGTGTTTGTTACTGCAATTTAAACGAGTGAACCATGAGCGTATGGGATGTACCACAATTACAACAGTCAACAAGGTTGATTATGCACTCGATTTACTTCTAGTATGTTTTCGCATATGGACTAGATTGCCATGACACATGAATTGCACAACAATTTTATTCTATTATCAAAACCTATGTAATTCTCACCAACTTTTGTTGACCCAAAACATTTTCAACTTAACATGTTTCAGGTTCTATTTGCTTGAAGATTTGATTTGATGCTTGAAGATATGTGTATAGTTTTGTTCAATTTGATGTACAAATTCTAGAACAATTGTATGTAATTCATTTAAATTATTTAATGAAATTTATTATTCACCATGAGCTACTGAACAATCATCAATACGTGACATCCCGATGTTTCTGCCATCGGTTGGGGTGTTACAGATTGGTATCAGAGCCATGGTTATAGGGAATTAGGTTATTAGAAAAATAATCTAGTCTATAACCATAGGATTTAACCAGTACTTGCTTCTTTTACTTGCTATACTCTATCTCCCTCCTACTTCTTATCCCTACTTTCTTTCCTACAAGAAGGTTGCTCTCCATCAGTGGATCTACTCCTAGACTAATAGGACAAAAATCCTCAGGTTTAACCTGAACCACCTTGAGATCTCGTCGAAGTTCTAGATTTTCATAATGAACACGTGCAATCTGGAAGGGTGAACGCCTGTATTCTGAGTCTTCTGTCTAGGCTGGCATTGCGCATATATCCCAATCAGACGAGGGACCCGGATGCCTACCTGGGAATTCTCGGGATGAGTGTTCACTTATAGGCTAAAGCATGTCTTCATATGTTATTAGAATTTAGAATCTTTGATAAGTCAACGTTTTCGTTTATTCGTTTTAATGAATAAATGATTACATTCCTTATATAATCTCATTCACTTCACTGTGTCTCTTACAGATCATGCCTCCACGTCGCAGTGCTCGTCTTAACAGTGGTGAAAATCATGATGAAGGAAGTAGCAATCACAACCATAACCATGACACTAACCACAACAACAACAACAACAACAACAATAACAATGGTGTTGATGCCCAACTGGCTGCAATCATTTCTCAACAAATGGCACAGCAAATTGCAACTCTGGTTCCCAACTTACTAGCTCAAGTCATCCAGTTGAACGGCAACGGCAACGGGAATGGACACCACAACGAGAATGGACTTCCAGCCTGTACCCTTAAGCACTTTAATTCTTGCAATCCCCCAAAGTTCAGTGGAGAAGAAGGAGCTACAGGACTCCTACAATGGTTTGAGGGTATTGAGAATACCTTCATCAACAGTGAGTGCCCCAACAATTTTAATGTCCGTTATGCCATGAGTGTTCTTCACAAACGAGCACTCACTTGGTGGAATGAAGAAAAACGCACTCGCGGAGCTGAAACTGCACTAGCCTTAACTTGGGATCAAGCTAAAGACATTATGAAGGCAGAGTTTTGTCCTCGTAATGAAATTAAGAAGTTGGAAGATGAATTTCATGATCTTGCTCAAGACAGTGGGGAAAACCTTGCCTACAACACTCGTTTTCACGAACTTAGTTTGCTGCTACCCCACAAAGTCACCCCTTTGCCCATTGCTATCGAAAAATACATTGGTGGTTTACCGATGCAGATTCAAGACACGGTGTGGGGAAGGAACCCTGCCACTTTGGAGGAAGCAAAGCGTTTGGCTGCCACCCTAACAGATAACCATGTGAAGGCAGGAACCCTGACTCGTAAAGGGGAAAAGAAGAAGGATACTCCCAAACTGCCGTTGAAATCAAAACTGAGGCCTCAACCAACGGAAAGAACAAGGTCAGGAATTTTGCAATAAACACCACTGCCCTACCCACCAAGAAACAATACAATGGGAAGCTACCTAAGTGTGACACCTGCCAGTATCACCACCCAACTCAAGTACCCTGTCGACAGTGCACCAATTGTCAAAGGTATGGGCATCTTGCGGAAGCTTGTCGAATCCCTGCTACAAACGCTCTTGATGCTCCAAACAACCCCGCTTGAGACCCTTCAGCTACATGACAGCAAGTCCCACCAATCGAATGATGTTTACTTTCTCTTTAATTCTATGTATTGACACTTTTGATTCAAGTAATAAAATCAAGTATTATCATAACATCTATGTGCATACTTGTTTGAATGTGAATTAATTGCTATATCTACTTGCTTACTTGTACAACAATTAGTTGACTACCAAACAACCTACTTAACGATTGGTAGAGGTCATCATGTCTTTCCAACAGTCGGGAGAGGCCCTACCACCTGCTCAACGACTGGTGGGACTATCAGACCTGCTCAACAATCGGTAGAGTCATAAAAGGACGCAAAACCCTAATGTAAGGTAAATTAATAATTACGGTCCGGAACGTAATCATGAATTTACAGGTACGTTAAGGTAGTGTGAAATTTTATCAAGGTTTCCGGTAGTTGACCAATTGTAATCCTGATTTTCTCTTAACTTCGGGACGAAGTTCCTAAAAGTAGGGGAGACTGTAACATTTCACATTTTATTAATTATACGTTACGACAAGATCTAATATTTTTAGTGAAATTTTGAGCCTAATGCGATGATTATTATTATTCATACATATACATATATATATATATATATCTTTAAAAATAAAAATAATAATAATAATAATAATAATAATAATGATAATAACTATTATGTTAAAAAAAACTAATGTGTTAATCAAGCCCAAAACCTAACTCTAAGCCCACCTTTTTTTTTTTGGAAATTCTGAAGGCCTAGACTCCCAGGCCCAGACTCCAAGTCAGAGCCCAGCAACAGACCGGCCCACATGAGCCACTACCCCCCTTAATTCAGTTTATAAAAAAAAAACTTGTGTCCTTGCCGGGTTTCGAACCCGAGTCACTACACACACACACGCGCCTTAACCAGCTGGGCCACACCCTTCAGTTGGTTTTAATCCAACTTAAATTATATATAAGGTCATTCCCTTCTGTTCCCTTCTCCTTCCTTGGCTCTGTTCAACGAGCAGCAGCAATAGTTATATAGTTTTTTTTATTTTTTTTTATTTTTTTTCTATTTTTGACCAATTGATTAACACTATTAACGCAACATTAACCACGATTTGACTTGGATTCGTGATTACCGGCCTATCAACCATCATTACACGTTCAATTAGCGTTTAATTCATACCAAATTTGGCTCGAGACGCGTCAAAGTCAATACTTGCCAATCGAACACTCGAGCCACTACCCTATAAATTGAAGCCTTCCTGGACCATCCCAACTCGCCACTAATTCTTTCTACACCTCCAATTTCTACTCATAATCATCTGTTCTTGAGCCTTTGTACGAGTTTGACTTCGTGGCTTTGACCATCCATTCATATACGAATCGTGTTTGTAAGTTTGATTTTGTTTATGGGTTTCAATAATCGGCGATTACACAGAATTTACCCTATGGTTAATTGGACTAAATCTGTGTAAATCGTTCAATTGGAAAACTAGGGCTCGAATTGTTTATAATTGGGGAAGGACACCAAGAACAGTTAAGCTATTTAATTTAAACAAACTGAATCAAAACACAACCACAGGTCTAGACCAAGTGGTTGTGTTGTTGGTTTGATACACAGTGGGCGCGGGTTCGATCCCTGCAACCACCACTTCTTTTTCTTCAATTGTTTTGTTTTCTTTAACAAACAATATATTTCTTTATTTTTTTTAAAATTCATTTTAAATACCAAAACTCTCTTAAAAATTCTACAAAAATTTCCTTATATTAATCTCATGTAAAAGTTCAACTTACAATTTTTAGTTTTCTGAAATTTATTTATTTAATATTTATAATAATTAAATCAAGTTTATTCTATTTTATTTATAAAAATCTATAAAAATATCAAAACGATCTTATTAATTTCTACAAAAATTATTCTAAGTTTATATAACAATAAACTTTCCTGAAATGATTTTTATTTCAGAAAAATCATTTATTTAATATTTTTAATCAATTTTTGTTAGTTTTAATCATAATTAAATCATAATAAATCCAATTTTTAATATTTTTGCACCAAAATTTTATACAAATTATTTCTGATCATTTAGAACAGAAATATAATTTTTAAACTTATAATTCTTTAATTTTAGTATTTTTAAATTATTAAAGTTAAAGTTTGACAATTTGTAATAAATAGATTTAAAAATCTATTTTAAAGGAAATAATTTTATAAAAATTATTTTTGTACTTCAAACACATTATTGTGATCATCCTAAATTTAAATTTCATAAAAAGATTTTTGGTTATTTATTTACTAATATTCTCTCATTTATTAAACAATTTTCACATTAATCAAACAAGCATTTATCCCCAAATTCGAAGCCCTAGAACTTATACATTTGTAGACTGGATAGACTTAGACATATTTATTACCTCATTATAGGGTGATACTTGATACATTTGGGCAACACACTATTTTCAACAGATATAACAAGGTGAGTTTTACATAGCCCCTTTTCTATTTATCACCATTTTTGGGGTGAAACATGTTACAACAATATTCATGCAATTCAATCATCAATGTGTCTATGTGTATTTCTATGTTGCATTATGTCTTGAACATGACTAGGGTAAGCACAATTCTAGCATAAACATTCATCAACCAAACGGTATACATTGATAGATCTATTGGACTGACAATCCCACTCGGATACGTGCCTCCTACAAAGGTTACGTGGGTGTTTGTTACTGCAATTTAAACGAGTGAACCATGAGCGTATGGGATGTACCACAATTACAACAGTCAACAAGGTTGATTATGCACTCGATTTACTTCTAGTATGTTTTCGCATATGGACTAGATTGCCATGACACATGAATTGCACAACAATTTTATTCTATTATCAAAACCTATGTAATTCTCACCAACTTTTGTTGACCCAAAACATTTTCAACTTAACATGTTTCAGGTTCTATTTGCTTGAAGATTTGATTTGATGCTTGAAGATATGTGTATAGTTTTGTTCAATTTGATGTACAAATTCTAGAACAATTGTATGTAATTCATTTAAATTATTTAATGAAATTTATTATTCACCATGAGCTACTGAACAATCATCAATACGTGACATCCCGATGTTTCCGCCATCGGTTGGGGTGTTACATGAAGTAGAGGCTCCTTCAGATTCCTTAGATGACCAAGATTGCTCAGATCTTTTCAAGATCCGAATCTGAGATTTTGAAGTCTCAGTCGGTTTCTTTACTTCATCTTTAAAAGCGACCTTCTTGGTTACCTTCTCTGATTTAACAGAGACAGGTCCCACTGCTTGTTTTCCATTAGGTTTAGGAGCAACCTTTTTGTTATCAGCAGTGGAGTTCATCATAGGTTTCTTAACGGATTTATCAGTGGTCATCCGGTTGCGCTTATCATACGTCATCGGACGGATTTCCCTCTTGTTATAAAAATTGTTTTGATTATGATAAGATTCTTGCTGAGGGAAATGCCGTCTTTGTTGATAGCCGTAGTTATCAACCGGATACTCATGATATTGCCTCATTTCCACCTCGTGCCTTTTGTGTCGTACGTACGGGCAGGCGGCAAGTAAATGTCCCCGTTCCCCGCACTTATAAGACACATGATATTCCTCATAGTTTTCCTTGATTGGCGACTTGGAAAAGCTAGCAATGGGATATCGATCGACCATGCATTGTTTCCTTAAACTCTCAGGAGCTGGGTCCTTTGAGTAAGTCGGTTCGATAAAACTGTTTTCTTTATGAACAGGCAAAACAAATTGTGTGACATTGACCTTAGCTTCTTTATCCGAATAAATTTTGTCTAAAATTTCTTGAGGAATGTCATTGGTTCTTTCAAATTTTGGAAACCAAATCGTACTTTCCTGCTAGATCTTTTCTATTTTTGAATAATTGACAAACTTAATCGGATATTCATCATCTGATAAAATCTTATCGGAGCCTTGCATCCGATAAAAGATTTTGACAGGTTTATCACACGATTCATTGGTCACATCATTAGATTTTTCAGATTTAAGCTCATTTTTCTTATCAACCGGTTTTACCACATTTTTCTCAAATTTGGTTTCATTTTTCTTTTCTACCGGGTTTCTCACATTTTTCTCAACCTTATTTTTACGATGAGCATTTGCCATTGGATGAATTATCTGAGACGGTGAGACTGGCTCAGTAGTGATTATATGATTTTCATCAGGGATATCACTATCACTTTCAACCGTCTCAGATGGTTCATCTTCTTCATCTGAATCATCAGTAGCGACCACACCTTCACTATTTCCCAGTACTGGTCTCACATCAGAATATGGATCCCCGACACTGGAAGTGTTAGGCTCATTTTCTGACGTGGAATCAGAATTGATTAAAGTCTCCGGTGGTATTGCATGTAAAGTGTGATTCTCAAACAATACCGGAGATGGGACCGATTTATAGTTTGCACTATTTGACTGGGAGGGTTCTTCAATGATATGGTCAACTACATATGCTATGTGCTTGTAACTCTCTAACTTCTTGTTAACTTTTTCAGCAAAGCACTTGATGGTTGCCATTTCCAATTTAGTGTTTTCGATTTCATTGATGTAATTATTAATGGCAAGTTGTTTGATTGACAATGTCTTTTTAAGTTCAGACACATCCTTTTTATAACCATCAAGAACTTTGTTGAAATCTTTTAAGTCCTTTTGATAAATCTGACAGTTGATTTTGGCACTCTCAAGTTGGACCTTGAGAAGCTTGTTTTCATCAGTCAGTTTTTCAAAATCAGCACATTTATCACATTTAACACACGCTTGAGATTGAGTTTCAGAACTTACCGGCTTAGGAGGTTCTGTCATGGCCATCAAAGCAAAGTGAGCTTCCTTCCCTGCGAAGAATTTGGAGTAGTCAATCTTGGTGCATGCATCATCCACCATACATGACTTGCGGGTCATCAGGAAGTCAGCTTCCGCTAACAGTTGGTCAATGTCATCATCTAGTGAATTCACACTAGCCTCTGAATCAGATTCACTTTCCATATCCGAGTAAGCTGAATCGTATTGGTCTCCAATATCAGTGACAGAATCAAGAATCATCCCCGATTTCTTGTCTTCACTCTCAGCAATCACATCCTCATTCACTTCCTCAATCTTCAACTCCGACACTTTTTCAATCACAACTTCCTCTTCAATTTCCTCATTCTCATCCAAACTCATCTGCTGTGCTACACATGCCACATTCCCAGCAGTGATTTCCTCCACCCCTAATTGCATACCAGTCCAATCAAAACCTTCATCCTTTTGGATCACAAGTGCTTGGTTTTGATTATCAGTTTGGTTTTGGTTTTGTGTGTTGGGTGTAGTGATAGGAACAATAGTTCGGTTTGGATTTTGTTGAGGTTGGTTTTGAGTTGTGGATTGTCTAGTGTTGTTGTTTTGTTGACGGTTCGGATAAGTGTTTTGTGGTTGAAAGCTTGAGATGTTTGGACTGTTGTATGACACTTGATTTTGGTTTTGGTTTTGTCTATTTTGGTATGTTGAATTGAAAGGGTTTCGGTTACCTTGTTGTGCTGGCTGTGTGCACTCTCTTTTAAAATGTCCCTTCTCACCACAGTTAAAGCATGTAACCTTTGCTTTGTTGAATCCGTATGTGGTGTTGGGAGAGGTTGAGAGATCAGTTATGCCAGTCTTCTGAATAAAATCAGTGGCTCTCCTCATAATGCTTGCAAAAGCCCACTGAATGTCCATCAACTCCATCTCCTCTTTGTCGATTTGAGCGTAGTCTTCATTGGTGAGATTGTTGTTACCAATTTGACTCGCTACCAAACCGTTGTAAGAAGCAACCATAGCAGATACAAGAGCAACATGCTGTTGAGCAATTTCAACAGTCACATTGTTAAGGTTTGAGGTTTCTAACACAATCGGGCTTTGACTTGACTGTGCTTGAGTAATCTGCATCTGATTCATTTGAGGAGGATATTGTTGTTGTTGTTGAGGTTGACTTGATGTGTAGCATGCGGCTTGTTGTAAAGGTGAAAATGGTGGAATAAAGTTTGGTGTTTGATAAGGTTGTTGTGTGTATGATGGTGTGTAGGATGAAGTTTGAGCAAGGTAGTTAATGGGTGCTTTTTGTAACACCCCAACCGATGGCGGAAACATCGGGATGTCACGTATTGATGATTGTTCAGTAGCTCATGGTGAATAATAAATTCCATTAAATGATTTAAATGAATTACATACAATTGTTCTAGAATTTGTACATCAAATTGAATAAAACTATACACATATCTTCAAGCATCAATTCAAATCTTCAAGCAAATAGAACCTGAAACATGTTAAGTTGAAAATGTTTTGGGTCAACAAAAGTTGGTGAGAATTACATAGGTTTTTGATAAAAATGTTGTGCAATTCATGTGTCATGTCAATCTAGTCCACATGTGAGAACATACTAGAAATAAATCGAGTGCATAACCAACCCTGATGACTGTTATAATATGATACATCCCATACGCTCATGGTTCACTTGAATATGTTATACGATAACAAACACCCACGCTACCTTTGTAGGAGGCACGTATCCGGGTGGGATTGTCAGTCCAATAGATCTATCAATGTATACCGTCGGCTTGTACGGAGTTAATGATTATGCTAGAATGGTGCTTACTCTAATCATGCTCAAGACATAATGCAACATAGAAAACACATAGACACATTGATGATTGAATTGCAATGATGATGTTATAACATGTTTCACCCCAAAAATGGTGATAAATAAAAGGGGGCTATGTAAAACTCACCTTGGTAAAATGTTATCTCTTGAAAATAGTGTGTTGCCCAAATGTGTCAAGTATCACCCTATAATAAGGTAATAAATATGTCTAAGTCTATCTAGTCTACAAATGTATACGTTCTAAGGCTTCGAAATTGGGGATAATTGCTCGTTTGATTAATATCAAAAATATTCGCCAATTGAGAGAAATTTAGTAAATAAATAACCAAAAATCTTTTTATGAAAATTAAATTTAAGATGGTCACAATAATGTGTTTAAAGTATAAAAATAATTTTTATAAAATTATTTTCTTTTAAAATAGATTATTAAATCTATTTATTATGAATTGTCAACTTTAACTTTAATAATTTAAAAATACTAAAATTAAAGAATTATTAGTTTAAAATTTATATTTCTGTTCTAATTAATCAGAAATAATTTGTATAAAATTTTGGTGCAAAAATATTAAAAATTGGATTTATTATGATTTAATTATGACTAAAACTAACAAAAATTGATTAAAAATATTAAATAAATGATTTTTCTGAATTAAAAATCATTTTAGTAAAGTTTATCATTGTACAAACTTGGGATAATTTTTGTGGGAATTTATAAAACTGTTTTGATATTTTTATAGATAAAATAGAATAAACTTGATTTATTTATTATATATATTAAATAAATAAATTTTTGAAAATTAAAAATTGTAGGTGAAACTTTTTCATCATATTTACCTGAAATAATTTTTGTGGAATTAATAAAAGAGTTTTAGTATTTTAAAACTAATTTTAAAATACTAAAGATTATATATGTATTTGTTTGTTTTGTAAATTAATCAAAAAAAGAATTGCCACAGACCGGGTTCGAACCCACGTGGACCAGCAGCCGAGCACCAGACACAACCACCTGGTCTAGACCAGTGGTTGTGTTTGGTAGTGGTTTATATAAAATAAATACTAAACAGATCATACGTGTTCTTCCCCAAAATTGATATCGAGCCCTAATAATTCCAATCGGACGTTTTACACAGATTTAGTCGAATTAACCATAGGGTAAATTATGTGTAATCGCCGATTATTGAAACCCATAAACAAAATCAAACTTACAAGAATGTTTCGTTGCTCGATTGGCCGGTCAACCAAAAAGTCAAACGTTCGATCGTGGATAAAGAACAGCGTGAAATTAAGAAGAAATAGAGGTCGAGAGAGATTGAGTGGCGAGTTGTGAAGCCTCGCAGAGGTTCAATTTATAGTGATGGTGTCTGATTGTTCGAAATGGCAAGCTTGACCGAGTTAATGAGCTTTGACGCGTCAAAGCTCAAATTTGGTAAGAATTAACTGTAATCGACGTGTATTTGATGATGAATAGGCCGGTAATCAAGTAACCTTCTTAAACTAAATCGATTACGCGTCAATTATGATGATTTGACTGGGTCAAAGGCTTGGTCAACAACAGCTGTTGCTGTTCGTCGAGCAGAGAACAAGAAGAATGAGTTTTATTTATGTATTTAGATAAAACAATCTGGAATTATAACAAGATACATGTGTGGCTTAGATGGTTGTGTGTGTGGGTTGTGTCTGGAAGGTCCCCGGTTCAAAACCCAGCATAAGCAGCTCCTTTTTTTGTTTTTAAACGCAGTAAAGGGGAGGTGCAGTTGGGCCTGCCATGCTGTGGGCCGGACCAAGAGAAGGTTGGGCTGGATGTTTGGGCTTGGGTTGGGCTGGAGTATAAAGAGGGATATTGGGTTTTGGTTTAGAGTGTTTAGTTTAGAGTTGTTAAAACTAAATTTATTTATTTATTTATTTATTTTTTTTAAAGTTATAAAATCTGAAAATTATTTTTAATATTATTATTATACTTTTATATATATATATATATACATATATATATATATATATACATATATATATATAAGTTGTGTGGTCGGAAAATAAAACTTAGGCACTTTTTGAATGATAAAATAAAATAATAATATACGTGTTAAAATTTGAAAATTTTCGCGATGTTACAGTCTCCCCTACTTTTGGAAACTTCATCCCGAAGTTTATTGAAAACACAGGGTTGAAGGGGATTGGGTAGAAATTAGGACAAGTGTGATCTCGAAAATTTTGTGTTAAGGCGCGACATGAATAGAATAATTTGTCTCGAATAGTGTGGATAAGAGGCGTGTTACGTGTGAGTTGATTGACTAAATGAACTACCAAGTACTAGGGTTCACATTTGGTTATCCACCGTAAACCTTGATAGAATTTCACACTACCTTAACGTACCTGTAAATTCATGATTACGTTCCGGACCGCAATTACCAATTTACCTTACATTAAGGTTTTGTGTCCTTCTATGACTCTACCGATTGTTGAGCAGATCTGATAGTCCCCTCCAGTCGTTGAGCAGGTGGTAGGGCCTCTCCCGACTGTTGGAAAGACATGATGACCTCTACCAATCGTTAAGTAGGTTGTTTGGTAGTCAACTATTTGTTGTACAAGTAAGCAAGTATGATTATAGATATAGCAGTTAGTTCACATTCAAACAAGCATGCACACAGATGTTATGTTAATACTTGAATTTATTACTTGAATCCAAAAAGTGTCAATACATAGAATTAAAAGCAAACAACATTTAAATGGTGGGACTTGCTGTTAAGTAGCTGGAGGGTCTTGATCTCGGTTTAGTTTAGGGCATCGGTTACGGTGGTGATTTGGGTCTCCACATTCATAGCATTGTCCGTAGTTGTAGCGATTAGGATTAGTAGCTTGAGCAGGGTGGTGTGTTGATTAGGGTTTGGGGTCTCGCGACATGTGTTGACCAGATGGCCATACCTACCACAATTGGTGCACAAGCGACACGCTGAAACAGTGGGATGATGTCGATTGCACGTATTACACAATGGAAAGTTTCTTGTATAAGGTTTCTTGTTAGAAACTTGGGTAGTGAGGTTTACACCAGGATTCCTGGTCTTACGCTTCTGGTTCTTGGTAGTTACTGCGGCCACAATACTAGTTTTCTCGCTTTTCCGAACTAAGGTTCCGTTCTTTATGTGAATTCCATCGCCATTTCCATTTCCATTGCCGTTCCCATTCATTGGGATGACTTGAGTCAACAAGTTAGAAACCAGAGTTGTGATTTGTTGTGCCAATTGTTGAGAAATAATCGTAGCTAGTTGGGCGTCACCTCCATTGTTGTGGTTAGTGTTGTGGTCGTGGTTGTGGTTGCTGCTCTCTTCTTCATGATTGTCACCACTGTTAATGCGAGTGCTGTGGCGTGGAGACATGATCTGTAAGGGACACAATGAAGTCTCAATGAGGCATGAAATGAATGAGGTAATATAAGGAGTGTAATCATTTATTCATTAATTAAAACGAATAAACGAAAACGTTGACTTATCAAAGATTCTAGATTCTAATAACATATGAAGACATGCTTTAGCCTATAAGTGAACACTCATCCCGAGAATTCCCAGGTAGGCATCCGGGTCCCTCGTCTGATTGGGATATATGCGCAATGCCAGCCTAGACAGAAGACTCAGAATACAGGCGTTCACCCTTCCAGATTGCACGTGTTCGTTATTAAGTTCTAGAACTCCGACGAGATCTCAAGGGGGTTCAGGTTAAACCTGAGGATTTTGTCCTATTTAATCTAATGAGTAGATCCACTGATGGAGAACAACCTTCTTGTAGGGATGAAAGTAGGGATAAGAAGTAGGAGGAAGATAGAAATAGCAAGTAAAAGAAACAAGTACTGGTTATATCCTATGGTTATAGACTAGATTATTTTTCTAATAACCTAATTCCCTATAACCATGGCTCTGATACCAATCTGTAACACCCCAACCGATGGCGGAAACATCGGGATGTCACGTATTGATGATTGTTCAGTAGCTCATGGTGAATAATAAATTCCATTAAATGATTTAAATGAATTACATACAATTGTTCTAGAATTTGTACATCAAATTGAATAAAACTATACACATATCTTCAAGCATCAATTCAAATCTTCAAGCAAATAGAACCTGAAACATGTTAAGTTGAAAATGTTTTGGGTCAACAAAAGTTGGTGAGAATTACATAGGTTTTTGATAAAAATGTTGTGCAATTCATGTGTCATGTCAATCTAGTCCACATGTGAGAACATACTAGAAATAAATCGAGTGCATAACCAACCCTGATGACTGTTATAATATGATACATCCCATACGCTCATGGTTCACTTGAATATGTTATACGATAACAAACACCCACGCTACCTTTGTAGGAGGCACGTATCCGGGTGGGATTGTCAGTCCAATAGATCTATCAATGTATACCGTCGGCTTGTACGGAGTTAATGATTATGCTAGAATGGTGCTTACTCTAATCATGCTCAAGACATAATGCAACATAGAAAACACATAGACACATTGATGATTGAATTGCAATGATGATGTTATAACATGTTTCACCCCAAAAATGGTGATAAATAAAAGGGGGCTATGTAAAACTCACCTTGGTAAAATGTTATCTCTTGAAAATAGTGTGTTGCCCAAATGTGTCAAGTATCACCCTATAATAAGGTAATAAATATGTCTAAGTCTATCTAGTCTACAAATGTATACGTTCTAGGGCTTCGAATTTGGGGATAATTGCTCGTTTGATTAATATCAAAAATATTCGCCAATTGAGAGAAATTTAGTAAATAAATAACCAAAAATCTTTTTATGAAAATTAAATTTAAGATGGTCACAATAATGTGTTTAAAGTATAAAAATAATTTTTATAAAATTATTTTCTTTTAAAATAGATTATTAAATCTATTTATTATGAATTGTCAACTTTAACTTTAATAATTTAAAAATACTAAAATTAAAGAATTATTAGTTTAAAATTTATATTTCTGTTCTAATTAATCAGAAATAATTTGTATAAAATTTTGGTGCAAAAATATTAAAAATTGGATTTATTATGATTTAATTATGACTAAAACTAACAAAAATTGATTAAAAATATTAAATAAATGATTTTTCTGAATTAAAAATCATTTTAGTAAAGTTTATCATTGTACAAACTTGGGATAATTTTTGTGGGAATTTATAAAACTGTTTTGATATTTTTATAGATAAAATAGAATAAACTTGATTTATTTATTATATATATTAAATAAATAAATTTTTGAAAATTAAAAATTGTAGGTGAAACTTTTTCATCATATTTACCTGAAATAATTTTTGTGGAATTAATAAAAGAGTTTTAGTATTTTAAAACTAATTTTAAAATACTAAAGATTATATATGTATTTGTTTGTTTTGTAAATTAATCAAAAAAAGAATTGCCACAGACCGGGTTCGAACCCGCGTGGACCAGCAGCCGAGCACCAGACACAACCACCTGGTCTAGACCAGTGGTTGTGTTTGGTAGTGGTTTATATAAAATAAATACTAAACAGATCATACGTGTTCTTCCCCAAAATTGATATCGAGCCCTAATAATTCCAATCGGACGTTTTACACAGATTTAGTCCAATTAACCATAGGGTAAATTATGTGTAATCGCCGATTATTGAAACCCATAAACAAAATCAAACTTACAAGAATGTTTCGTTGCTCGATTGGCCGGTCAACCAAAAAGTCAAACGTTCGATCGTGGATAAAGAACATCGTGAAATTAAGAAGAAATAGAGGTCGAGAGAGATTGAGTGGCGAGTTGTGAAGCCTCGCAGAGGTTCAATTTATAGTGATGGTGTCTGATTGTTCGAAATGGCAAGCTTGACCGAGTTAATGAGCTTTGACGCGTCAAAGCTCAAATTTGGTAAGAATTAACTGTAATCGACGTGTATTTGATGATGAATAGGCCGGTAATCAAGTAACCTTCTTAAACTGAATCGATTACGCGTCAATTATGATGATTTGACTGGGTCAAAGGCTTGGTCAACAACAGCTGTTGCTGTTCGTCGAGCAGAGAACAAGAAGAATGAGTTTTATTTATGTATTTAGATAAAACAATCTGGAATTATAACAAGATACATGTGTGGCTTAGATGGTTGTGTGTGTGGGTTGTGTCTGGAAGGTCCCCGGTTCGAAACCCAGCATAAGCAGCTCCTTTTTTTGTTTTTAAACGCAGTAAAGGGGAGGGGCAGTTGGGCCTGCCATGCTGTGGGCCGGACCAAGAGAAGGTTGGGCTGGATGTTTGGGCTTGGGTTGGGCTGGAGTATAAAGAGGGATATTGGGTTTTGGTTTAGAGTGTTTGGTTTAGAGTTGTTAAAACTAAATTTATTTATTATTTTTTTTTTAAACTTATAAAACCTGAAAATTATTTTTAATATTATTATTATACTTTTATATATATATATATATATATATACATATATATATATATACATATATATATATATATATACATATATATATAAGTTGTGTGGTCGGAAAATAAAACTTAGGCACTTTTTGAATGATAAAATAAAATAATAATATACGTGTTAAAATTTGAAAATTTTCGCGATGTTACACTTTTGTTGGTTCAACAACGTTAGACACACATGCTATGTGAGGTGCAACATTAGAAGTGGTGCTTGAAGCAGAAAGAGAGTTAGATGTACCACTCACATATAAATCAGGATTCTGTGGAATCTGAGCTCTCTTAGCTTTTCTCTTTTCCTCCATCTCTTTGTTTTCCAGCTTTTGAATGAACTCATTAATAGTCCAATACTGGTAAGCATCCTTCTCCTTTAACACTTCGATGTGTTGGTTCCAGTAGGGTGGTAAAGCATCAGCAAATTTATCTACTAACTCCGACATTGGAATGCTGATCTCATAGCTCGACAATTCAGTGAGCAAATGGCAGTACCGTGGAACCAACTCTTTTAGGGTCTCAGTACCCATATAACTGAAGTTTTCAAACTCCTTCCGAAGCTCTTCCATCCTTAGCTTCCTGGTCTTCTCATTTCCATCATGTCGATTTCTCAGCATATCCCATAGTTGTTTGGATGTTGTGCACGATCCAAACTGATGCAATAGATCAGTGTTGATCGCCTGGGATAGCTGAGAGAATGCCTTCTTCTCTATCGCAAACCTTTTCTTCTCATCATCCGCCAAATTCTCCAACGGGATCGGTTCTCCAGTATTCTCCAGAATAGGAGCAACATAACCCTTCACAATCATTTGCCATGCCTCGGCTCCCTCAAGTCTTTGTCCCTCAACATGGATCTTGAACTTCGTCTTCCAAGTATTGTACTCCTTCATGTCCATTAGCTTCGGTGGACGATTGCCGCTTCCAGAAGATAGATCATGAATAAGAGTGGATATAGCGTTGGTCGTCTGTGAATGGACTGCTGCTGCTGCGACTCCCCAATAGTTGTCAATCGGTTGTGGTAATGGTTGAACAACTTGTTGTGGTGCCGAACTAGTCATTGCCATATAATTGATCGGCTGTGATGGTTGACTAGTCTTCTGAGCTGCAATGGACCACGGATCTTGTGTTGTCTGCTGTTGTGGTGCTTGAGTAGGTCTAGGCGTTGTTGGGAAGTTCCACATCTTGTCCTGCAAACGATTAAACACGAAAAGATTAAAAATGTTTTAAAACAGAATTCTCCTTCGTATATACGAACGTGCGAATGAGAAATAAATTTCTCCTTCGACCGTTTTTAACAGATACGAATGTGAACTGAATCAACAAAACTCCTTCGACCACTTAAGTCTCTCTTTCGACCGTTTTTCTGGCTCCTTCGACCGTTCGATCAGACGAAGGTGAAACAAATGGACGAATGTGAAAAATAAGCAATCAAAGTCTTCCTTCGACCACTAAAACACCTCCTTCGTACACAAAATCACTCTTTCGACCGAAATAAATTCCACTTTCGACCAAACTCTCTCGTTCGACCCCTGTGATTTCAAAAACGGTTATTCTTTGAAAATCAGTTAATTTTGATCATGTTTTTCAAATGTTGATGGATTTTGATGATCTTAATCAGGTTTTGAATCGGATTTGATTTGGAACAACTTTAATAAAGAGAATTATCCGATTTAAACTCGAAATCAAGGTGTAATCGATCAAAATCTTATCACATCAGTTTGTTCATTGAAAACAGAAACTTTTTGACCAAAATTGGGTCCAAATCAACTGAGAGATTATTAATTTGTGGTTGTTTGATCCGAAATGGCTCTGATACCACTTTGTATGTGCGTGAAAGGATCGATAACAAACAAAGATTGATCAAACAAGTTAGTTTCAGGTGCGGAAACCCTAAAACTATCACAAAATAATAATCAAACAGATTCAAACACACAGATCATCATTTTCAAACGTTTTCATTAATAAAACACTTGTTTACACGTTGAAATATAGATACAATCAAGGTATGAACGATAAACAGGTTTAACAAAACACTAGAGAGAGTTTCTGAAAGTGGAGGGAATAATAATGATCAAAAGTTATATTCAAAAATCAAACTTGTCTATTTATAGACTGCACATTCGCCCAAACTGTTTGTGCGAATGTGCAGGTTCGCCCAAACCATAGGGTCGAACCAAGTTCTACTATAAACCAAGTCTTCATTCGTCCAAACAATCTTCCTTCGCACCTTTCATACTTCCTTCGCACCTCTTAATCCACTCCTTCGCACCTTCGACATACCAAAACAAAATGTGTTGTACAATCCAAAGCTTTAGTCGCACTTTTGCATCTACAAAAGTTATTTTTATTAGATAATTTTTGACCAAAGCACTTGGTATGAATACCATTTTCATGTCTAGAGATATCATTTCTTATGAAAATATGCTCTTTATTAGATAAAAGAATGCGTGTCCTTGTATGTCTTGTTTTAAAACTAACATTTTCCATATGACTTACAAACTTCCAAAAATCATGTTTCATGTTAGTGAGTTAGTAACCACACTAACTTTCTTATTAAAATTTTCGGCCATATGGACACACATACATATGTATATATTTCGGCCATATAGAGTGTATACATACATGCATACATTTTCCAACTAACTTTGTATATTTCAAATCATAAGTCCCTTGTTTAACTAGGTTATAGTTACAAGTCTTATTATAGTAATGAACAACATTTTATGCAAACAAAAGCATAATAATAAAACCAAAATCTTAAGGTAAATGTTATATCTCCTAGTGAATCAAAGGGTGAGGGATTTAGGGCCTTGTACTTCCTTGTTTAAGCTCTTTGTGCCCTAAAATCCCTTGAAATGGTGGTGGTTTTTGGTTAGATGTAGTGAGCCGAGGGGAGGGGTGGCTAAAGGTGGTGGTGGTGCAGGTGATGTGGTGGCCAAGGGTGGTGGTGTGCAGCAAGGGAGAGAGAGCTGAGAGAGTGAGGGAAAGAGTGAGGGGTTATGGTGCACTTGTTCTCCAACACTTGGTCACCTATTTATACTAAACCATTTAGCAAAGTCAACCTTGTATTTTGGAGTGGTGATAATGACATGTTCCATTCTAGTACAAGATGTTGGAAGGTGGACATGGGGATAGTGATGGGTGCATGGTATATAGGATCTTGTGTTGACAAAATAGGAAGTCAAAGAAGCATGGGATGAAGTTCATGTGTTTCTATGTTGGTGTAAGGTTTGGATGTACATGGTTGGAGGTTAGTAAGGCTTCTAGATGGATGAACATGCTAGGTGTTGGACATTGCATGCACATACATATGTATGTATGCCATGCGTGTATGTATATATGTATATATGTATAGGGTTGTGTATATTTTTTTAAACATGTTATTACTTGTCTTGTATAACCCCTTTTGTTACGCATGGTATCTAGATGTTATGGGAGGTTCTTGTACATGCCTATGTTAATCAAAATAATATGTAATTGTGTGTACATTATTTGCTTTTTAACTAGTTGTATTACTAATCGTTTATGGACATTGTGTTTGGGCAATTCTTGTGTGTGGACATTGTTTGTTTTTGTTCTCGATTGGATCACAATTGTAGTGTTCTGTTCAATTGTGTGGATTCCCAAACTAGGGTTTTGTATTGGTTTCCTATAGTTCCTGGTAAACTAATCGACTAGCTATAAAATTGTATCAACTAGTGTGTCTAATGCTAGATTGTAAGCATCGAAATTGACTTGTTGGAACCCTGTATGGCCCAATTGAAATGAAAAATTCAAAATGTAATGTCATGCACAATGTATACGTGTAGATAAGTGTACGGATATGACCTCTGATTTTGATGGGTGTCACATTCTCCCTATGTTAGAGGAATTTCATTCGCGAAATTTTCGGTGTTGGTCATTTGAACTGGTGGTCTCCTGGAAGAGATGTGGGTACTTGCATTTCATCTGATCTTCACGCTCCCACGTGAACTCGGGTCCGCGTTTGGAATCCTAATGCACCTTGACTAGTTTGACCTGACTGGGGCGAAGTTTCTGAACCTTCCAGTCTGTTATCTCGAGTGGCTTCTCTATGAAATTGAGTTGTTTGTCAATGTGGATTTCGTCTAGAGGGATAATCACTGACTCATCAGCATGACACTTCTTGAGATTCGAAACATGAAACATGTCATGAACACCACTGAGTTCTTGGGGCAGCTTGAGTTTGTATGCAACTGGTCTAATTCATGCAAGAATCTCAAATGGACCTATGTATCTGGGATTGAGCTTACCTCGCTTCTCAATTCTGGGTACTCCTTTCCATGGAGATACCTTGAGTAGAACTCTGTTGCCCACCTTGAACTCTAAGGGTTTATGCCTCCTGTCAGCATAACTCTTCTGCCTGTCCCTGGCAGCTTTTAGTCTGTCCCTAATCTGGAAGATCTTGTCGGTTGTCTCCTGAATGAGCTTAGAACCTGTCAGTTGCTTGTCCCTTACTTCATCCCAACACACGGGCGATCAACAATTGGGTCCATACAACGCTTCGAAAGGGGCAACTCTGATGCTGGTGTGGTAACTATTATTGTAGGAAAATTTGATCAACGGCAAACGTGTATCCCAATTCCCTCCAAAATCAATTACACATGCACGAAGTGTGTCTTCTAGTCTCTGAATGGTTCGTTCGCTCTATCCATCTGTTTGGGGATGGTAAGCGGTGCTTAGGTCTAAGCGAGAACCAGGGGCTTCCTGTAACAACTACCAACACCTCGAATTGAAACGGTTGTCACGATCAGAGATTATGGAGGTAGGCACACCATTCCTTGTCACAATCTCCTTGATGTATAATCTGGATAATTTCTCCATCTTGTCTATTTCTTTGATCGGCAAGAAATGTGCAGACTTTGTCAGACGGTCGACAATTACCCAAATCGCAACATGACCACGAGATGTTTTGGTAATTTGTTGATGAAGTCCATAGAGATCTAATCCCATTTCTAAACAGGAATCTCTAGCTGGTGAAGCATGCCTGAAGGCTTCTGGTATTCTTCCTTGACCTTTGAACACGTCAAACAACGTCTGACATAGGCCGCAATATAACCCTTGATGTCAGGTCACCAATAAAACTCTTTGAGGTCCTTATACATCTTATCTTCACCAGGGTGTATTGAGTACTTGGACTTGTGTGCTTCATCTAAAACCAAATCACGCGATCCTCCATACAAAGGAACCCATATTCTATTTAAAAAATACTTTGTCCCGTCAGGCTTTGTTTCCAGCTGACCAACCTGACTGTATAGAGCTTCTTTCCAAATGTTACTTTCCTTAAGAGTTTCCTGTCGAACACGTAACGCCTTGACACGTTCCTTTCGGCTTACTGCATGTGCTACAACATTTTCCATCCCTGGATGGTACTTAATCTCACAGTCGTAATCATTGAGCAGCTCAACCCATCATCTCTGACGCATGTTCAGATCCTTCTGGTCAAAGATATGTTGCAAACTCTTGTGACCATTAAAGACAGTACACTTTGTCCCGTATAGGTAATGCCTCCAAATCTTGAGCGCGAACACTACTACACCCAATTCCAAATCATGGTTTGTGTAGTTCCGCTCGTGCACCTTGAGTTGACGAGAGACATAGGGAATGACCTTGTCTCTTTGCATCAAAACACAACCGAGACCTTGGTGAGATGCATCGCAATAGATTACAAAATCTTCCGTTCCCTCCGGCAGTGAGAGAATCGGTGCACTGCATAGCTTGACCTTCAAAAGCTGGAAAGCTTATTCTTGCTGATCTCCCCATTCAAATTTCTTGTCTTTCTGGGTTAAGACTATTAGGGACTGGACTATCTTTGAAAAATTCTCAATGAGTCATGTTGATGCACTTTCTGTGGACGTCACTGTCGAATAAGACTAGGGTTGAGTCTTAGTATAGTGTTACATGAGATTGTGGTGATCCATAAGGGCATTTTATGGATCTGACGCATTTGTAAATATAGGACAATACACTGAGCCAAGTTCGACCAATATACACTGGGCGAATGTGGAAGTTTTCCACATTCGACCATCACAAATGGGCGAATGTGGAAATACTCCACATTCGACCATCATAAAGGGGCGAACGTGGAACTGGTGTATTGGACTATAAATAGCAATCTCATGTGTTATTGTTCATTTGGTGATTTGAGTTTGTACTTTGAATGCTCTCAAGGGGGAGGTCATGCCCGACCTCCCCCAGCCACGAGATAGATGTTTATCCTACTGATGACAGTGTCTGTAACCGTTTCTGTAGTAATACGAATCTGTGATGACGTTGTTATCGTGTATTTCTGTCTCGTCTCGAATTCCCCGTCTGAAACCGAGTTGTTTATGTGTAATCGATCCACGAGTTCGGTCCTTAACTGGATTATCAATTGGTATCAGAGCCGTGGTACCGATTTGAACGATCTAACAGTCGTTTGAATCAATCACAGCTCGTTTTTACTGTTTTCAGACGTTAAATTCAGATTAAAATTGAAAGGTTGAAACCCTAGAAACCCTAGATTCTTAATTGAACCCGAAATCATGTGATTTCTCCATGTTTTTGTGAATTCGAGGGTTAGGTTTTCATTTCCGCACCTTTCTGAACAAGTTTCATCATCAAATTCAAAGAATTAGAGTGATTTTGGACTGATTTGAAGAAAATATTGAACAAGAACACCATCAGTCTGCACATTCGCCCGTTTTATAAAGTCGGGCGGGCGAACGTGGAATTTTACTGGGCGAATGTAGCACGTTTTGGGCGAACCTGGAATTTGGTTATGTGGATTTTCACTTTCGGGTGTCTATTTCACCTTCGATTCATCGGGCGGGCGAAGGTGGATAGAAAGTGGACGAATGTGAGTGTAAATAGGCGAAAGTGAAAAGTATTATTCATATTCTACATTCGAGTCTCTATTTTGGGCGAAAGTGGAGTTCCCACGGGCGAATGTAGAATTTAAGGCCTAAAAAAAAAATTTCGGAAGAATGGTGATGAGGTTTACCCAAACTTGTTGAAGAATTGATGATGATGAAACGTTTTATTGTGGGGTAGTCATAAGAATCAATAGTATGATAAATCAGATTCAAATGACTATTTTGGGCCAAAAACAGAACAGATTTTATTCCGCATGAAGAGAACAGTTAACCCAGTTCCTGTATGTTTGAAGGAACTTGTTCTGAAGAATTGTTATGAAGAAGGAAATCAAGTTTGAGATTTCAATGTTTTGAAAGTAATGAGGTATCCTAGTAGGAGTCATGTGGCACGTAGGTTCAACGAAAGTTTCAAGATTACAGTCCTGAAGGTTTCAAGAGCTATTGGTAGATATTGTTGGCCCCGCCGAAAACTTCAGTTTCTGAAGCATTTCAAGTCCTCAATTAGTACTGGTAGTTCCTGATGAAAGCTTTTGATTGCTTGTTCCACTCGTCTACGGCTTGTATTCTGTCGAACAGATGAAGTTACTCAAGAACATGATTGATTTATCATACGGGATCTCAGAGAAACTTGGTGAAGCATCAGTCAAGGGGGAGATTGTTGATGTAACAATGTGTCTGATACTTCAACAATTATTGACTGAAGATGCTAGGAATTTTCAAAGAGGAGAATGTGTTGATGTGC
Source organism: Ambrosia trifida (assembly GCA_028751855.1). NCBI lineage: Eukaryota > Viridiplantae > Streptophyta > Magnoliopsida > Asterales > Asteraceae > Ambrosia > Ambrosia trifida. The sequence continues at coordinate 34,229,714 of CM054125.1, read as the reverse complement.
AAGAGATTTGTGGATTCGCCAGCAACGTCCAAGGGGGAGATTGTTGATGCACTTTCTGTGGACGTCACTGGTATCAGAGCATAGAGGATCATACAATAACAAATTTGATAAAATCAGAGCTGATTTTACATAAACATTGTTTTTAAGTGTTTTTGATTGATTTAAAGGAGAATTTGTGGTCGAATTCAAGTTTTCCAAGAATTAAAGTTGATCCAAATCAATTCCGAAACATAACCTGATTGAGATCATTCAAATCCATGAACTTTTGAAAATCTGAGATCAGAATAACCGTTTTTCAAACAATAACCGTTTTTCAAAAGTGAGATCTAATCATGGTGGGCGAACCTGGAACCTGACTTGAGTTTAGTGGTCGAACGTGTTGAAAAGTGGGCGAACCTGAGGAGTTAGTGGTCGAACCTAAAAATTTTTGTAGAACTTTTCACTTTCGAGTACATATTTTCACCTTCGACCGGATTATTTTGGGGCGAAAGTGGAAAGGTGTTATTTTGTGTTTACATTCTGGCCATATCTACGTTCGGGTGTTACTGTTTGGGCGAACTTAGAATCAGAAGGGTCGAGAGTGATAAAGTTTGGACGAACATAGAACATTTTGGGCGAACCTAGTGTATTTTGGGCGAACCTAGGTTTTTGTTGAAAATTTTTCTAAGTGTTGAGATTTTTTTGTTTGTGATCATGTGGCGTTTTCAAACTACTCCGGGATCAGCAACAACACAACCACAACAGCAAACGATGGACCCATGGACAGTGGCAGCGCAAAAGACGAACACACAGTCTTCACAACCACTTAACTACATGGCAACTACAAGCACGATGCCTCAAAGTGTAGCACATCCGGCACTACAATCTGATTACTGGGGAGTAGCAGCAGCGGCGGTAAATACTCAAACCACTAATGCTATTTCTACTTTGATTAAGGATTTGTCTACAGGTAGTGGAACTCGGCCACCGAAGCTCATGGAAATGCAAGAGTATAATCAGTGGCATACCATGTTCAAGATCCATTTGGAAGGCATGGGAGTTGAAGGAGCTGAGGCATGGAGCATGATTGTTAAAGGTTACACAGCACCTATTTTGGAGAATACAGGTGAAATGATTCCTTTGGAAAGCTTAACTGAGGACGAGAAGAAGAAATATGTGGTGGAGAAGAAGGCTTTTTCCCAATTGACACAGGCAATCACAAGTGACCTGTTGCATCAGTTTGGGACATGTACTACATCAAAGCCGCTTTGGGATAAGCTTAAGAGGAAGCATGATGGTAATGAGAAGACTAGGAGCCTGAGAATGGAAGAATTGGTCAAAGAGTTTGAGAATTTTTCTTTTATTAATAATGAAACTCTAAAAGAACTAACTCCTAGATATATGCATTTGTTGTCTGAATTGTCTAGTTATGGTGTACAGATTCCAATGACTAAGCAGGTGGATAAGTTTGCAGATGCTTTACCACCACAATGGGATCAGCATGTGGAAGTTCTCAGAGAGAAGGATGCTTATCAATTCTGGACTATTTCAGAGTTTATCGAAAAGCTGGAGAACAAAGAGATGGAGGATAGGAGGAAAGCTAGAAGGTCACAGATTCCTCAGAATCCTAGTTTGTATTTTGGAGGCACTTCAGTTCCAGTTGGTAACTCGAGCTCAGGAAGCATTGCACCACATGTTGCATGTATTTCCAATGTCATGGAATCATCAAAACCAACCACCAACTACTTGACACAAACATCATCCTACTCACAACCATCATACACACCACCACAATACAATTCCTACATTTCACCACTCTCCCCAATGCAACAAGCAGGTTTTTACACCGCTAATCAATCACAACAACCAATAAACCAAGTTATTCAACCTAATCAACAACCGGTGGTTTTGGATACATCTAACTTGGGAAATGTGACTGTGGAGGTTGCTTAGCAACACATTGCATTAGTCTCAGCAATGGTTTCATCCTACAATGGGTTAGTTGCTAGTCAGATTGGGAACAACAACTTAACCAACGAAGACTATGCACAGATTGACAAGGAAGAGATGGAACTCATTGACATTCAATGGGCTTTTGCGAGTATCATGAGAAGAGCAACAGAGTTCATCGAGAAAACAGGAAGGACTGATTTAGCAACTTCTCCCAACACAACCTACGGATTCAACAAGGAGAAGGTTACGTGTTTTAATTGTGGAGAAAAAGGACATTTTAAAAGGGAATGCACTCAGCCACCTAAACAAGGTAATCGAAACCCTTTCAATGCAAATTACCAGAACCGTCAACAACAAAACCAAGTTTCTTACCAAAATAACAACAACTACCAAAACCGAAACTTTAACAACCAAAACAGACAACCAAACACTCAAAACCAGATTCAAAACCAATCTCCTAACAACACAAACCGAACAGTTGTACCTATCACTACACCTAATGAGACTCAACAGAATGCGAGTCAGAACCAAGCTTTGGTGACTCAACAGGATGAAAGGTTTGACTGGTCGGGTATGCAAATAGGAGTTGAGGAAGTGACTACTGGTGGGAATGTGGCATGTGTTGCTTATCAGGTTGATATGGAAGAGTCGGTGGCGGTTGATGAGAAGAAAGAAACTGAGGAGTGTGAAAGTGATGATTCTGAGACTGAGATGGAAGTGGAGAATGAACCTGTTGAGGTTAAGGCTGAGGAAACGAATTCTGGAATAGTGATTGATTCTGTTACTGATGTTCCTGAAGAGTGTAGATCAGTTTATTCAGATTCTGAGAGCGAATCAGATACAGAGGCAAGTGTTGATTCTTTAGATGATGATATTGATCAGTTGCTGGCAGAAGCTGACTTTTTGATGACGAGGAAGTCGTGTATCGCTGATGATGCTTTCACCAAGATTGACTACTCCAAGTTTTTCACTGGAAAGGAAGCTCATTTCGCGTTGATGGCCATGACTGAACCGCCAAAACCTGTAAGTTCTGAATCTAGCACTGATGTTATGAGTGATAAATATTGTGGAACATGTGATAGATTGACTGAGGAGAATAAACAACTCAGAATTTCACGTGATAGTGCTATCATTAACAGTCAATCTACTCGCAAAGAGTTGAATGCTTTCAACAAAGTATTAGATGGCTATAAAAAGGACATTTCCGACTTGAAAAACACTTTGTCATTGAAACAATTGGCAATAAACAACTATATCAATGAAATTGAAAACACCAAGTTGGAAATGGCAGCCATAAAATGCTTTGCTGAAAAGGTTAACAAAAAGTTGGAAAGTTATAAGAATGTTGCTTATGTGGTAGACCATATCATTGATGATAACACCACCAATTACAAGTCTGTACCATCTCCGGTTCTTTTTGAAAATCATAACTATCACCAAGTTATACCGGAGAGTTCGGTAAAATCAGACTCATCGTCGGAAATGGAATCTAATACCTCGAGTATTGGTGATCCTTATTCCGATGTGAGACCGATTTTAGGCTTGAATGATGAGGGTGTTTATGCTGAGAGTGTGAATTCAGACTCAGAGAATGATGATACTGGGAGTGATCAAACTGTTAATGTATGTGAGATTCCAAAAGAAAATCACATCATTACTACTGAACCAGTGTCACCATCTGATCATGTTCATCCGATGGCAAATACTAATCGTGATAAAAAGTCTGAAAAGATTGATGTTAAGAAAGATAATGGTGTTAAGAATGTTGTTAAAAAGAATGAGTTGAATGAACCAAGTGACAAACCTGTCAAAGTGTTCTATCGGATGGAAGGATCCGATAAGATCATTTCTGATGAGGAATTTCCAATCAAAAACGTTAACTATTCTAAACTTGACAAAATCTGGCAAGAAAGCACAATATGGTTTCCAAAACATGAGAGAACAAACGAAATTCCACCAGAAATTTTAAAGAAATTGTTTTCGGATGTTCCTCAAGAACCAAAGGTTCATGTCACCGAGTTCATTCGACCAAATGATAAAGCAAATGGTTTTCATGAGCCCTCTTACTCGAAAGGACCACTTCCTGAGAGTTTGAGGAATCAACAGTATAATGATCAATATCCTGTTAGATCATTTGCTCCACCAAATGCTCATTATGTTTTTGAAGAATATCGAAAATGCTTTAAATGTGGAGAACGTGGGCATTTACTTGCTCAGTGTCCATATGTAAGGCATAAAAGACATGAGGTTGAAGTTAGAAATTCCATGAGAAAGCCGATTGATCATTATGTTCCACCACATAGACGGGTTGTTCCTCAACAACAACAGTTTTATAATCAAAACAATTTTCAAATGAGGAACAATCGTCCAATCCAATATGATCAAAGGAATCGGATTGCTATGGAACAATCTTGGAGAAAGCCTGTGGTGAACACAACAGTTGATAGACAAAAGGTTCCACAAAAACCGATTGTCAAATCAAATGTTGGACCTAAGTCTGTTAACTCAGAAAAGGTTGTCAAGAAAGTTACTTTTGGTAACAATGTTCAGAAACCAATTGAGAAACCAAAATCTCAAATTCGTATTCTTAAAAGGACTGAACAATCTTGGACACCTAATGGTACTCCAGGAGCTTCTACTTCGAAGGTAAGTGAGAAAAATGAAAGTGTTTTGAACAATCAGAAAAAGATTGATCCAAAACAGAAAATTGTTGAAAAAGTTAATGAGGATGTTTCTTTGAAAACCAATGTTCAAAGGCCCAAGACTCAGGCTTGGGTCCCCCGAAAGAACTAAATGTTTAATTTTTGTGTGCAGGGAGCTTCAGCTGGCCCTATTAGCAGTCTATGGATTGTTGATAGTGGAGCTTCAGGCCACATGACGGGGGATCTCGCATTGCTGTTTGACGTGAAAAACATCAATGGAGGGTATGTAGCTTTCGCGGGTAATAAAGGAGGATATATTACAATGGAAGGAAGCGTGAGTAATGGGATTGTGACTTTCGAGCGGATTTCTTATGTCAAGCAGATAGACTATAATTTGTTGAGCGTCAGTCAAATATGCGATAAACAATTTTCTGTGCATTTTGATGACAAATCCTGTTATATTCTCAAACCGGGCTTCAAAATTCCAAAGGAGTGGGTAATGTTGATGGCACCTCGAGTCAACAATCTCTATATTCTTGATATGTCCAAGGCGATGACATCACAGGGGCAAATAACATGCTTTCTATCCAAGGCGACCGAAAAAGAATCGATAATGTGGCACCGCAGAATGGGGCACATTCATCTGAGGAAAATGAATCAATTGGTGAGAAATGGGCTTGTCGATGGAGTAAACGTGAAACATTTCCATCTGAACGACAAGTGTGTAAGTTGTATGAAAGGCAAACAACACAAACAGTCCCATAAAGTGAAGAAAGTTAACTCTGTTGAGATGCCGCTTGAGCGATTGCACATGGACCTTTTTGGACCAGTCAAGCGCAAAAGTCATCTTGGAGAGCTTTATTGTTTAGTCGTCACTGATGACTATTCAAGATTTTCATGGGTGATGTGTTTGAAGAACAAAAGCGACACCTTTACCAACTTACAAGTTCTGTTCACTCGATTGGAAAATATCTACAATTTGAAGATAAAAAGAATCAGGAGTGACAACGGGACGGAGTTCAAAAACGCCAAGATGGATGAACTTTGTGAAAGCAAAGGGATACATCATGAATATTCGGCTCCGTATACCCCGCAACAGAACTGTGTTGCTGAAAGAAAGAATAGGACTCTAATTGAGGCGGCTAGAACAATGCTCGCTGATTCAAATCTTCAGGTAATGTTCTGGAATGAGGCGATTTATGCAGCAAATTATACATTAAATCGGGTTCTAACAGTGAAGAAGTTTGGAAAAACATCTTATGAACTGTTACACCGACGAAAGCCAAACTTAGAGTATCTAGAACCTTTCGGGGCGCCATGCACGATGTTGAATCCAGGAGAGAAGTTTAGTCCTAAAGCTGAGGAGGGATATTTTGTTGGATATGCAACCCCGCTCAAACGGGTATTCAACAAGCGAACTCGTCAAGTGGAGGATTGGGCTAATGTGGAAGTTCAACGATACACTCAAAATTTGCAAGGCACGGGCCCTGATTGGATGTTTGATTACAAAGATTTCTTTGAATCATTCAACCTAGATAGCCTGGTTGAAGAAGCTGTTATCAGATTACTTTACGAGTGTGAAAACGCGGCAACTTCACCGTTGATGCGTCCAATCACCGTAAACCCCCCACCAGCTTCTAATGATACCAGTGCTCCTATACAAGAAGAAGAGATGTTTCAAGAGGCTTCAACTTCATTAGACACTTCAGAATCTGAAGATGAACAATTTGAAGAAGCAGTTCTTGAACATGCAGAAGAATTAGAGGCGCAACCTGTGAACCCAACTCCAAATCCAGATGTTGCTTCATCATCAAACACGGGTCATGATCAGGATGCTATAGAACACTTGACTGCTCAGACGGGAGTTATTGTACCTGTTAATCCGGAATCTCGGATTCATCGTATTCACCCGCTGGAGCAAGTTATCGGTGATCCTGGAAGTGGTGTTATGACCAGAGGGCAGCTGAAAAGCGTTAACTCGCCAGAGAGTTTTGGTGCTTTAGCATTGTATGCCAAAATTCAGAAATCCGGTAGTCAAAATGATTGGTCGTTTGCATGTTATGTGTCGCAGGTAGAGCCAAGGACATACAAAGACGCTTTGAATGAAGATGCCTGGGTTGAGGCAATGCAGGAGGAGTTATTGCAATTCCAGAAATTGGGAGTCTGGACGCTCACAGATTTGCCGCCAGGGAGGAAGAAAATAGGCACTAAGTGGGTGTTTAAGTGCAAAAAGGATGATCGTGGAGTTATTGTTCGCAACAAAGCCAGATTGGTCGTGCAGGGTTTCCATCAAATCGAAGGGATTGATTACAACGAAATCTATGCACCAGTAGCACGAATTGAAGCTATTCGGATGTTCCTCGCGTTTGCTTCATACAAGAAATTCAAAGTCTATCAAATGGACGTCAAGAGCGCATTTTTGTACGGGAAAGTCAAGGAGGAGGTTTATGTCGGGCAGCCACCAGGCTTTGAGGACCCAATCCACCGGGACAAGGTTTACGTGCTAAACAAAGCTTTATATGGTTTGCACCAGGCTCCAAGACAGTGGTACGAGGAGCTAAGTACATACCTCATCTCCAAAGGATTCAAGCGCGGACTCGTCGATTGCACCCTCTTTACGAAGAAGACGGGAGATGACTTGCTTCTAGTACAGATTTACGTTGATGATATTATATTTGGTTCAACTAACGAACTTTTGTGCAGGGAATTCGAAACTGTTATGCAAGAAAAGTTCGAAATGAGCGCTATGGGGGAGATGCAGTTTTTCCTCGGCTTACAGGTGGACCAAAGACCCGACGGGATCTTCATTCACCAGACGAAATATGTATCCGACATCTTGAGCCGATTCCAGATGGATACCCCGATTCAACCCAATCACGGGATTGGAGTGGACGCTAAGGGGGAGCTGACAGACCCATTTACATACAGAGCAATCATCGGATCTCTGATGTATTTGACAGCGTCTCGACCAGATATTATGTATGCAACGTGTCTCTGTGCTCGCTATCAATCGAAGCCGAAACAAAGTCATCTGACGGCGGTCAAGCGTATCCTTCGATATCTGAAGGGTTGTCCATCAAAAGGACTTTGGTACCCTAATGATGATGATTTTGATTTTATTGCTTTGCACTGTCTACATGTGAAGCCGAGTACATTTCAGCCTCGAGTTGCTGTTCACAAGTGCTCTGGATCCAACAACAGATGGTCGATTACGGTTTGCAGTTTCTTAAAACCCCTATACACTGTGACAACGAAGCCGCAATTGCATTAACTAAAAATACTGAAAATCATTCTAAAGCGAAACATATCCGGATTAAATATCATTTTATCCGTGATTGTTACGCTAAGGAATTGATAGATATGGTCAAAATCCATACTGACTACCAACGTGCAGATTTGTTTACAAAAGCTTTTGACAGATCCCGCTTTGAATATCTTTTGAAAGTAAACAATATAAAGGAAAAACAGGACTAATTGGCACCTCGGTTTATCGCTTTTTAGTTTTCGTTTTTAAATTTTTGCTAATTGGGAATTTCTCTTTGCTAATTGGGAATTTCTCTTTACTATCATAATCCTCAAAGAAGTTGATGCTTTCGAGGGGGTTGTTTAATCCTCAAAGAAGTTGATGCTTTCAAGTGGATTGTTTCTTTCAAAATTTTTATTTTGTTTTTTTTTTTTTTAGAAAAATTAAAAAATCCAAAAATATGTTCTTTATTTTAGGGGGATTCATTTTATCAAAAAAACCAAAAACATTAAAAATTTTCAAAATACCTAAAAAAATTTAGAAAAACCAAAATGATTACCTGGATAAAAAGAGGAAATGATAGTACATCAGTGGGGATTTGACACAGGCTAAAGAATTGTATAGTATAATGAGACGTATGTTGATTATGTGTGATGTGCTGATAGGCTTCGTAGACTAAATATTGCGTGCATTAGTGATACAAACATAACAAACTACGCGTTTGTGGCTGAACACCTCATGGACATATGGTCTTAGTACCGTAATTTCGTTTGATAGGGTATTTGTACAAAACTCGGAGGTTTAGGGTCGTTATGTTATTAGTTGTCTGGGGATAGCCTATCTGATCTTCTGCTGTAAGTCATTACGGACCTAGATCAGACAGGGTGTCTTTATAAAAGAGCTATATGCCAAATCCTAAAGTTACCGAATTGAGGAACTTTCCATGTTATATGATGATCAAAGATTATCTATTACATCGTATTGATCATTGATGCAAATCATGATTAATATCAGTCCTCAACCTGGTATAATGCATATGTTACTTTGCTGCATTAATTTGCTGACCTGTATACCTCTATGCATTATATCTTGTACAATTACAGACGACGAAAGCATAATCACGCTTTACAATGAGTCTTTGTGCATTTACTTCTTGATACGGGAGTATGTTGTGTGTGTGGGAACCACAATGTGTTAGTCTAATACATCTAATTCGTATCATTTTAATGCATTGCGTAACTGTCTGCATGTGAGCTTACGTGGACCACAATATCAGCAATTGCCGTGTCACATATTGTTTCTAATGATTATATTGAAACAGATCAACGCTGTGTTCAGATTTCTCAGAAAACTGATATGATCCTCTTACCGGATATCACAAAATGTTTACTGTTTTCATTTACTTTGATGCATTTTACTTTGTTGCATTTTACTTTTATTGTCAAAAAGATACAAAATCCAAAAAGATTTTAGGTGTGTTTTGATAAAATTTCAGAAAATCCAAAAAGATTTGCATTTCTGCTTTATTTTTGATAACCGGGGATGCTTGATGGTCAATTTCTGAGATTTGATAACACCATCTGGGCTTTGTATCATTCAAACATGTGAAAATTTGAGTTTTGGAAGTTTAACGGATTGAAAAATGTTGAACGGGATTCGAATTCGTGATTTGGCAAAATTTCAGATTTTTCCATTTCACATTCGCCCCTTAATTGGGTCGAATGTGGATAAATCATCACCTTCGACCATAATGGTTTTGGACGAATGTGGAATATTTCACTTCCGGGTGTCAATTCCACTCTCGGGTACATTTTTCACCTTCGGGTCTTTAATTAGGGACGAAGGTGGACTTGTTTTACATTCGTGCCATTTATTTGGGGCGAATGTGGACTTCACCCACATTCGACCACCACCAACGGACGAAGGTGCCTCTTATATATAACCTATTTCAGGTTCGAGCCATTCATTCAAAAATTTTCAAAATTTCATCTATAACCAGACCTTGTTGATCGTTTTTCTTTTGATTCACTGATTCAATCCCTGACCTTTGCTGATCAGTTTGAGACTTAATTTGCAGGTAATGGACTTCATTACAGACCAGAATCGTCGTGATTTTAAACCGGACCTAGGGTTTCTATTTAGGGGTCTAGGATGTTGTTAAATGATGGTTTTTGTTTTCCGTTCATTTTTCATAAGTTTTAGGGGGAGAATATAAAAGGAATTAGGTTTATAACAATGATTAGATGTTCGTTTGATCGATTGAACCAGTTAAAACCTAATTCTACTTTAAAACTCATGAAAACTGAATAATTTTGACAATTGGTAATACACAAGTGTTAATCGGTCATGTTAGGTCATATTAGGATCAAAATTATATGTTGAAAACTGAATTGGCAAAATTTTAAATTTTGGGGGAAATCTTTTTCACCTTCGGTTCAAAAACCGGGCGAAGGTGGAAGTGGTTTGGGCGAATGTACATTTATCTGGACGAATGTGATTTTTACTCAAGATCCTGTTCACATTTGACCACAATTTTCACATTCGACCAAATTATCTCACATTCGACCATTCTAAAACGAGCGAATGTGCAGAATATTTTTTGACCAGAATTTTTGTAATTTTTGTTGTTTTTGTATTTTGACGTGTTTGTTTGATTTTAATGTACAGATGGCTGATCAATCTGAGAATGTTGAAGCACCAGTAGAAAATGTGGAAACTCCAGCAGAGATTATTGTTACAGATCCGGTGCCAGAGGCAGAAACGTCTGTTCCAAGCAGTTGGCCGTTTGAAAGATCGCATAACTGTTGCGCATATCTCGGTGATGTAGAGAAGAATACGGAGTTCACCGGGATCATAGAGTTTCTGAAGAGGAGCAGAATAGTTCATGCATTAGCCACACCAACCATCATATACAAAGACATTATTGAAGATTTCTACCAAAATGCGAAGTATGACTACTGGGAGAATCAAACGATCATCAAGAGCAAGATTCAGGATATGGAGATGTTCTTGACTGAAGCTGATATTCGGGAAGCGTTACAGATAAAGTTTGAAGATAGTGAAGATCCCAGGGAGTTGTCATGGACAGAGCAGAAAGCGTGTTTCTTACGGATGAAATACAAAGGTCCAATTACTGACGGATCTATGTATAAGGGGAAGCTGGGAGTGCAGTATAAGTATTTTGCACATGTTCTTATCCACGTATTTGGGTGTGTGAGCGGTGGATATGATGTCATGAGAAGGAGTTTAAGTTCGTTAATGGTTGCGTTGACACTCAACAAACCATTTAATGTATCTGGGATGATTCTTGATCATATGCTGGAGATGTTGAAAGGAATGAAGAACAAGAAGTTCATGTTATATCCGAGATTTCTGATGATGATCTTTGACTATAAGTATCCTATGTTGAAAAAGGATCCGACTATGATCCTAGGTCAAGATCATATGAACATTAGAACACTGATGAGAATGAAAGGTTACAAAGGTGTGCCTGATAGTGAGAAGCCACCTAACAGGAGATTATTTGGTGCTTTGGCTCGTCAGGATTACACTGATCCTGGCAAGAACAAAGCAAGGCATGATAATAGTGATTCGGACAATGATGATCCCTTAGTGTATGTTGATTCAAACACTAAGAGGAAACGGCAAGTAGTCAATCCTGGAGCCAAAGGGAAGGGCAAGGGAAAGACTGTGGATCAGGGAAGTTCTAAGCAACAAGTGGTTAGACAGAAATCGACAGCAAAGAAAGGATCAGGTTTGGTGGATGAAGAGTCGGTAGATTCAGAAGAGACTGAAGTAGAGGAACAGTGGGATTCTGATACTGAAAATGTGAGGACCACCAAACGTAAGGCCACTATGGTTGGTGAGTCTGAATCCTTGAACAAGTCGATTGAAGAAGCTGAGAGAAGGAAGAAATCTGTTGAAGATGAGAGTCTAGGTGTTGACCTAGCTGAATTGAGTGTTGGAGAGACTGTGGTGGTTAATTTGCCTAGAAAGACAAAGAAGCAAAAGACCATGGCCAAGAAGTCAAGTACAAAAGAGCTGAGGGAGAAAGAGTTAGCTCAGCTATTGAAGGGTAAAAGAGTACCTGATGCTGGTACATCATCTAAGTTATCTTCACCTGTCGCCAAGAAGCAGAAGAAAACGAAAGAGGCAGAGACTTTACCAATCGATCAATTCAATGTCGATTTGGATAAAGTGCTCAATATGTTCAGAAAGCCTCAGAAGGAGAAAGTAGCTGAAGTTGAGTCATCTAAATCAAAGTCGAAGAAAGTAACTGTGGATGACGATGTTATGAAGCAAGTGAATAAGAAAATGGAAGATATGATGAAGATGTTAGTTGCTCAACAGGCTGAGATTGCTAAGTTTAAGCAAAATGAGGAGAAAATGCTTCAGATCGTGGTTGCTTCGAAATCTAATCAGGATGAGATAAATGATAAGATTAAGATGTTGGAAGCTAAGAATGAAAAGCTTGAAAGAAAGTGTGAAAGAAACAAGGGCAGGATCAAATTGATTAAGGCAGATAACAAAGAACTAAGGAATGAAAACAAACGCCTTAGTAATTTGATTGACGAGCTTTATAGCAGGGCACCCCAGTTGAAAGAGGGTGAAGAAGATGAAGAAGAGGAAGAAGAGCAGGTTGACTTTGAAGATTCTGAATCTGAAAAAGAACAAGAAGATGATGATGAGGATGATGATGGATCGGAGAAAAGTGATGATGATGATGATGACAACAATGATGATGATGATGATGTAGAAGGTGCTGGGAGAAAGCAAGGAGATGAGTTTAGCAGTGGTAGTGATCATGATGGAGGAGATGATACTTCCAGATTTACTTATGAGAAGAGAACATCAAAGAAGAAAGATACTGGAGAATCAAGTTCTAAAAAGAAGGGTGAGAACGTTGATTCAGATGAAAGTATTTTCTGGAATGAGAAGGTGAGATCTCTATCTGATGATGCTAAACAGTTGTATAAAGATATGTTGGAAAAGAGAGAGTGGACCATTGAGTTCACAGGATGCTTCGCTGAGATATTCCAAACTGATGATTTAAGATATGAATTGGAATATGAAGATCCTGATCTTGAAGAAGGGGAATTACCTGCATCTGTGGCAAAAGAAATACTAGATGGTCTTGCACAGAGGGTAGGGAAAACTTTTGAGGAGTTTATGATGGATGAATCGATTCCAGATATTCCTGAAAAGGATATTGGAAGTCATTCAGATGATATGCAGACTCCTGAGAACAATGAAGTGGAAATGGAAGATATAACTCATGAAGAGTTCCCTCAGTATTTCAGACAAACAGATGAAAATGAAGTATTTCCTGATTTTACTGAGATACCAAATAAGACAGCAAAACAGAAAGCTAAGAAAAGGAGTGAAGAGTTTGTGGAGAAGGTATTCGGTACTGATAAGAAAGATTCTTCTAACCAGTCTGATGAGTTGAAGAATTATTTGAAGAAATTGAAGGAAATGGATGAGAACCGACCAAAGCCTGAAGCTCAAGGTAACTTTTACAGATTTCATAATGACAAGTTCAAAGGCAGAGCTCTCGGGTGGACTTACTTAGGCAGGCTGAAATGTATTGCTGCAAAATGGGAAACCGGAATCCTGTACTTTAACAGATTCTGTGACTTGCTTACTCTACCATACTGGGCGGTTAGAGATTTATGCAGATTCCCAATGTCAGGTGCCGAAGTAAATGGATCACATGTCGGTTGGTGCGCAGATAAATTGGTTTGGGAAAGTCGTACGAGATGGAACAGATTCAAGCCTCAATATCCCAGAAGAAGAGTTCATAGGGATATTGATCCTCAAACCAATATGAAGCGAGTAACTTTGATCTACAAAGCACCTAATGTGATGAGGAAGATACCGTTGATGCCGATGCCACAACATTTTAGTGCTGATTTTATCTTCTGGTATTATGATTGGAGAAAGGCTGAAGCGGTGATCGTGTTGAGAGATGGAAAGGATAAATACAAGCATGTTCATGTATTTGATCCTATGTGGTTGATTAATTGCACGTTTGAAGATATCATCATGCTTTTCTACAATCCGATCTACTATGAACCAAAAGACTTTGCTCAAGCAAGAAAATACACTCAAGTGGTTGGAGTTTGTTTTGCGTATGACATCAATGCAGGAAGCAATTTGGAGGGTAAGCTTGGTAAGACAGTGAAGATAGCGAATGTGTCTAAACCAGTGAAGAAAACATTTGAGCCTCCAATGACTACTGAGCAGAAGAAACAGCTCAGAATCAAGTTGATGAACAAGACAATGGACCAACAGAGAAAACTATCCAATCAATAGTCGAGGGGGAGTTTGTTGATGCGTTTTGCGACTAAGGATTGGATAAACATAATTAACATGTGTTAGTGATTGGCCGAAGGTAGATATTATGGGCGAATGTAAGAAATAGTGGGCGAAGGTAGATGGACAACGGGCGAAGGTAGACTGGAACTAACAAGAAGACACATTCGACCAGTAGAAGTGGGCGAATGTGGAAAAGGCTCACGTTCGACCAGTGAAAAGGGGCGAACGTGCAGTGTCTATAAATAGGTTTTGTGATTTTGATTATGTAATAGAGTTGTCAGTTGTGTCTGTGTTCAGGTCAGGGTCAGAGGTTGTTTTGAGATATTGTGTGTGTGTTCTAGATTAACGTAAAACTGATTGTAAAAGCTTATTTGAAAGAAGTTAATCTATGAAATGATGTTGAAAATGATCTTGATTGCGTTTTGATTTGTGTTTTATCAATTTGTTCAGAACTAGGGTTTCCGCACCTAGTTTTGTGACTTGTATGATCATATAATCCTGTTTTAGCTAAAATCTTTCGCTCACAAGTCATCTCTAATAGCCAGCTAACCCTAAGAATTGTCAAACTTCGGTTGGGGTATTGGGCCTAGCCCAATTTTTTATCGCCTCTACCTTGGCTGGATAAACATGTATGCCTTTCTCGTTCACTACATGACCGAGGAAGTGAAATTCACGAATCCAGAATTCGCATTTGGATAGCTTGGCATACATTTTTTCACCTTTAAGTAGATTTAGGATCACCCTCAAATGCTGCTCATGCTCCTCTTGGGTTCGTGAATAGATTAGAATGTCGTCAATGAACACAATCATGAACTTGTCTAGGTATGGTTTACACACCCTATTCATCAGATCAATGAACACTGCTGGTGCGTTCTTCAAGCCAAATGGCATAACCAAAACCTCATAATGGCCATAACGTGTCCGGAAAGTGGTCTTGGGAATGTCCTTTTCATGAATTCGCAACTGGTGATAGCCTGACCTAAGATCGTTCTTCGAGTAGAAACTAGAGCCTTGCAACTGGTTGAACAGACCATCAATTCTGGGAAGAGGGAAATGGTTCTTCATACTAAGCTTGTTCAACTCTCTGTAGTCGATGCACATGCGAAACGATCCATCCTTCTTCTTGACGAACAGAACTGGAGCTCCCTAGGGTGAAGAGCTCGGTCGAATGAATCCTTTGTTAAGCAATTCTTGCAGTTGGTTGGACAATTCTTGCATCTTAGATGGAGCCAAGCGGTAAGGTGAACATGCTACGGGAGCAGCTCCGGAAATGAGGTCGATACGAAACTCAACTTGCATCGGGGGTGGAAATCCTGGCAGGTCTTCGGGAAAGACTTCTTGAAAATCTCTCACGGCAGGATGTCTTCGATTCTTCTCTCCTCTGGTTTCTTCTCGATCACATGTGCCAAGAATGCACAATGACCATTCCGCAAACACTTCTGGGCCTTCATGCAAGATATGAATCACAGTGGGGCCTTCCGGCACTCCCTCTGTATGGACAAAATCTCTCCATTGGGCAATGGAATTCGAACTACTTTCGCGAAACATATAACCTCAGCGCGGTTTTTCAACAACCATTCCATGCCAACCATAACGTCGAAACTTCCCAACTCGATCGGTAGGAGGTCAATACTGAACTCATGATCTCCCAACTTCAACGCACAATTCCTAACTACTTCTTCGGACTTAATTGTCTTACCATTGGCCAATTCTATCGAATAATGAGTGTGTAATTTATTTGACTCTAATCCGAGGGCTCGTTTAAAGTCGGTTGACACAAAGCTTAGATCGGCACCGATATCAAAAAGTACATAAGCAGTATGATCGTTAACGAGGAATGTACCCGTGACAACGTTAGGATCCTCGCGTGCGTCATCTGCACCCATGACAAAAGCTCTGCCACGAGCTTGATCCTTCAGCTTGGGGCAGTCTTTCTTGAAACGATCGGTAGCTCCACACTCAAAACTTCCCGGTTTTCCATCAGAGTTCCCAACTGCCTTAGCCCGACGCTACACTGTGGGATGTCCCATCCGCTTGCACTTCTCGCATTTGATAATCTCACATGTCTCCACGTGATGGTAGATGCATTTATTGCAAAGTGGGTGGGGTCCATTGTATGGCTTGCGAGTCTCAGTAGCGGCGACAACGAAGGCTTTGGCGGTTTTGGGCTTCTTGTTGGAATTACTCTCTACGTTTCTCCCCTTTTTGAAGTTGGACCACGTACGCTTATTTCTAGAACTTTCACCCTTGTCGGATTCCTTTTGTGACAAAGAACCCATGCGTACCGCATCATCGGTGAGGCTGTGAGCAAGGGTGACAGCATGCTGAATAGAAGCTGGAGCCACAATGGTGACCAAGCTACGGATTTAAGGACAAAGTCCCCACATGTATATTTCTACCCGCATGTACTCAGGGGTAACCATGTGTGGAACTAAGCGAGAAAGCTCATAAAATCGGGTGGCATAGGCAGTGATAGCCGCCCCGTTCATGGATAGATTCCATAATTTGTTCTCCAACTTCTACAGCTCACTCCAAAGGCAATACTTGTCCATTAGCATTGACTTCAACTCTTCCCAAGAAAGATTGTAGGCAGCTTCACGACCCAAGGTATGCACTTGTAGGTTCCACCATGTCAGCCCATCATCTTGGAAGGTACAAGTGACGTACTTGATCTTCTGATCTTCCGAGCAACCACTGATATCGAGCACTGACTCAGTTTTCTCAATCCAACGGACAATACCAATTGCTCCTTCTGACCCACGAGTGTTCCAAGGCTTGCGTGCTATGAAAGTCTTGTAGGAACACCCACGCATGGTATTCTCTACTTCTGCAATGTCAGAAAGAACGGATTATCAATGAAAGGATCAACATAAGATAAGATCAAGACAAGGAAGGGATAGGCAAGAGCTTTACCAGTCTCGGGATCCTGGGTTCTGCGTCAGCCTGCTGCGCTTTAACCACCACTAGAATTGGCGTGGTTTGCTTCATGTTGCAAGATAGCCTGTGCAATAACCATGGCTAGGTCCGCTGAGGTGGTCAGAAAAGCTTCTTCCTCAGAAGTCGATCGACTAGTTCTTTTGGGAGGCATGTTCTTCTAATACACAAGATTAAAATAATGAGACACATATCACTGTATAATATTGTCAACATATTCAACCAATTAATCAACTATTCAATCAACACAAACGACAAAACAAGATCACAAATACATGGTACAAACACAACACAATATAGGAATCAAAATATCAAACATTTCATAGCAAGTTTGACATACTTGATATAATTTTGATTCTGCATACAAAATAAAATGTCTTACCGCCTTACAAGTCTTTAAACTACTACATTAAAGTACAACATATGATAACTTATGGGGACGGGGGTGGGAAAGCAGCAGACAAGGCTGCGACAGCTACAGTCATCCTCGCCTCAAGATCATCAACTCTAGCCTCGAGCTCTGTAGGTCGCTCCTTAGCTACGACACATCCCTGCTCCGCCTCATATATGCGTGTACCTAACTTGTCCAGTTGGTAAAGTACCGGATCTCCGGTCTTACCTGTCAAGTACAGGTTATCCTCGATCTCCAGAACCCTCCCACGCAACACCCCTATCTCTATGTCGTGATGCCCAATCATGTCCCGTACAAAATAGTGGGTGTGGCGCACGAGTGCTGAATCAAAGCCAGTGGGTAGTGGAGTGTCAAAGGGTGGCTGGGATGGCCCACCAGTCTCGAAGATAGAGAAAGCCTCGCCATCGGTATCCTCCTCAGAATAGGCTAAGAATTCATCAACAGTCGGCAGATGAGTCCCCTTGCGAGCCTAAGATGTCTAAAGTAGCTTCTTCCCAGGTGGCTCTGGTGCCTCTAGAGCTGGGGGCTAGGAATCTACTGGTGCTGGAGGCTCAGGGTCAACCTGGGCAGGAGCCTCAGCTGGAGCGATAGGAGCTGGTGGAAGGAGCACACGTTTCCGAGGGATGTACATCATACGTACCCCACCCAGACACAGAGAATATGGATGAAAAGATGGCACTCTGGGCTCTGGCTGCGGTGGGGGTGCATCCTTCTCCTCCTCCTTTACCTCGCCAGCAAGCACAACATCCTCGTCATCAGAAACACCGTGATCAACCTGCATGTGGTCCTCCTCGATGTCTGAACCACTCGAGTCGGACTCATAGCCCTGCTGAACATCATCGGCTGGAGGGTTGTCTAGTACAATCTCCTCCTTTGAATCCGAGATGATGATAGGGTCGTCGTGGTGTGCCATGAACCTGGAAATCCAGAACACACATGTGTGTCAGTGATCATGTGGTGTACTTAGTATGTCTACTAATGTGTGAAAGATGTAACTGGCATGGAACTTGCGTAGCACGTACGGATAAGTGTTTATGTTTCTTTCTTTGGAAAACATTTCAAAAACAATTTTGTTTAGATTATAGTTTGACTCAAAAGAATATCAGTTCGCTATAACCTCGTGCTCTGATACCAATCTGTCACACCCCGCCAAGGCGGAAACGCGAGGTGCGACTTCGAATGATTTCCAAGCACATAGGTCACACGAGCATTAATTAAAATAAAACAGGAACTTCCATTAAGCAACCAAGTTTTACAAACATAACGTTAATTGATCAAATTTAAAACCATTGCATAAAAATGTTTAGGGCTAAACTGACACAACAATGGTTCAAAAGGAGGTATCCCATAAATGCTCGCGCGCGACCTTTTCAAGTTCCATAATCCATGCTAATTTCCTGATAAACATTCATGTAAAAATATAGGTCAACACAAAGTTGGTGAGTTCATGAGTTTTAATGAATGGACATGTAATCCAAAACCGACTAAATTACCTCCTAGATAGGGCGATAATTAATATATGATCTGACATGAGCCCATAACCAAACCTTGACATGTTGTGTCTCGCTCATTATACACTTAAGACAATGAAAAAAATGTGGAATACAAGCACTCTTTTGATATCTGTCATCCGGTCAGAGCGACTGACCAAGAGTGGGGGTGTCAACCCAATAGATCTATTCCGGTGTTTCATGGCTCAGTCCATAGTTAATGGTTATGGTATGATGTATGACACGAGGTCTTAATGGATCCTGAACCTTAATCTCTCATGTTCACATAATAGTCATGATTGTAACTAAAAACTGTACGCATGTGTTCCCCTGGAAAAATGTAAAAATATTGAAAAGGGGCCGTGAAAAACTCACCTTGTGTGTGTCTGGAAATGAAATACTGAGCTGGAGCTAGAGTATCCGACTTGCATGTCCTATGTAAGCAGGAACATTTTAGGTCTATGCTACTTGTGTTGTCTACAAGTTGTTCACTTGTTTTGTTCGGCCATGTAACTTAACCCTTTAAGTTATGTGTGTCTTTGATGTAGGGATTTATGTGTTCAACAGCTTGTTTCCCCAAAAGATACAATGTTTATCTTTTAAGTGTACAGTATTAGGGTTTCTTGGTGTAGTTCCCCTTAATATTAACTCATGTCTTGTGTTGTTAGATATATATATATATATATATATATATATATATATATATATATACACCATGTTCATGTATTTTTACACACCGTGGTGAGTGTGTGCACTCATATGTTTTAGGTTTTAACACCTTTAACTCAATATGTGTGTATGTTTACCAAATACATGTAATTTAGTTTACTAGATTCATAAGTCTAGTGAAAATATATCATCCTTGGTATGAATACCATTTTCATATGTATAGAGATATCATTTCTTATGAAAATATGCTCTTTATTAGATAAAAGAATGTGTGTCCTTGTAAGTCTTGTTTTAAAACTAACATTTTCCATATGACTTACAAACGTCCAAAAATCATGTTTCACGCTAGTGAGTTAGTAACCATACTATCTTCCTTATTAAAATTTTCGGTCATATGGACACACATACATATGTATATATTTCGGCCATATAGTGTGTATACATACATAGATACATACATTTTCCAACTAACTTTGTATATTTCAAGTCATAAATCCACTTGTTCAACTAGGTTATAGTTACATGTTTTATTATATTAATGAACAACCTTTCATGTAAACAAAAGAATAATAATGAAACCAAAATCTTAAGGTAAATGTACATATATACATCCAGGTCCTATTTTCAATTTGTTAAGAAGAAAGCTGGAATTGATGTTTTTCGATGATTCGTACAATCAAAGGAAAACATCAATCCATTATTATTTTATTATATATATGCTGCACCGGTTCCTTATCGTCAATCATCTTGGCTTTTAGATTTATTATCATGGATCTTGTATTTTAAATTGCGAAATGTCTTGATGAATATTTGCATGAATCTTCTTGATCTTCGGATAAGTGTGAGAGTCATATTTCCTTTTGGTGGTAACTAACAAAGAGATGATCCCTTTAGTCGTTAGGGCTTTTAGAACTGGATGACATTTAAATATATTCTGATGATGCTGGCAAGAAGTATCATTCTCTATGGTTTTGTTTGAAATATTTTTTTTATGTTTCCTTGGACTTTTATGTAGTTTGTAAAGTCACATATTGTAATTCTATTGTCATTAAAGTAGTGTTTTAAATACATTTGTATTTCTTTTATTATAAGTATTCCATTTTGTATTTATTTTTCTTAAATTAAATATTTAACTCAAATTATTGAATTCTAATAATATGGTTGAATCGTTTAATTGCTGTTTGACAGAAACTTTGTTAAAGAGAAGAAAAAAGATTTCACCAATTGTTAATCACAGATTAATTATTGAAATGTGTTTGATATTATTATTGCTCTAAATACAAATTTTTGTATAACAAAACAGTCTACTGTTAAAATCAACAGATGATTGATCTTTATTAAACAAACGCTAAAAATGTAAATGTGTTATAGTTGTTAGTAGCAACTGTTTAAGCCAGCAACTGTTTGAACCAAACACTTGAATTTACGTATGTTTTAATAAACAGTCTTTTAAATACGTTGTTTTAAAAATTCTGCTATATAGACGGCGGGCTTTTAAAGACGTTACCAAATACGGTTTTTCTTTGAACTTTTGGTTGTCTTATCTCAACAGAGTTTTAATTTGTCTGTACATTTAATTGGTATTGTGAATGGAACAGAGCATAACAGTTGGTGTGTTTATTTTTTTTTTGTGTAGTAATTGTTTTATCTCAACAGAGCATAACAGTTGTCTTATCTCAACAGAGTTTTAATTTGCCTGTACATTTAATTGGTATTGTGAGTGGAACAGAGCATAACAGTTGGTGTGTTTATTTTTTTTGTGTAGTAATTGTTTTAAAGAAAGAAACAGATGTTAATAAACAGTTTTACTTTACAGCAGACAATTGGCTTCATAATGTTTGAATAAGTAAACAGACCTTAAACTAATTGTATTAAAGAATCAAACAGATGGTAATAAACAGACGATTGGATTCATAATATTGTTTTCACTAAACAGAGCTTAACATATAAAATTAAAACGTACATAATAAAAATCATATCTACTATACAAAACTACTTAATTAAAATTTCAAAAATCCTTTGTTTCTTTTTCAGAATCTCGCTTGAAAGATTCTTTTTTAATTCCTTTTTCCAAAGCATTCGTCCATTTATGTTTCACAATTTGTATAGACTTTTTATATACTATAAATGTTTTGAAATTAATTAAATAATCATTATGAGAAAACCTTTCGTTTAACACGTTAACCCAAGTATAATAACTATTCTACCATATGACCTTTCATCTTCACGCGTTATCGGTCTATAAAATACTAAAGACATCCGGAAGTTCATCATAAACGATTTTAATTAATATTAACATTTACATTTCAGTCTTCACCAATTGCATCAATGGCAGCCCCAAATGATAACCGTCAAGATGAAATGAAGGAATTTGTTCTTAATCAAATTACAGGACAATACTATCAAGATTTAAAGACTACAAGAGAGTTGAAGATTTGTTTTGACCGTTTGCACTTGGGCACATTTGAGCGAGACGATGTTCAACGGATTTTGAAGTCAATGCCTTCGACTGCTGTTCGTGATTTGTCGGTGTTGTGCAATTCAGAGTCCGGTATTAAGGATGTAGAACTTTGGGCACGATTCAAAGATCTACACGCACAGGTTCAAGCTTCAATGGAATTAAAGCTTAAGTTTATTAATTCCTTTAACTAGCCGTGGATACCATCCATTGCATATCAATGAGTTAATACGCATATTGAGTTTCATATGCCTAAAGTGCTTAAAGTTCAAGAATAAAAGGAATTGTACCTTCAAAGGAATTGAAGCTTAAGTTTATTAATTCCTAATGTATATTCTTATATATATATATATATATATATAATTTATATATATATATATATAAACAGATGTATGAAGATGGAATTCATAACGTATATTGATGTTTAAAGTTGATTTTATTTGTTTTGTTTAACGTTGCATATATGGCTTTTTATATAAGGCTACATATTGACTACAGCTTTTTAGTCCGTCTGTAGACTTTTTGTTCCTTGGTTGTAACCTTTCAGTTATTAAACATCTGATCAGTGTTAAAAGATATAAACAAACGTTGCGAAACAGTGGTTCCTCTCAGCAGACGTTTGGTCTGTTGATGTGTCGGTGCCTACCAGACAGCGGATACGGCTTGACTGACTCGTCCCGTGTGTTTCCACACAGGATCTCGCCTAGTATATATATATATATATATATATAAAATTGAAAGCCACAAATCCTACAAGACACTCATATAGTCATTCTCCCCCTTGAGAGTACCATGTAGGATGCCATGTGGCATTAACTAATTTTAGGGAATAAAAGTTTAAAAACAAAATTTGATTTTTCTCTCTCATGTTTCCTCCTATAATTTTAAACGTTAATATATTTTATCTATGAGATTTTTAAATAAAAAAATTTCATCAAATTAACGAGCGTTTTATTATCTTTCCAACGAGTACCATAGTGCTATATAAAAAACTGAGAAGAAAAGACTATTTTTTTTGTGGGGTATTGTTCATACAGGAAAAAACACGTATTCAAGTAATTCATTAATCATGTATAGGCAAGTCACTAATTATGTTCAAACCAGTAGCCGAATAGGTTAATAAAGTTATACATTGTTTTAGGTTAGGTATCAATATTAGTATGCTAGAGTTGTACATTTGTTTACTATTGGAGTTCTACATTATTTTAGGTTAGGTACTAGTATTGGAGTTGTACATTGTTTTAGTATAGATATTAATATTAGAGTTATACATCAGTCTATTTCATATGTAAAATTGATGTGTCATATTAAATTTTCAACCCCGGGACGCTCCCGGGGTATAATCTAGTATATATAGTACACGAAAAGGGGTATGTTACATGACACTATGTGAGGCCTACACACTCCTTTATTTCCCTCCAAAATTCTATTTTAATTATATTTTAAATAAAGATAACTCACCTCAAGACAGAAAACCAAAGGCTATTTATGAAGGAGGCTATCTCGAAGGATCTGGACTTTTTTTAGATGTTGGGGAAGTTATCAAGGCAGAAGATAAATGGTTATGTGGGAGGTGCATGGGGATGCATGCTCTTAGTAGGGGGTGTAAGCATGATGACCTTGTATCGTTCTCCATGGTCTCGGGAGGCGTCGAAGATTTCATTGTTGGGATACGGAAACCATGTCAAGGGGTAGTCGACTCAAACCCAGGTCACCCAACCGGGATGGTTGGGGATGTTGCCCTCCTCAAGCGTGTTTTTTCCCTCCATTTTCAAACTGTTAAAAGCATTCCCCCCAGTTGTCGTTTGATTTTCGCTCAAGTGTTAACAGATGCCTTACGCAAAGTGGTGACGTCGCTAGGCTCGGTTGAAAATTGGGTCCAATTGCTATTGCTTCTGCGGTTAACCCTGAGGTGGTCAGACCGTCCTCTAGGCAGGAGCGAAGATCATGGAAAAGGAAATCTCTACAGTGTAGTAGCATTATGCAAGCGCTAGCAGTATGGAAAGATGGGTTTGGGTTTACAGCCTTAGTCTCTTCCCTCTTGGATAACGTGAGGGAGGTTGTGGTACCTAGGGGAGAAGTCAGAAGGGAAGAGGACAATGAAAGGGAACCTAATACTAAGCAATGTCTTCGGAAAGTTAGGGATGGGCACTTCACGGCAACAGTTAAGGTTTTGTGCTCCAGTGGGGTTACCCCTTAATGTAAATCGACCATGAAAGCCCTTATTGATAAGCATCCAGTGGTTCCGCCTCCATCCTTTCCTTCTAACCATATTGCCAAACCCGCTCTATCTGTAGATGGGGATTGTGTGCTCAGATGTATCCGATCTTTCCCTAAAGGGATGTCCTGCGGCGGGATGGGATACGGGCCCAACACCTGTTGGATGCTATTGGTGGCGAAGGCTCGGTGACTTCCTCGGGTTTGATGATGGCCATTACTGAAGTCGTCAACTTATGGCATGGGGGCGCCTGCCCTAAGACACTTGCTGAGTTTGCTGCCTCGGCTCCCCTCACTCCCTTATTGAAGCCCAATAATGGAATTTGGCCCATTACTGTGGGGGAAATTTGGCGAAGGTTGGTTTCTAAGGTGGCAATGAAGAAGGTTGGGAAAGACGTTGCCCAGTACATGGGGGACTTTCAATTTGGAGTAGGGGTACCAAATGGGGCAGAGGCAGTGCTTCACAGTGCCAATAGGTTCCTCAACTCTTTTTATGCGGATGGTTCCTTGGCTCTGCTTACAGTAGACTTCTCCAATGCCTCGGCTCCCCTCACTCCCTTATTGAAGCCCGATAATGGAATTCGGCCCATTTCTATGAGGGGAATTTGGCGAAGGTTGGTTTCTAATTTGGCAATGAAGAAGGTTGGGAAAGACATTGCCCAGTACCTGGGGGACTTTCAATTTGGAGTAGGGGTACAAAATGGGGCAGAGGCGGTGCTTCAGAGTGCCAATAGGTTCCTTGTAACACCCCAACCGATGGCGGAAACATCGAGGTGTCACGTAGTGACGATTGTTCCAAAAGCACATGGTACTAAAATGTAAATATATTATTGAATAATTTAAATTGTCTTACATAGATGAAATGGAAAAAAAATACAAAAATCTGAACGAAACATGAAAATTGAAATAACTTATTAAAAGCAAGCACTAAAATCCAATGCTATGGAACTAAGATCAAACTGCACCTAAAACATGTACAAAATAGGTTTTGTCAACATAAGAAATGTGGGTGAGCATTCCTAGTTTTAATACATATAGTAAGTTGGAAAAATGGTAAACAATTCAAGTGCAAAGCTACAGTGCATTTATGTAAACTATGTATCATACAAATGAGCAAAATCAATCCTGTGACTGTATAATGTACTAAATGAACGGCGGTGTACTTATCCAAATAATTGGATAATAACTTACCAATGACCATGGATTCTCCGATGAAAAAAGGGGAGAATCAACCTAGGCGGGTTGTCAATCCAATAGCGCTATCCAATGTTAAGGTCGGCTTGTACAATGTTAATGATTTCACTAAGTACAAATGTATTCTACATGTAAGGTCTAAGCATAAAGCACGTTTGTAAGCAAATGCACATAGTACTAGAATTGTATTGTAAAAATGTGTACTTGTATTTGTAATTTGTATAAGTGTACATGTAACACCCCAAAAATGAATAAAAGCAAAAAGGGGATAGGAAATACTCATTTTCGCCAAATAACTAGATGACTAAGCGAGCGTGAAAATGCGAGCAATCCAAAGACTTAACAACGAAACTAGTCCAATTTTATAGAAAAGAAACCGAATAGGAAAAATATCAAGCTTTCAATTCGCCAATTACAAGAGCTTATAATCAAAGCTTCAAATGTAGAAGTAATATACTCTAGAAGAAAGGTATGAGGGAGAGTTTAATCAAATTGAAACAATCGATTTTGAGGTGCAAAGTTTAATGGGTCATAGGTGGGTTTTTATACTAGTTTTGTATTCAATTAGGCTTTAAAATTGGTCAACACAATAAAGTAAGGTTTTAAGATGAATTGACTATTTGACTAGGACTTTGACTAGGATTTTGACTGAGACTTTGACTAGGACTTTGACTGTTTGACTGTCTCAGCGGACCGCGAGTGCTAAAAAATAATTTTTTTAATTTAATCAATTTTAAGTTCTAGACTTGTTTCCTTCTATTTCTAAGTTGTTTTAGGACTGAAAATTAAGGTCTTTGAGTATCAAGGTCTGAAACATACGTGCTCGGGTGTAGATGTGAGTATAAAACGTGCATACTTTTACCTATAAAAATTATAAGTTTTATTAAATTGTGAATTTTGGTCCTATTTAAATACGAGGGTTAAAAATGAAAAATTTGAAATAGTTGAGGAACCAATTATGCACATTTATGAAAAGTGAAGGGTGCAGGTTGTCACAGTCTCCCCTACTTTAGAAAATTTCGTCCCGAAATTACTTTCAAGTGAAGGTTTCCATGAAACAAAAGACATTTGTAAAAAGACAAGTAGATTTTTAGAAATGCGTTAGCCATGATTTGACAAAGTTTGAAGTAGTTGTTTAATACCCCAAATAAGAGTTTGAAAATCCTTAAAGTTTGACCCAAGGTTAGAGAATTAAGAGTTTACGATGAGCAAGGTTTGGGAAAATTATATAACTGGTGAGGGCAGGGCAGTGTTATTAAGGACATGCAACAGGATTTCGACTAACAGAAAGTGTAAGAGTATACAAAGTTTGTGTTTTCTGTGTGGATGGTCCAGAGAAAGACTCTAGGAAGTCGAATTGAAGCTCGTGTAAGAACATTCTTATCGAAAATGCTAGCTGTTAATCAACGATCTAATACAGAGATTGTAATGGGTAGGTTCTTGGTCAGACTCCTAGTCCGCTCCCTCAGTATCGCAGCTAACCCACCACACTACTGATACTTTGGACGCGTACTGATTGTCTACCAATAGCGTAAGTAGAATCACACACCACCCCCATGTACCTGTAAATCTATGATTGCGTTCCGGACCGTAATCATCGATTTACATTACACTAGGGTGCTATGCTTTTCCATAATACTAACATAAGTAATACAAGAAACAATGCGTGCAACCAGAATGTGTTAAGTAGTAAATACTGCTCAAGTATAAGATGCGGTTAAAGGTTCTTCCCCTTTTAGGTTCACCCTTTAACCGTAATGAGATTAATGTGTAAGTATAAGACATGATTAGGGGTTCTTCACCTTTCAGGTTCACCCTTAACCGGTAAATTTCTGTTCACATCATTGGACTCTAAACAACCATATTGATAAACTCTGAGGATTACACCGTTCCCCTCGGGTTAGAGGAATACTCTGAACTGAGTCGTACATGGGAACTGGCTTAGATCTCATACGAGCTATCAATTAGTATGTTTGTTGGCCATGATGATGAACAAAATAATGTAAAGTATAACAAGGTTTTGCTCACAAAAAAAATATGCATACCAAATATGCGTTCATGTAAGTATATAAGTATAGCATAAAATTTCGATTGAAAGAATAGCATAACGTAAATCGAGTAAATCGCACAATTTGCACAAAATGAAAGTAAACGAGTTAAATTAATGCTCAAAACTAGTGTTGTAAGAATAACTACTAATAACTAGCACGAGAATAGTTGCGAATAACGCGTGAAAATAACTACCAACAAAAGAATAATACAAAAATAATAAGATAATGTACGAACGTAACTATAAATAGAATGGTGTAAAAAAAATAATGAAATTTACTGTATATGAAAGTGCGCAGAACAGACGTATAGTCTACTGGTATGAGGATAACCTTTTGGAAACCGAAGAATGTTTTAAGTTCAAAACAGGTTCACTTGAAAAGATTTCGTAGGTACACATTTTCATGTGTTTACGAGAAGTCGAGTTTGAAAAGTGTTATAAGGTATATTATTAGTTGCAAATTCCTCCCGAAAACATATATTGGATACGTTATATGAAAACATGCAGATTTACATTTGATTTGTAAAATATGCAATGCAAGTTTATAAAATGCAAGTTGAAACCATTTCATGAAGTGTGTGTAAATCTAATGTGTTTCGAAAGACCAAGATTTAAAATGATGTGAAGGTTTTGAATGATCCCAGATGCCTTGACGAATTTTGGAAAATAAAAATTTCTGTATTTAAACATTTCTTTAACTTGTGGGTTGAAAAGTCAGAAATTTTTAATTGTTATGAAATGTTGAGAAAATCGAAGTGTTACCCGTTAAGACTGGGTAAACTTGAAACCTTTTAAATTTTCAAACTTTTACGAAATTTATACATTGAAAGATCATTTATTTGCAGGATCGTTAAGGCATCTCTTTGGGCTCATAGCGGGCTATTTGTTTCAAGGCACAAGGTGTGTTGGATCAGTATTGCTCTTTGTATGAACTTGCTAGTGAACACTTAAGTGTTTAGCAAGTTCTTAATCCGTAATAGCACAGCGGAATGATATGAGTTTAAAGCTACACTTATCAACAGGAGTTATTACTCCCCCTGGACGTTTGATAAAACTAAAGACAAGTATTTAATGAGAATCTAAGCAATGAATGAGAATGAACACTTAAACAGATTCTTAGTAAATGAAATGGAAATAACAATGATAAGCTTTGAAGGATTTCTGTATTAAAAATCAATGTCTAAAACAGAGGGATGAACCCATCTATCTATAGACTTTACAAATACATGAACCTTGCCAAAAAGCAAGTTCAGAGACAAGTTGCAACAAGTTGCAATCTTGGAACTTGTACAAAAAGTTAAAGTAATACTAAACTAATAAACTACTGAAACATAAGGCGGTGGAAAGATTCTTGAACAAGTGCTGATGAATGACAAACTACTGATGAGTAGTTTGTCTTCAGTAGTTCTTCAGAGAACTGTCTGGTTTGGACTTCAGAACTTCTGATGTATTTCTTCTTCAGTACTTGTAGAATCCTTCTTCAGCTGTTTAGTCTTCTTTCTTCAGTAGTTCTATACTTAGAATAATTTGACAGAAGTGAATTAGACTAAGGTTTGCAAAAGTGGTTTCACCAATCCTTTTTGTCCTAACAATTTCCCCCTGGATTGATGAAGCCAAAACCTTTCTAATTCCTTATTGTTTTCTTCTGTCATTCAAAATCTTCCATATTCCTTTGAACATGGAATTCTTCAACTGGTTCAACTGTTCATCAGTGAGAGATCCTTTCTGTGGTTCTAGATGCTGGATTGTAAGCAGGTCTTGAGTTGATAGCTTCTTCAGATCATTCATCGACTTATAGGCTCTGCTTGTTTGGTCTCTTCTTGTCACTTGTATTGAGTTGTTATCAGTAAAGGACCATCTGATGATAGGTACTTTAGACTTGTCAAAGTCTAAAGTATAGGGAACCATGCTGGTACCCTGGGATCCTCTTGAGTGTTGGATGTCTTCAACTTCAGTGACTCTCAGGTGGGATTCTCTACCTTGTTCTTGTTGCATCATATTAGGTAGTTGAAAGGTTGGCAAGTGATGCTCAGTAACTACCTTAGTGTGCAGTTTGTCTTTAATGGTCTTTTGAATTTGATAGGAAAAGGTGGAAGGATCCCTGAATTGAGTTAGCAGAGGTTTCTCTTCTTTGTCGAAGTCAGAATGGACTACTGTACTTCCTTCTAGTAGTACCATCCTGAAATCAGTCTTCACATTCTCCTCTGTCTTTTTCTTTGTAGCAGGTTTTCTTGAAACACCAGAAGTTCTAACTACTGAAGTTGACACTTCAGCAGTTTCAAACTTCTCTGGATTTGCAGCCCTTGCAGCCTTGTATTTTCTATAAGTGTCCACTATTCTTTCTTCTTTCCATTTGGACACAGAGGCTTTTGAACCATAACCATTTGCTACTAATTCTTCAATCATCTGGGCTCTCTTGGCTTTTGCATCTTTAGTTGTTGCAAGTTTGTCTGCAATAAGTTGAGCTCTTCTTGTTAGCTCTTCCATGGAGAGTCCCTTTAATGTATAGGCTTTGGTCTTGCTGTTCTTGGTAGTGTAAGACATCAGTTGTTGTCTTTTGTAGGCCTGTAAACGAACCGAACGAACACGAACACAGGCGTGTTCGTGTTTGTTCATTTAACTTTAACCGAACACGAACACGAACATGAACACATAATCGAACACATTTTTGTGTTCGTGTTCGTTCATTAAGAAATTTGTCGTGTTCGTGTTCGTTTATGTTCGTTCATTTAAACCTAAACGAACAGTTTATGAACATAAACGAACACAAGTGATCAATATAAACGAACACAAATGAACATAAACGAACCAAACAAAAATAAGTTAATAATGATTCATGAACATAAATGAACGTTAGGATTAGGGTGGAGAACGGTTGTGAAGTGTGGGGCTGTGAAGTATGAAGAGCGGCTAATAAGTGATATGTTTAGAATGTTAGGGTTAAGGTTAAGTTTTTAGAACATATGAATTAAGGTTACTTAACAAAAGGAAATAAATAATAAAAATAAAGCTAAGTTTAATTAAACAAACATAAACGAACAAAATAAACGAACATAAATGAACATAAATGAACGAACATAAACGAACGTTCATGAACATAAATGAACGAACACAACGTGTGTTCATGTTCGTTCGTTTAATTAAACGAACAAAAAATTGTGTTCATGTTCGTTCATTTATTTAAATAAACAAACATAAACGAACTTCCCGCCGAACAGTTCACGAACAGTTCATGAACGTTCGGTTCGTTTACAGGCCTAGTCTTTTGTCTTCCTCAGCAATTCTTTCCAGGTTAGCCTGCCTTTGAAGTTCTGCTTCATAAGCCTGTAACTTTTCATTGAGGCTTAAGTCATCCCTTGTTTCCAAAGCATTCTAGATCTCATCTTCCTTAGCCTTTCTTTCAGCTGCAATTAAACTCTTCTCAAGTAATTCTTTGGACATTGATAGAGGAGAAGGGTCCAGCACAGTCATTGTTGTAGTTGTAGTAGGCTTTGGAATAGGAGTTGGTTGAGTAGTTTTAGTTGATCTGGAAGGCTGTTCAGTAGTTTTAGTGTTGGAAGTGTTGACTTCTGATGGGTTGACAACTACTGAAGGATTGTCTTCAGTATTTTCTAAGTGTTCATCAGAACTTTCACCATCAGAGGTTTCTTCATTGTGGCCTTGGGATTCATCAGCCTTTTCAGCATCTTCTATTTCTTGTACAGAGACACCAAATTGTTGGGCCAGTTTTTCTTTTCTGGCTTGGTTTCTCTGTTCTCTTTCTTGGATAGCCACTCTTGCCCTTATCCTGGCTTCGAGTGACTCCCTAGGTTCCTTAGTTTTCTCCCCCTTTTTGGATTCATCAGGCTTTTTCTTTGAGGGTTCAGAGAAATGACCTGTAAGAGTAGCAATCTGTTTGGAGTTGAAGTCAATCTTGTTGGACAGATCGTTCATCTTAGTCTGTATCACTCCAAATTGCTTTTTGATGGACAGCTCCAAGTCAGCTGTGTAGGTTTGGAAGTGATTTTTGATGAGGGTGTTCATCATGTGATATAAGGGACCATCTGGGCTGCATAGCTGGTTCATGTCTATGCTGGATGGCCCAGGGAATTGGGTAGGCATTTGTAGTGAGGGGTGTGTTTTTGGGAGATCTTCTTGTTGTACCGAAGATGCCACTATTGGGGAATCAGAGATTAAGTGGACTTTAACCTGATCTGGTGTGACTAGCTTCTTGAGCATAGATACACCAGGTGCAGGACCTTCACTTGTAGCCGTCAATTCAGTAGTTTTGTGTTGTGAAACATCATCCAAGTTAATGGAATCATCTGAATCCCTGACTACATCCTCAATGAGGACTGTATCAGTTACATCATGAGCTGAGCCCAACTCAGTTGTCTCATGTACCTCTTTTTCTTGGTTCAGAGGATTTCCTACCTCAGGCATTAAGCCTTCATCAGTAGTTGCCACAGTTGAGGTCTTAGCTATGTTGCTTCTTTCCTCAGATCCACCACTGGGTGGTAAATGAGTAGTAGCAGCCTCAAAAGTACCAAGAGTTTCTAAGTTTGGGCTTAGAGACCCTGGTTCATCCTCATCTCTTTGGTTAGGGCTTTGAGTGTCCACATCCATGTCAAGTTCTGAGGCTATGTCCCCTGTTTGATGTGGTTGTTGGGGACTGACATGTTCAGATGGGACTCTCTCTTTTAGCCCAGAGAGAAGTTTGGCTATTTCTATATCAGGTTCAGAAATTTGGGGTGCTGGTTTAGTAGTTTGGTCAATGGGTTCAGCAGTTTCAAAAGAGGAGTCAATGGGAATAGTTTTCTTTAGTCTTTTTCTTTTGAAAAGTATGGTAATTGGTTCTCTTGTTGGGGTTTGAGATGGATGAGACTGAGAGGATGTTTCAGTCACATCTTTATCAAGTGCAGATTGCACATTAGTTAGTTCAGGCATCTCAACCTCCTGAACTGCTTTTCTTTTTGGGTTGGTGGGTTTTTGTTTTTGTTGCTTGGGTTTCTTGGCCTTTGGGGGTGTAGGTTTGGAAGATGAGGGTTCCATGGGGACTGTTTCTGGTTCCCCTTGGTCATCTTTTGGCCAGGCAGCCTTTTTGTTGTGCCTTGAGTATGCTTGTGAGGACAAAGGGTTTAAAATTGTAGTTTTACCCACAAGCACCTCTTCTCCAAGTTCTTTTATTATGCAATGCATAATAAATCTTGGGTACAACAAAAACTTCTTTTTAGTATTGAGATGATGTAACACCAACTCATTAAAGAAAAGTGATGATGCCCTGAATTTTGTTTCATTCACTATGGAATGAAAAATAGGTTGAAAAGTTGAGGGCATCTGATCATAAGATCCAGTTTTTGGACTCAAACACATAATAATATAATGAAAAAGCAGTTTATACTTTGGTTCAAAATATTTCTTAAAGATTGTAGCATGTGAGAGAGTACCTTGGTAACCACACTCTGTCATGGTTAAATGAATTTGAGAGTTTGGAAATTGGTCTGGGGCATTTACATCATCCAAACCCAGCCTAATTGCCAAAATAGCCGGTGTGATTGCCATTCTTCCCCCTTTGATGGTTGAATTGAGGGAGATTACTTTGTTGTTCATAGTTACCGTCTCTGCGTTTGCCCAAAACTCATTTAGAGTTTCAGTATGGATTGGAGGGTCGATGGTGAGGGCGGTGAAGTATTGGGATTTGACGACTAAATCAATGATTTCGTCGTATTGGGACCAGGCTTCTTGTTTTTCGAAGTATCCTCTTTGATTGTGTCCCTGTTTCAGTACTAGAGCCATGTGGTTTGTGTGTGTGTGGATCGAACAGTGTTTTTGCAGGTTTAGGTCTTGAGAGTGTTTTGTGAGAGAGGAGGGAATTTTTGCTTTTTGAAAGGATAAGTGTTGGAAAAGGTATTTATCAGAAGTTTTTAACCGCCTAGGTCAAACTTCTGATGTGGGAAAAGTCTGATTTACCCTTTTTGACCAAACTGCTGATGAAGACAAATATCATCAGTAGTTCCCACTTTCTCTTCAGTAGTTTTGAACAACTGATGAGAATTCTTTATAAATACTTTATTCATAACTTCTGAAGGTTGTTTTATCAAAAGTTAATCATTTTTCAGAAAATATTCCCATACTGATGTTTTGTTCATCAGTAGTTTCTCTCTTGTTTGTTTTTCAGAAGTTTTCAGACTTAAAAACAAATGTAAGTGAAAAATGAAAATATGTGCAGAAAAATAAAAAGAAACACTTACAAATTTAGCATCCCAAGCATGGATACTAACTTCTGAAATGTTGATGTGTCAAGGGGTTTAGTGAATATGTCAGCTATTTGATTTGCTGTTGCTACATGTTTCACTTCAATCTTGCCTTTTTCATAGCAATCTCTTATGAAATGATACCTGATTTCAATATGTTTGGTTTTAGAAAACTAAACAGGATTTTGAACGATGCTAATAGCAGATTTGTTGTCTACAAGAAATGGTGTCTTGGTTTCTTTGATTCCATAATCAAGAAGTTGATACTGGAGCCATTGTATCTGTGATGTACAACTTACAGCTGCAATGTATTCAGCTTCAGCAGTTGAAGTTGCAACAAATGTTTGTTTCTTTGATTGCCAGGACACTAGACGGTTTCCTAAGAATTGACAACCACCAGATGTTGATTTTCTTGACATTTTACACCCTGCATAGTCATTATCTGAAAAAGCTGATAACTTGGTATTGCTTGAAGCAGGATACCAAATTCCAAGTGTTGGAGTTCCTTTCAGATATCTGAAGATTCTTTTGACTGCAATGAGGTGTGATTCCCTAGGAGCTGATTGATATCTAGCACAGACACATTTTGAAAACATAATATCTGGTCTAGAAGCAGTTAGATATAAAAGGGAACCTATCATACATCTATACATGGTTTGATCAACCTGTTTTCCTTGATCATCTGGTTCAACTTGTGTGGTTGGTGTCATGGGAGTGGAACATGATTTACAGTCTTGTAAAGAAATTTTGTTTAATAATTCTTTAACATATTTTGATTGATGTATAAAAGTTCCATTTGTTTGTTGTTTGATCTGCAGTCCCAGAAAGTACTGCAGTTCTCCCATTGTACTAATTTCAAATTTTGATTGCATGAGTTTCTTAAAGTCATCACACAGTTTTGTGTTTGTTGAACCAAAAATGATATCATCAACATATATTTGAACAAGTAAGATATGATTTCCAACATGTTTTATGAAAAGAGTTTTATCAATGGAGCCTCTTGTGAAGTTATTTTTTAGTAGAAAGTTAGAAAGTGTTTCATACCAGGCCCTTGGAGCCTGTTTGAGCCCATAAAGAGCTTTGTCTAGTTTGTACACCCACTCGGGATGAGAAGGGTCCTCAAACCCAGGTGGCTGACAGACATACACTTCCTCTTTTATTTTTCCATAGAAAAATGCACTTTTAACATCCATTTGATAAACTTTTATTTTGTTGGAAATGGCATAGGCCAGAAATAACCTGATGGCTTCAAGCCTTGCAACTGGAGCAAAGGTTTCATCATAATCAATTCCTTCTTCTTGAGAGTAACCTTGTACTACCAGCCTTGCCTTGTTCTTTATAATCATTGTATGTGCTAAAGGATCGACAAATCTACAAAGACATGATCAAACAAGTTTGATTTAGGTGCGGAAACCCTAAACCAATCACAAAATGATAATCAATCAGATCAAAACAAACAAATCATCATTCAAAGCTTTTCTCATTAATAAACAACTCAATTACACGTTAATTTGATCAAAACATTAAAGACAAGGCGTGAATTATGCTTAACAAAAACTTTAGGGAGAGACACTGAAAATGGAGGGAACAAAAATGACTGAATTACATTTAAAAAATGAGCTCGAGCTATTTATAGGCCTGCACATTCGCCCATCACGTAAGTGTGAATGTGCAGGTTCGACCAAACCAACCGGTCGAACCAGCAATACATAACAAACTAACTCTACATTCGCCTCCTGTCTCTCCTTCGCACATATTTCCTCCTTCACACCTATCCATTCCTTCCTTCGCCCATATTTAAACTCCTTCGCCCATTCGACAAACATCATTAAAATATGTTTATTGTAAATCCAAAGCATTAGTCGCACAATAATGCATCTACAAACTCCCCCTCGACTATTGCTTGGATTGTTTAAGTCTCCGTTCTTCATCCATTCTTTTGTTCATCAGCTTTATCCTCAAAAGTTTCTTTTCTTCCAACGTCATCACCTTCTCAAATACTTGCTTCGTCTTTTTCTTTTTCGCTTCAGGAACCTCTTGAGCTTTAACAAACTTGCCGAGCTTCTTATCATAGTCGCATCCGGCGTTGATATCATGAGCAAAACACAAAAATACCACACGTTGGTATTTACTAGCTTGTTCAGCATCCTTCACATCGCTGAAAATAGGATTGTAATACAACATTATGATGTCCTCTTGTGAGAAATTTACCCACCACATGGGATCAAAAATGTGTATTTTCTTGAAACTCTTATCTCCATCTTTCAATACTATCACAGCTTCTGCAATCTTCCAATCGTAGTACCACCAGATAAAGTCTTTAGCAAAATGTTGAGGAATCTGCAGCAATGGAATATGCCTCAACACTTTTGGTGGTTTGTACTTTAAAGTCACCTTGGGCAAACCAGTAATATCATCAATGGTTTTCTTATGAACAATCCGCTTTGGATACTGAGGTTCAAAGAGATTCCACTTCGTCCTGCTTTCTCTAGCCATCTTATCAGCAAAGTAGGCAATCTGATCATTTGTCATTTCAGTCAACTTGTGACGACAAATATCACGAATGGCCCAGTATGGGAGAGTCTTCAAATCATGAAATCTATCAAAGTAGAGTATCCCCTTCTCCCACTTCACTGCAACACACTTCAATTGCTTTATAAATTTCCAACCCAACGCTTTTCCTTTAAACATATCATTGTGGAATTTATAAAAGCTCCCCTGAATCTCAGCTTTAGGACGATTAGCCTCTTTTTCTTTTAATTCCCTCAATAACTCTTTCAAGCTATCGGATTGTCTGATATGCGGTTTATCATGCCCTCTGATTACTTCATCAACAAACATATCGCTCTTTTCTTTTGCAAGTCTCTCGGCTTCCTTTAACAATTCATCAGTGAAAGCAGAAAATCCAGAATCTTTGTCTCTCTTAAAATATTCTGGATACTGTTCACTAGTCACATCTTCAACTTCTATATCCTCGAAACCAGGTGTGTCACGATCATCAGAATGATCTCCAGCTTCCTTTTTCAAGTAGATCAGGAATCTGGTTGTCAGCTAACAGTTCTTCTACCGTTTTTCCAACCTGTTTTGCTAAACCTTCAAAATTTTCTTTAGACATTTCCGCCGAGACTTCACCATCTTCCAAATCTGGATCATCATACTCTAATTCAAACACCCTGTCACGAGATTCAAAGATCTCAGAAAATCTGCTGGTCATGTCAATCGTCTAGACTCGATTAGTAAGCATCTGACGATACATCTGTTTATCATCTTCAGACATAGACTTCAGCTTTTCATTCTAGAAGATCGTATCATCATCCACTGATCCTCTAGGGGCTCTTGAACTAGATTCTTCTCCTTTTCCAGATTCTCTCTTCTCATACTTATATTTGTCTGTATCATTATCATCATTATCATCATCATCATCATCAAATGTAGAGCTGCTATCATCACCAGAACCTTCATTTGAACCATCATCATCATCATCATCGTTCTTCTTTTTAGGAGCTTTACCAGCATCTTCATCAAGATCTTCATCATCCTCCTCATCATCATCAGAGAGTTCAAAATCAACCTGCTCCTCTTCTAGCTCTTTATCCTCTTCACCTTTTTTCAGCTGAGGAGCTCGAGAGTATAAATCTTTGATCAGATTATCCATGTTTTTATTACTCTCTTTCAGCTTCTTATTTTCTTCCTTCAAAGCTATAATCCGTCTGGTGTTCCTTTGCTCATGTTTCAACAACTTCTTATTATCCTTCTGCAACTTTTTGATCTTCTTTTTCAATTCCTCATTATTCTCATGTGATGTAACCACTACATCCAACATCTTTGAGTCGTTTTGTCTCAATTGGGCAATCTCAGTCTGCTACAGTGGCCTTGGGCGTGGTAGTCTTTACTGTTTCAGTCTCAGAACCCCAGTGTTCATCTTCCTGCGTCTCTTCTGAATCGATTGACGCTTCATCAACAATGTGTAATCCTTTCTTAGCCATTGTCTTATTTCTTCTTGGTGCACTCTTCTTCTTAGCAGGCTCAGGAACAACATCTATCCTGATCTCTTTCTCTTTCCCTTTTCCACTCTTTGCTCCCACATTAACAACCTGTCGCTTTCGCTTTGCATCTGGATCAACAGGATGTAATGGATTGTCTTCGTCTGAATCACTGTTAGCATGTCTCACTAGACCTTTACCCGGATCCTCATAGTCAATCCTTGCCAAATGTCCAAATAAACGTCTAACAGGTGGACGTTCATTCAATGACAAGCCTTTATAAGCTTTAATTCTTGCCAGTGTATTGATGGACATATGTTCTTGAACTACGATGTGTTTCGGATCCCTCTTCAACTCTTTATATTTGTGATCAAATACCATCTGAAGGAATCGAGGATACAACAAAAACTTCAGATTCCTTGTGCCTCTAACAGGTTCCAACAGATGTTCCATCAGCATCCCTGATACATTGAACGGTTTGTTCAATACTAGTGCTACCATCATTGAGCTAATACTCTTTCTCATCAGATCATAACCTCCAGCAGCTGAACCGAATACATGAATCATCACATGTGCCAAATATTTGAATTGTGGACACAGCTTTCCTTTGTGCAACGAGCCATCAGTAATCGAACCGTTGTATTTCATCCTTAGAAAGCACTTTCTCTGTTCCATAAATCTAAGCTCTCAGGGATCAGTCTTTTCTTCTTGAAGATTCAAGGCTTCCCTGATATCCTTCTCTGAGACTATGACCAACTTTTCTTGTATCTTGCTTACCAGAGACGATTCACCCTCCCAGAAATCCATCTTCGCTTCAGTCCAAAATTCTTGTATCATGTCTCAATAGATAATAGCAGGTGTAGCAATTGCGTCTATCACCCGACTTTTCTTTAGAAATTCTATAATCTCTGTGAACTCTGTATGCTTCTTAACGTCCCCAAGATATGCACAACAGTTATGTGCATTCTCGAACGGTAAGATCTCTTCTTTTCCTTTCTTGGCAGCTTGTGAAGATGATCCAGCTTGTTCAGTTGGTTTCTCCTGTTCAGACATGGCTAATACTGCAAAAGAAAAACAAGTAAACATGTTAGAAATCGACAAAATAAACAAAACAAAAAATTTGATTTCTGTACTCTTCATTCGACCATTCTTAGGTGCAAATGAAAGTTTACAGTGGTACGAATGTGAAAATTATGGTACGAATGTAAAAGTTTTTGACAAAATGTTTCATTCGCCCAAAAATGTGCATTCGCCCAGATAAAGTCTACTCCTTCGCCCATTTTTGTACGTTCGACCGTTCGAAATGTGCGAAGGGACAAATCTTCATTTGAAATTTTCAATTCTGAAATGTATTGATTCTGAACATGTCTTTTTGATTTGGTTTGCTAGTAGAAGCACCGATTAAGGTTTTTAAACCAACAATTTTATCTATCATTCATTTTATCATTGTTTTCAGATTAAAATTAGGTTTTATACATTCATCATAATCGTCTGAACAATCTGATGGATTAAAACCTCTAATTTTTGTTTCTTCTTCCCCTAAAACAATGATACAATGAATCCTAAACACCAATTAAATCAATGAACATAGTTTATATCAGTTTTGAAGGTCTAGGGCTTGAAACATAAAAGTATCGATTAATCCTTGAAGATGAAGTGTTAACCTGTAACAAATAGTGCAAAATGATCAGTATTCAATGGCGAACACAATGATATGGGGAAAAACAATAAGGCAACAAGTGGACTTAAGAGTGAAAAATTTTGATAATGGGTCGAATGAGACAGATCAGGTATATATAGACATGCTCCTTCGCCCAATTACACCGGTCGAATGAGAAACTTTTGGCTCCTTCGACCCTATTTAAAGGTTCGAATGAGGCAAAAGGGTTCAAAAGTGTAGGTTGTTCAAGAATACTCTCATTCGCCCAATGTAAACTATACGAAAGAGCAACAAAAATTCCGCGTTCGACCAAACGAATGGGTGAACGAAAACTGGAATTTTTGACAAATTTTCCAAATCTCAAAATCGAGTCCCGTTCCAAATATTTTTCAACTTTTAAGCATCCAACATTCATATTTTCACATTTAAAAGATTACAAAGCTCAATTGGTGTATCAAGTTTCAGAAAATCGTAATCAACCACCATTAGTTATCAAAACTAAGATAGAAATGCAAAATCTTTTTGGATTTTCTAAAGTTTATGTTAAAACACACCTAAAATCTTTTTGAGTTTTGTAATATTTGACGAGAAATGTAAAATGCGGAAAAGTAAAGATAAAACAGTAAATGTTTTGGGATTTCCGGTAAAGGGATCATATCAGTTATTGAGAAATTTGAACACACCGTTGATCTTTTGATTTATTATCATTAAAGACAATGTGTGATCTGGCAACTGCTGATATTGTGATCCACATAAACTCACATGCAGACTTTTGTGCAGTGCTTTAGACAAATACTATTAGGTATAGTATAAACATAATTGTCTGTGGTTCCCACGCACACGACATACTCCCGTATCAAGAAATAAATGCACAAAAAACTCATTGTAAAGCGTGATTATGCTTTCATCGTCAGTAATTTTCAAGGTATAATGCACAGAGGTATACAGGTCAGCAAATTAATGCAGCAAAGTAACATGTGCACTTTACCAGGTTGAGAACTAATATTAATCATGATTTGCATCAGTGATTAATACGATGTAATAGATAATATTTGATCATCATAAAACATAGAAAGTTCCTCAATTCGGTAACTTTAGGATTTGGCATAAAGCTCTTTTATAAAGACACCCTATCTGATCTAGGTCCGTAATGACTTACAGCAGAAGATCAGAGATGCTATCCCCAGACAACTAATAACATAACTACCCTAAACCTCCGAGTTTTGTACAAATACCCTATCAAACGAAATTACGGTACTAAGACCATATGCCAATGAGGAGTTCATCCACGCATCAATTCGTTTGATATGTATGTATTAGGCACGCAGTAATAGGTCTACGAAGCCTATCAGCACATCGCACAGACTCAAACACATGCCCTATATAGCATTACATTTCTTAGAATGTGTCAGATCCCCACTGATGTACTATCATTTCCCCTTTTTCTTCAGGAAATCATTTTTGGTTTTTCTGATTTTTATGGATTTTTGAATTTACTGTTCCTAAGGATAAGCTGGAGCATTTCAAATATGTGACTGCCCAGATATCGTTTGTTCACAGAAATCTGACGGCGTTAATCTAAGGGAAGAAGATATAGCAGTCGGCAAAGAAATTTTCTAATTTTTATGATTTTTGAAATTTTTCAATGTTTTTGGATTTTTGTATTTTTCAGGAAAACAATAAAAAAATAAACTAAAAAGTGATAGACTGAGGTGGTGATCAGTCTTGTTTTTCTTTTATACCATTTGCTTTTAAAAGATATTCAAATCTCGATTTATCAAAAGCTTTGGTAAAAAGGTCTGCGCGTTGGTAATCAGTGTGGATTTTGACCATATCGATCAACTCTTTAGCATAACAATCACGGATAAAATGATATTTAATTCGGATATGTTTAGCCTTTGAGTGATTTACTAAGTCTTTAGTTAATGCGATTGCGGCTTCATTATCACAGTGAATAGGGGTTTTAAGAAATTGCAAACCGTAGTCCACCATCTGTTGTTGGATCCAAAGAACCTGTGAGCAGCAGCTCGATGCTGAAAGGTGTTCTGCTTCACATGTGGATAATGCAACTGCGGTCTGTTTCTTGCATTGCCAGGTCACGAGCCTGCTCCCCATAAACTGGCATCCAGCCGTTGTGGATTTGCTGTCTTTGTCACAGCCGCCCCAATCTGCATCACTAAAAGCGATTAGGTCAATATTATCATCATGAGGGTACCAAAGTCCTTTCGATGGACAACCCTTCAAATATCTAAGGATGCGCTTGACAGCTGCAAGATGACTTTGTTTCGGCTTCGACTGATATCGTGCACAAAGACATGTTGCAAACATTATATCCGGTCTAGACGCAGTGAGATACATCAGAGATCATCTCCTGTTCGTTTCGTGAACAGTGTGCAGTCTACCAGTCCGCGTTTGAATCCTTTCGAGAGAAGATACGTGCTCAGCTCCTCATACCATTGTCTCGGAGCTTGGTGCAACCCGTAGAGAGCTTTGTTTAAAACATAGACCTTATCCCGGTGAATAGGGTCCTCAAAGCCTGGTGGTTGACCTACGTAAACTTCCTCTTTGACCACACCGTAAAGAAATGCGCTCTTTACGTCCATCTGATACACCTAGAATTTCTTCCAGGATGCAAATGCCAGAAACATTCGTATAGCTTCTAGGCGTGCAACAGGTGCATAGGATTTCATTGTAGTCGATTCCCTCAACTTGATGAAAACCTTGTACAACCAAACGAGCTTTGTTTCTCACTATAACTCCTCTATCATCCTTTTTACACTTAAAAACCCATTTGGTTCCTATATTCTTTCTACCCGGGGGCAAATCTGTCAGCGTCCAAACTCCAAGTTTCTGAAATTGCAACAACTCTTCTTGCATCGCTTCCACCCAAGCATCATCCAAAAGAGCTTCCTTGTACGTCTGCGGCTCGACCGGCGAAACATAACAAGCGAAAGACCAGTCATTTTGAAAACCAGATTTTTGTATTTTGGCATATAAAGCAAGATTGCCAATATTCTCTGGTGCATGAGCATTCCTCAATTGCCCTCTTGTCATAACACTACTACCAGGATCACCAATAACTTGTTCAAGCGGGTGTATTCGATGTATCCGAGATTCCGGATAATCAGGTACTTGCACTCCCGTTTGAGTAGTCAAATTCTCTGTAGAAACCAGATCATTACCCACATTTGATGATGAAGCACCATTTATATTTGGGTTCACTGGTGGTGTCACTGTAGCATTGTTCAGAATAGCTACACTTGTAGCATCATCGTCTTCATCTTCTGATTCAGATGAATTAAGCGTTGTTGAAGCTTCTTGGAACACTTCTTCTTCCATCACAGGAGCAGTGGCATCATTAGAAGTCGTTTGAGGATTCACGGTGATCGGACGCACTAACGGTGAAGTCACTGCGTTTTTGACCTCGTAATATAAACGGAGTACAACTTCTTCAACCATGCTATCTAGGTTGAATGATTCAAAGAAATTTTGAAATCAAACATCCAGTCTGGACCGCTTCCCTGTACATTCTGAGTGTATCTTTGTACTTCGACGTTAGCCCACTCCTCGACTTGTCTAGTTCTTTTGTTGAATACCCTTTTGAGCGGGGTTGCATA
This sequence comes from Ambrosia trifida, assembly GCA_028751855.1. Taxonomy (NCBI): domain Eukaryota; kingdom Viridiplantae; phylum Streptophyta; class Magnoliopsida; order Asterales; family Asteraceae; genus Ambrosia; species Ambrosia trifida. The sequence continues at coordinate 34,186,661 of CM054125.1, read as the reverse complement.
TCCAACAAAATAGCCTTCTTCAGCCTTTGGTGTGAACTTCTCAGAAGGATTAAGCATTGTACACGGAGCTCCAAACGGTTCTAGATACTTTAGATTCGTCTTTCGTCGGTTCAACAACTCATAAGAAGTTTTGCCAAACTTCTTCACTGTTAAAACACGATTTAGAGTATAACATGCTGCGTAAATTGCTTCATTCCAGAACATTACTGGAAGATTTGAGTCAGCAAGCATTGTTCTCGCTGTTTCGATTAGAGTCCTGTTTTTACGTTCGGCGACACCGTTCTGTTGGGGTGTGTACGGAGTGCTGTATTCGTGATGAATTCCCTTGTTTTCACAAAGATCATCCATCTGAGCATTCTTGAACTCCGTCCCATTATCACTCCTGATTCTTTTGATCTTTAGACCATAGATATTCTCTAGACGAGTGAACAGAACTTTCAGGTTGTCAAACGTGTCGCTTTTCTGGTGTAGGCACATGACCCATGAGAATCTTGAGTAATCATCAGTCACCACAAGACAGTATAATTCCCCAGCATGACTTTTACGCTTGACCGGACCAAATAAATCCATGTGCAAACGCTCAAGCGGTAGTTCAACGGAATTGACTTTCTTTGGTCTATGGGTTTGTTTGTGCTGCTTACCCTTTTTACAACTAATACATTTGTCATTCAAATGAAAATGTTTCACATTAACGCCTGTGACAAGTTCATTTTTCACCAACTGGTTCATCTTTTTCAAATGAATGTGTCCCATTCTCCTATGCCACATGATTGATTCTTTTTATTGTAGCCTTGGAGAGGAAACACGTGACTTGGCCATGGGTGGTCATAGCTTTGGACATATCGAGAATATACAAATTGTTTACTCTCGGTGCCTTTAGCATCACCCACTCTTTTGGAAGTTCAAAACCCGGCTTCAGGATGTAGCAAGATTTGTCGTCAAAATAAACAGAGAATTGTTTATCACAGATTTGGCTGACACTGAGTAGATTGTAATCTATCTGCTTCACATAAGATATCCGCTCAAATGTCACTACCCCATTGCTAACACTACCCTCCATCGTAATGTAACCTCCTTTATTCCCCGCAAACGCTACGTAACCTCCATTTATATTCTTGATATCAAAAAGTAGCGTGAGATCCCCTGTCATGTGTCCAGAAGCTCCACTGTCAACAATCCAGAGGCTGCTAACAGAGCCAGCTGAAGCCCCCTGCACATATCAAGTAAAACAATTAGATCTTTTGGGGGACCCAAGCCTGTTTGGTCTTGGGTCTTTGAACAGATTGTTTCAAAGAATCATTTTTCTCACAAACATCTTGGGTTTTATCAACCTTTTTCTTTTCACACTCAACTTTTCCTTTTTCAGATTGCACATTCTGTGAAGTTGAAGCACCCTCAGAACCCTTTGATGACCAAGACTGTTCAGTTCGTTTCAAGATCCGGATCTGAGATTTTAAAGTCTCAGCCGGTTTCTTTACTTCGTCCTTAAATGTTACCTTCTTGGTTACCTTCTCTGATTTAACAGAGACAGGTCCAACTGCTGGTTTGACATTAGGTTTAGCAGGAACCTTTTTGTTTTCAGCAGTTGTTTTCACCAATGGTTTCTTCAATGGTTTCTCAGTGGCTATTCGGTTGCGTTTATCATAAGTCATCGAACGATTTTCCCTCCTTTTGAAAAAGTTGTTTTGGTTATAATAAGGTGCTGGCTGAGGGAAAAACCGTCTCTGTGGATAACTATAATTTTCAACCGGACAGTCATATCTTTGCTTCATCTCCACCTCGTGCCTCTTGTGTTGTACATACGGGCAGGTGGCAAGTAAATGTCCCCTTTCCCCGCACTTAAAACACGCACGGTACTCTTCATAGTTTTCCTTGATGTTGGACTTAGAATAACTAGCAATGGGATATTGATTAACCATGCACTGTCTTCTTAAACTCTCAGGAGCTGGGTCCTTTGAGTAAGCCGGTTCAATAAAACTATTTGACTTGTCTGTTGGTTTAACGAATTGTGTGACATTAACCTTTGGGTCTTTAGAATTATCCGAATGAATTTTCTTTAAAATGGCTGGAGGAATATCATTGGTTCGTTCATGTTTTGGGAACCAAATCGTACTTTCCTGCCAGATCTTTTCAATTTTGGAATAGTTTGCAAATTGAATCGGATATTCTTCATCAGACATAATCTTATCGGAGCCTATTAGGATCTGAGTTTGATTGTTTTGATTGTTTAACTAAATATGGTAATAATGAAATGAAAATAGAATGAAAGTGCAGCGGAATAATAAACTGTTAATCAAAACAAGAGAGTAAATGTTTTCAGATCGAAAGCTTTCATTTATCTAAAAGATTACAATTGTACAATTACTCCCCCTCAGCCTGATCACACAGTGTTTGTCTGAGAGAATGTTTGTGTGTGTGATGCAATAGAACAGTACAAGCACTATTCTATTTATAGACAGACTCAAAGCACTGATGACCTAAGCTGACGTCACCTAAGACAGTGACCTCTAACAGAATAACAAACATAAACATCTGCCTATTACAAACTACTGTTACATTGAAAGCACTGATATTAAACAGCTGTTGTAGGAAAACTCTGATGGTCTTGTATCCACTGCTGGAGCCTAAGTGCTGTTGGTTCCAGCAGTGCTTTGGTCTTCAGTACTTATATCAGCAGTTGTTCTTCATCAGACCTTTGGTCAGCAGTTGTTCTTCATCAGTTGTTTATTCAGCAGTTCTTTGTATCAGCAGTTGTTGAGCAGTTGTTTGGATAGAATAGTTGTTAGGGTCAGTAGTCTTTTGGGAGAAGTAAGTTGTAAAGATTGTTTATTCAAGGATCAAACTGTTAGCATATTTTGGCTTTCTAATCATCTGTTCTTCTCCAGGTCAGCAGACCCAACAATCTCCCCCTAGAACAGATGATGCCAAAACTCAGCTTTATTTATTGATCTTTATTCCTCATCAGACTTTCTCTGATTTGACCTTTGAATTGTAATTCAAAGTTCAGAGCAAATAAGTCTTCTTCATCTCTTTCTAGGTCCAGATTTAGCAATGTTTGGTGATCTTCTGCACATAGGCTGTAAGCATCATCCATGTTGATCTTCTGAACCCTTCCATCTGACCTGAGCAATGTCAATTCATGGTTGTCTTTGTTGACTTTCCACTTTAGAATTTTTGAGTCAGTGGATTTGCTGAGCTGAAGTTTTATTCTTGATGAGTTGGGTGAAGGTGGTCTTCCAATGAGTTCTCTAAGCTTCTCTGTTGTAGGATCAGAGAAGAAATGGACTTGATTGAAGAGCCCTTCCTTGATGAATGTATCAGCAAACTTTCTTTGATCTTCCTCTGACATTTCCTTCTGTTTCTTGAACTGTCTTCTTGCAGCAGTTGTTAAGTCAGAGGTGTCAAGTAAGCTGTCCAAGGTAAAGGTCTGTTGGGGTTTCTTCATCATTGGCTCATCAGTGTAAATTGGTTTTCTTGGTAGGCTGGGATCCTTCTTCCTATTTTCTTCCAGACTTTTGTAAGTCTCAACCAACCTTAACTCAGACCATCTGGAAACTGACCTCATCTCCCCATAGTTGGCAGCTACAATCTCTTGCCTCATCCTTTTAAACTTCAAGGCTCTGACTGGGTCTCTGCCTTTGCCAAAGTTGGGAGTAGAGACTTTAGCCTTGGGGTCTTTGGTCATTTCTTCAATTCTGAGTAGTTCTTCTCTCAAAGCATGTGTAGTCCAACCATTGAACTGCTTTTTGTTTGCTTTGTAAGGCTTGGTTGCCATAATCTGTTCCAGAAGAGATTCCCTTACCTCCTTTTCCAAATCTACATTGAGAGGCATGGAGGACATGGAGTTGCTCAGGGTCTTAGCAAAATCCTCAATCCTTCTGAGTTTGCTAAGCTCTGCTGAATGGATGCCCTGAGCAGTCCTGTCATCCTTCCCTTTGCATTTCTCCTTAATGATGGCATCCACCTGTTCACCCTTGTATTTCAGATATTTATCAAGGTTGAGGGGAACAGGGAAGTTTGGGAGAGATGGGAAGGATCTTTCTGATGGATGTTCAGTATTGTAGAAGGATTGTAATTCCCCCTTGAGTAGATCAAGTTCAAGGGGATACTGAACAACCAATGGTGTAATGGTTGGTGGTGGTCTATGGGATCTGAACTTGGATGTGTGTGGTGAGAATGATGTGATTGGAATAGCTGTGATAGGAGGAGTGGATTGGGCAGTTGAGGTGGTGTTTGGTGATGTGTGTATGTTTTCATCATGTACAACAAAGGTTGATTTTCTCTTCCTTGTGTACATGATTTTTGGTGATGGTGATTTGGTAGCAGTGGTTGCATTAACATCTGTTGGCCTTTTAATAGAACCAGCAGATGTTGGGGTTTTGGCTGGTGATGTAGGTTTGGTGGTTGTTTGTTCAGGTGTGTGTGTTGGTTTGGGTACAGTGGTTTGGGAAGCAGTGTTTTGGGTAGTTTCAGTGTTTTGGGTGGCAGTGGTTTCAGTAGCAGTGGTTTTGTCAACAGAGGTGTTTAACTTAGATGGTGGTTTTCTAACATGCTTAGCAGGTCTTTTCATCCCTTTAGAGGATCCCACATCTTCAGTTTCCAGCTGTTGTTTCTTCTTGAGTTCAACCAATGATTCTGCTTTAACTTCCAAGGTGTCAGCTCTTTTCTGTTTTTCTTGAGCAACCTTTTCAGCTTCTATATTTGCAGAGTCATCTACTGCTTTATTCTTCTCAGTGATTTGTTGTGGTTGTTGCTGTTGTTGTTGTGGAGCTGATTTGGTAGACTCTGGTTTGTTGGCAGACTTGGCTTGGCCTTTTTGAGAAGGAGGACAACCAAAAGGATCTAGTTTTGGTAGCCTATCTCTGCCACTCTCCCCCTTTTTGGCATCATCAGCCGTGAAAGCATCATCAGTTTCATCCCTGAGGATGGTGGTAGGGGCAGAGCCAGTAGTCTTCAGCAGGTGGTCCTTGATGGCTTTAATATCAGCATGGGTATCTTTGTACCTTGCATCTACCATATTCCTGATCTCAGCCATGTAAGTCTCATGTGTCTGATCAGCCAGTTTTCTGTGAGCTATGATGATGGGGGAAACTGATTTCCATAACTCACTGGCTATATCAGCTGTTGATGGTTGACTCTTGGAAAGGTCTGCAATAGAGCTCAGTATAAGCTTGACATCAGATTTGATGTCAGCTACAGAGGTTTCAATTACAGAAACTCTGTCCGTCAATTCTTGGTATTTTGACCCATCTCCTAAGTTAATAGGATCATCTGAGTCCCTACCAGTGGCAGTTCTACCTGATTCAGTCCTAATAGGTGAATCAGATGCCCCTTTTTCTTGGTACTTGGGACTTCCAACTGTTTTTGGAGACACTATAGTGGCTTCAACAGTTGTTGCCTTCAAGGGAGTCTTAGCTATGTAATCACTGTCCTGATGTGAGACAGTGGTCTCTACATCAGTAGTGGCTGCTCCACTTGAAAACTCACCTAGAGTTGCATTGAACTCAGGTGGTGTAACCTCCTCTTCTGTTTGTGGGATAGCATATTGAATATTCTCAGGACCAGTCACATGTGGAAGTATACTCTCAGTGACAGGTGGAAGAGAGGAACTGGGATCTTCCTGAGATTTTTCAATTGCCTCAAACAGAGGTTGCATGGTTTGTGGGACATGATGTGATGGTGATGGTGATGGTGGAGTGACAAGAGAATTAGCCCTGGGAGAAGGGCTTGTGAACATTTGGTCAAGTGACTCAAATGTATCATGATGTGTGTCCCCTTGGCTTACAACATGATCCTTTTGAGAGGATTCATGAGGAGTTTGGTCAGGTGGAGGTATAACCAGCTGTTGTGAGGAAGTAACAACAGTGGTTTCAGGTTGCTTTTGTTGTGCAACAGAGGTTTCTTCTGGTACCTCAACATCTAGAAGCCTCACTTGTGGTTGAGTGGTGGTTTTTGTGGATGGATGTTTCTTTTTGGAAGTGGCTGGTGTGGGTTTCACAGCACTGGATGTAGTGCCATGATCACCAGGAGCAGTGGGCTCAACAACAGAGGTTTTGACAACAGTTGTTGTCTTTGTCCTCTTTGTTTGTGTTTTAGAAACTTTTGACACTTTTTCTTGGGTGCTTCCACCCAGCATTCTTGTGAAAGTTTCATCAGTTAAGCTTTTCCTTTGCATAGCCTCACCCTTTTTGAAAACTTTTTCTGGTAAGACTTTTTATAAGATTACACTAAGAATTCTTGGGTAGATAAGAAAAGCCTTGTTTGACCCAGACTTTACTGCTTTCACATTTGATACCAAGTCCATGAACAATCCCTGGGAAAGATTGAAGTCAGAGTTTGACAACATGGCATAACCCAGATATTGCATCCTTAATGGAATTTCATTAAAGGATGTGGACTTAGCAGAGACACAAAGAAGAAGAGTATGGAAGAAAAATTTCATGACTGGAGGGAAAAACTTTTTGAAAAGAGTTGATCCAGTCATCTGACCATCATACCCTCTTTCTTGGAACTCAGTGTGAAGCTCTGTTTTAGTAAAGGAATCCTTACCTGCCAGGTCATTCAGTGTGAAGGTTGTAGATATGGTTTTAGGGGTAATGACGATACTGGTTTCTCCAATTTTGGAAATAATGGAAGTAGGCTTTTTGTCTTGGAGTAGAAACTCAGCATTCAACCAAAATTCTTGGAGTGTATCAAGATAAATGGGGGCGTTAGCGGTTAAGATGGGTAAGTATTTGGAGTTTAGAAAAATGTCGATGGTGGAGTGGAATGAAGCGTTGTCATCTGTTTTAATCAGATAGGGGAGACAATTGTGGGTAGCTTTGGCTTGAAGATCCATTGTAATGGATTTCGAAGGTGAAGATGATTGAAGTTTGATGGAGGGTTTGAGAATGAAGAAGGCGGTTTTCAGTATTTTGAATACAATGAGACAGTGTAACGTCTGTTGTGGAAAAACAGGGTTTTTATAGGCTCAATGAAACCGCTGATGTGGCCAAACCTCTGCTTATATGAGCAGACGTGGCAATCATCTGATGGATGAAACATCTGGTGGAGAACAGCTGGTTTTGGCAAACAACTGATACAAACAGCTGATGGATCCAAAACCTCTGTTTTTTTTTTATAGATATAGTATAAATATATAAGGAGACAGTTGTTTTATCTGAACAGATGTTCTGAAACAGATTTTTCAACTAACAGTTGTTTTATCTGAACAGATGTTTTGAAACAGATTTTTCAACCAACAGTGGATATGAATGAAACAGTGGTTGTTTTATCTGATCAGATGTTATAAACAGATTTTTCAACCAAACAGCTATTTTTAAAAAAAAATTTGATTTTTTGAAACATTTTATTATGATTTTTTGAAAAATTTATTTGTTTAATCCATGTTTAACATACCAATTCTGGAAATCAGATTTGTAAAGGTAGATGTGTCTAAAGCTTTTGTTAACACATCTGCCAACTGATCCTCTGTTGGAACATGGTGCAAGGAAATCAAACCTTTTTCATAGCTGTCTCTGACAAAATGATGTCTTATGTCAATGTGTTTGGTTGTGGAATGAGAGACTGGATTCTTGATGATATTTTCAGCAGCTTGACTGTCCAACATGAGTGGAGTCCTAAGTGCAGTTATCCCAAAATCCAGTAGTTGATTTTGAAGCTACATGAGTTGGGCTGTACAGCTTGCAGCAGCAATGTATTCAGCTTCAGCTGTTGAGGTTGAAACAGCTGCCTGCTTTTTGCTTTGCCAGGAGACTAAGGCATTCCCTAGAAATTGGCACCCTCCTGATGTGGATTTTCTTGTGGTGTGACAGCCAGCAAAGTCACTATCTGAATAACCTGAAAGCTCAATGTTTCCATTAGCAGGATACCAGATACCAAGTGTGGCAGCACCTTTGAGGTATCTGAATATCCTTTTCACAGCAATAAGGTTTGACTTTCTGGGTGAAGCCTGGGATCTTGCACAGACACAGGTAGCAAACATAATGTCTGGCCTAGATGCAGTTAGGTACAGTAAAGACCCAATCATACATCTATAATGTGTTTGATCAACCAGTTCATCCTTGTCATCAATAGTGAGCAGCTTGACTGTACTCATGGGTGTACTACATGGCTTACTATCATTCATCTCAAATCTGGTTAATAAATTCTTTACATATTTGTTTTGGTGAATGAATGTGCCATTTTGCAGTTGTTTCACTTGAAGACCAAGAAAACACTGAAGCTCACCCATGGCACTCATCTCAAACTCTGCTGTCATGAGTTTTCTGAACTCTTCACACATTTGGTTACATGTGGATCCAAAAATGATGTCATCCACATATATTTGAACAATCATTAAGTGTTTCCCTTTCCATTTAAGAAATAATGTTTTGTCTATTTTACCTCTTGTGAAGCCAATGGATAAGAGAAATGTGGAAAGAGTTTCATACCAGGCCCTTGGTGCTTGTTTGAGTCCATACAAAGCTTTGTTGAGCTTGTAGACATAGTCAGGATGGAATGTGTCTTCAAAACCAGGTGGCTGACATACATAGACCTCCTCCTGAATTTTGCCATAAAGGAAAGCACATTTGATGTCCATCTGATACACCTTTATGTTGTGGTTGACAGCAAAGGCTAAAAAGAGTCTGATGGCTTCTAGTCTTGCTACAGGAGCAAAAGTCTCATCATAATCTATTCCTTTTTCTTGTCTGAAGCCTTGAACCACAAGCCTGGCTTTATTCTTGACAACAATACCCCTTTCATCAGTCTTGTTTTTGAAGACCCACTTTGTTCCTATAGGACAAACATCCTTAGGAAGTGGTACAAGCTCCCATACTTGTTGTCTTTTGAATTGGAGTTCTTCTTGCATGGCTTCTACCCAACTGTTGTCTTTCAGTGCCTCTTGGTACTTGACAGGTTGTGTGAGGGATAAGAAACCTGCAAAAAGACAGATATTGGAGGATTGGCTTCTTGTGAGCACACCCTCTCTGATGTTGCCAATGATTTGGTCTGGTGGATGAGCTCTTAAGTAAATAAGATCTCCTTGATATGGAACAATGGCATTTTGAGGTGATGGACAGAGGTTTGGTGACTCTGTTAGTGTAACATCTGTTGGTACTTCTGTAGTGCCATCAGATGTTTGGAATGGTAATGGAGGAATGGGTCCAAGTGGTGTGAAATTTGACTAACTTTTGTCAACAGATGATTGACTTTTGTCAACAGATGATAGATCAGTGGTTGTGAGGGGTGAAGCAGTGGTTTGCGGATAAGACTGGCCAACAGTGGTTGACACAGCTGTGGTAGAGTTTTGACAATTGTTTTGAACAGCTGCTTCCTCTGAGGCAGAATAGACTTTGTAGTGACTGGGGATCACAACATCTGTTCTGTAATCTTGCTGTGGAGACTGTGGAATACCTGCATTGTTAGCTTTAACAGTGATATCTTCAAATTTGAATTTATCTAAATCAAATAGTTCAGCAGGGTTTGCAGGGATTTTTAGAGATGAAAGTTCATTGAACTTTACATTCAGAGTTTCTTCTATTGTCTTAGTCCTTGTGTTAAACACTTTGTAGGCCTTGGCAGTAGAAGAATATCCCAGAAAATAACCACAGTCTACTTTGGCTGCAAATTTTGAAATGAAATCTTTGAGATTTAAAATGAAACATGGGTAGCCAAAGATTTTGAAGAATGAAATTAATGGTTTGATTTTGAACAAAATTTCATAAGCAGTTTTTTGATGTCTGGGGTTGATCAAAACTCTGTTTTGAACATAGCAAGCAGTGTTTACAGCTTCTGCCCAAAAGGACAGTGGCAAGCCAGAATCTGCTAGCATGGTTCTTGCAGCTTCTATAAGAGTTATATTTTTCCTCTCAACCACCCCGTTTTGTTCTGGTGTTCTTGGGATGCTGAACTGCCTCACAATCCCTTTTAACACACAGAAGTCATCCAACTCCTTATTTTTAAACTCTGTTCCATTGTCACTCCTGAAGACTTTTACTGGCAAGTCATATTGTTTTTCAACTTTGGTGACAAAGTCCTTCAATATACCTGCAGTCTCATCCTTAGAATGTAAAAAGTAAGTCCATGTAAACCTAGAAAAATCATCAACTATGACAAGACAAAATCTCTTTCTTCTTAGACTCATGATTTTAATAGGGCCAAACAAGTCCATGTGCAACAGTTGTAGACACTGACTAGTTTTGGACTCATCAATGGATTTGTAAGAGCTTTTATGTTGTTTCCCTTTTAAGCAAGAAACACAATGCTCATCACATTTAAATTCTTTTGATGGTAAACCTCTGACAAGGCTTTGTTTGGAGAGTGTGTTGATAGTATTAAGGTTGGTGTGACCCAATCTCCTATGCCACAATTCTGTCTCTTTAGTGGAGGCAGCAGAAAATAGACAGACATTTGCCATAGGATTGTCCTTTAACATATCAACAACATACACATTGCCACTTCTATGAGCAACAAGTTGTGCTTTGCTCTCAGCAATAATGGTATCAATCTTTTTCACCACTTCTGGCCCAATAATCTTACAAGTTTTCTTTGTGAAAAATGAGCCATAACCCTTGTCACTCATTTGTGAAACACTTAGAAGGTTAAACTTGAGATTATCAATAAGATTGACATTTTCAAACTTAAGTTTTCCAGCTTGTACAGTCCCTGAACCCAACACCTTACCTTTAGAATCATTACCAAAGGATATATCACCCCCTCCATGAGCCAAGAAGTCCAGAAGAAGGGCTCTACATCCTGTCATGTGCCTGGAGCCTCCACTATCTACATACCAAAGACTATCTAAACAAGTAGAAGCTCCCTACACATCAGTAAATGATTAGTTTTGGTGAGTGTCCAAAGCCAGTTTGGCTTTGGATGGGTCCTCAGACCTTTAAGACTCAAGCTTTGGAAGGTGATAAGTGGTTTGGACCAATTTCTGAATTAAGGTCAACAACTGCTGCTGACCATTTGCCAGTGCTTGGATGTCAACACTTGGGGCAGCAGTTGTTTGATCACTTCCTGACAGATGATAATACCCATATGGATTTCTGTTCACTCTTGGTTTAGAGGGTCTTTTTGGCTCCTCATAAACATGTGGCAGACTGTGACATGGAGGTTGACCATAACCTCTTGGGTATTTGCTTGTGGGTGGAGCATCTGTTACTTGGACATCTCTAGAAGCAGATGTTTCAAGCCTTTTTGTAACAGATGTTTGGACAGGGGTGAAGGTCTGTTTGGGCTTTCCTTTTGAAGTACTAACCACAGGGTTTGCAAGAGTTTTAGCTTTGTATTCTTGTATTTTAACATCAAAATTTTTGAGATACAAGCACTCTTTGGTCTTGTGATTCTTTTTCCCACATATTGAGCATGTGGCTTTGGAATCACATTCAATTGTTCCTTTGTTAATGTCATATGCTTTTAGAAGAAAATAGTTTTTGGTGACATGATTCTTCTTTTCACAAAAATCACAGAACAAGTTGACAGTCTTTTCTTTCTTCTTCCCCTTTTCAGCCTTCTTTTTCAGCAGATGTTTGAGCATCTGCTGGAAGATTTTTCAGGGGAATGACTTTAGCCAAGGGAATGACCTTTGCCTGAGGAGATGTCTTTCCCTCAGGTGTTTTGAAATCAACAGGTTTAAAATTCTCAAGAGTATCACACTCATCAGACCAAGTAGGTTTAAATTCATACTTTTCAAGTTCAGTAAAAGATGAGGAACCTTCTGGTTTTTCAAGAACAATTTTCTTACCATTTGGTTCAGTGATTTTAATCTCTTGACCCTGCAGGTTTGTTGGTATTACCTCAACAGACTTTTGACTCTTTTTATCAGTGTTTTCAAAAGCTGGAGCAGTGGTTTCAAAACCAAAGCCAAACTTCACATGACTTTTAATTTGTTTATTGAGTAACATTTCAAAACCTCTACATGATTCCACCCATTTCTCACATTCAACTTGGGTGGACTCTAGCTCACTTTTACAACTTTGATATTTTGCTATCATAGTTTGGAGCTGGTCTTTGGTTATGGTTGCTTCATGTTTTAAGCTGCTTATTTCAGATTCTTTTGCTGTTAAACTTGTTTTTAAATCTTTTGTAAGTTTTTCAAATTTAACTTCATCATCCAAAATTTTCTTTCTAAGGTTTTCATTCACCTCTTTGATGTTAGCAAATGCTATTACACATTTGTCAGAACACAACTCTTTAAGAATTTGAGGAGATACCTTAGCAGCAGCCATCAAAGCACAATCACACTTGCACTCACAGTCATCAGATGCACCCCAGGGGTCTGTGAGATTCACAACCTCTTCTACAGGTTTTTCACCTGTAACAACTTCACTAACAACATCATCAGTCACAACATCAGATTTAGTTACCACCTCCTCAGATTCTATCTCATCCACCATGGCCATGAAACAAAAATTTTCTGGTTCATTTTCAGCTTTGGCAACTAGTGCAAAATTTTCATCTGTTAGCTCATCAGGTAGACTGCTCCAATCAACAAAGCCTTGTGTAAAGAAGCTCTGTTGACTGGTCTCTGCAGGAGCAGAGGATGGAGCAACAGTCGTTTGCACAGGTGCTTGAGCAACAGGTGTTTGCACATAGTGGATCTGAGAAACAGTGGTTTGGACATACTGGACAGGAACAGTGTTTGAAGACTGTGCAAAATGAGCAGTGTTTTGCACATTTGGTCCAGGGGCATTATAGGAATTCTGATAAGTGTTGGTCTGTGGTCTTTGATTTGGGTAGGTTATCATAGGTGTACCATGTTGACCCCTACATTCCCTAGCAAAATGACCAAGTCTATGACATTTGTAACACTTTATCCTTGATTTATCCAACCCAACCTTAGATCTGCCAGTCAACCCTGGAAACCTTCTCCCAGTTTTCTTGTAAAAATTATTAGTTCTTACACTGAGAAGGGCCAATTGGTGCATAATGTCCATTTCTTCCAAATCATCAGGGTCAAAGTATTTCAGGTCATCATACTCAAAGGATATATTGTCAGATGCCTGGATATCACCACCACTTGCTGTGAAAGCATAGTTTGGTGAATAAGAATCAGAGTTAAAACCTGAGTTAAAACCTGAAGTTATGTCAATGAAATGATCATAACTCTGATCCTTAGTGTTTCCAGGCACCTCATCATGACCCAAAAGTGCTGTATTCCCAAATACATAGTCATCAGACACTTTTCCAGAGTCCTGGAGCTTCTTTTTCTGGTTAAGCTCTCTCTCATAGGTCAAGAGCTTACCATGAAGCTGGGTCAGTGATAGGTCTTTAAATCCAATTGAGTTTCTCATCACAATAGCAATAGTGTCCCATTTGTCAGGTAATGATCTTAAAAACCTATGGTTCAAGGTTGAATGAGGGTAAGTAAGACCAACCAATTTTAGTTCACTAATTAAGCAATTAAACCTCTCAAACTGTTGAGTTAATGACTCTCCTTTGACATGACTGAATGTTTCATATTGTTGGTTAAGTATTTCACGATTGTTTTCAATAACCTCCTCAGTCCCACCAAACAGTTCTTTCAGTGCATCCCACAACTCCTTTGCACTGTTACAGTGTAACAACCCAGCATATATGTCATTGGGTAGAGCCATGGCCACAATACTGAAGGCCTTAGCATCTAGCTCAATTTTCTGAAAATCCTGGTCGGAGTAGTTTTCAAGTTTCTTTGGCTCAAACACATTGGGATCTTCAGTACTCGGCACAGTCGGAACATGTGGTCCGAAGATAACCGACTTCCAACACCCAGTGTTTTGTTGAGCTAGAACATGGCTCAACCGACGTTGCCAGATATTGTATTCAGATCTGACAAGCATCGGTGGCTTGTTGTTCGTGCCAGTGTTATGTGGATCGTGATTGATTGAAGCCATTCTCTGATTTTTCAAAAAACAAAGTCTGTTTAAAAACGGTTGAAACGAAATTAAACTATCACTCTGTTTTCAATCCAACAGACAAACGATATCAATATTTGTGAGCTGATTATTAAATTGATTTGTTAGATCGAATTTAATTGACCAAGCTCTGATACCAATTATTAGGATCTGAGTTTGATTGTTTTGATTGTTTAACTAAATATGGTAATAATGAAATGAAAATAGAATGAAAGTGCAGCGGAATAATAAACTGTTAATCAAAACAAGAGAGTAAATGTTTTCAGATCGAAAGCTTTCATTTATCTAAAAGATTACAATCGTACAATTACTCCCCCTCAGCCTGATCACACAGTGTTTGTCTGAGAGAATGTTTGTGTGTGTGATGCAATAGAACAGTACAAGCACTGTTCTATTTATAGACAGACTCAAAGCACTGATGACCAAAGCTGACGTCACCTAAGACAGTGACCTCTAACAGAATAACAAACATAAACATCTGCCTATTACAAACTACTGTTACATTGAAAGCACTGATATTAAACAGCTGTTGTAGGAAAACTCTGATGGTCTTGTATCCACTGCTGGAGCCTAAGTGCTGTTGGTTCCAGCAGTGCTTTGGTCTTCAGTACTTATATCAGCAGTTGTTCTTCATCAGACCTTTGGTCAGCAGTTGTTCTTCATCAGTTGTTTATTCAGCAGTTCTTTGTATCAGCAGTTGTTGAGCAGTTGTTTGGATAGAACAGTTGTTAAGGTCAGCAGTCTTTTGGGAGAAGTAAGTTGTAAAGACTGTTTATTCAAGGATCAAACTGTTAGCATATTTTGGCTTTCTAATCATCTGTTCTTCTCCAGGTCAGCAGACCCAACAGAGCCTTGCATCCGATAGAAAACTTTCACAGGTTTATCAAACGATTCGTTTTTCACTTCATTTGACTTTTCGATTTTATTTTCAACTTTCTTAACCACTTTCTTTTCAACATTTTTATCAACAGACTTCTCAACTTTCTTAGCAACATTCTTTGCTGATTGATTCTTTCTGTGTGCATTAGCCATGGGATGGACAATCTAAGATGGTGAGACCGATTCAGTAGTGATGATGTGATTTTCATCAGGAATATCACTCACTTTCTCAACAACCGTCTCAGACTGTTCATCTTCTTCATCAGAATCATCAGCAGCTACCACACCTTCATTGTTTCCCAGAACAGGTCTAACATCAGAATACGGGTCTCCGACACTGGATGTGTTGGACTCGTTATTTGATGTGGAGTCAGATTTGACTAAGCTCTCCAGTGCTATCGCATGCAAATTATGATTTTCGAACAACACCGGAGATGGGACCGCTTTGTAGTTTGCACTACTCAACTGTGAAGGTTCTTCTATGATGTGGTCAACTACATAAGCAATGTGCTTATAGCTCTCTAACTTTTTGTTCACTTTTCAGCGAAGCACTTGATGGTGGCCATTTCTAACTTTGTGTTTTCCAAATCATTTATATAGTTGTTAATGGCAAGTTGCTTTAAACCTAATGTCTTTTTCAAATCAGAGACATCCTTTTTGTAACCATCAAGTACTTTGTTGAATTCTTTTGATTCCTTTTGATAAGTTTGACAGTTTATTTTAGCACTCTCAAGTTGTACCTTGAGTTGCTTATTTTCTTCTGTCAATCTATCAATATCAGAACATTTATCACAAACTTTAGATTTAGATTGAGATTCAGTACTTACCGGTTAGGTGGTTCTGTCATTGCCATCAGTGCGAAATGAGCTTCCTTCCCTGCAAAGAATTTTGAGTAATCAATCTTTGTGCAGGCATCATCCACCATGCACGACTTGCGGGTCATTAGGAAATCTGCTTCAGCTAGTAACTGATCAATGTCATCATCTAGTGAGTTCACACTAGCTTCCGAGTCAGAATCACTTTCCATGTCCGAGTAAGCCGAATCATATTGCTCTCCAACATCTGTGACCGAATCAAGAATCATTCCAGACTTCTTGTCTTCACACTCATCATTCACATCCTCATTCAACTCTTCTATTTTCAACTCCGCCAACTTTTCTGTCACAAAATCTTCTTAAATCTCCACATGTTCATCCAAACTCATCTTTTGTGCCACACAAGCCACATTTCCTGTAGTAATCTCTTCCACTCCTAATTGCATACCCGTCCAATCAAAACCCTCATCTTTTTGGATCATAAGTGCTTGGTATTTATTTTCAGTTTGGGTTTGGGTTTGAGTGTTAGGTGTAGAGATTGGAATAATGGTTCGGTTTGAATTCTATTGTGTTTGGTTTTGAGATGTGGATTGTCTAGTATTGGTATTTTGTTGTGTGTTTTGACGGTTCTGGTAGTTGTTTTGAGGTTGAAAGCTAGAGATGTTGGGACTGTTGTATGATACCTGGTTTTGGTTTTGGTTTTGTCGGTTTTGGTAGCTTGAGTTGAACGGATTTCGATTACCTTGTTGAGCCGGCTGTGTACACTCTCTCTTGAAATGACCCTTCTCACCACAATTAAAACATGTGACCTTGGCTTTGTTAAAGCCATAAGTGGTGTTTGGAGAAGTAGAAATGTCAGTTCTCCCTGTTTTCTGAATAAAATCAGTGGCTCTTCTCATGATGCTAGCAAACGCCCACTGTATATCCATAAGCTCCATTTCCTCTTTGTCGATTTGTGCATAGTCCTCATTGGTTAGATTGTTGTTCCCAATCTGACTAGCAACTAAACCATTGTATGAGGCAACCATTGCAGATACTAATGCTACATGCTGTTGAGCAATCTCAACAGTAATATTGTTAAGGTTAGAAGTCTCCAACACAATCGGACTTTGGTTTGATTGTGTTTGAGTGATCTGCATTTGGTTCATGTGAGGATTATATGGTTGTTGTTGAGATTGGCTGGCAGTGTAACAGGCAGCTTGTTGCATAGGTGAAAAAGGTGGGATGAAATTAGGTGTTTGATAAGATTGTGGTGTATATGATGAAGTTTGAGCAAGATAATTGATTGGTGCTTTGGTGGGTTCAACAACATTAGATACACAAGAAATATGAGGTGCAACATTTGAAGTAGAGCTGGAAGTAGAATGGGAAGTAGATGTACCACTGACATACAACTCAGGGTTCTGTGGAATCTGTGCTCTCTTTGCTTTCCTCTTCTCCTCCATCTCTTTGTTCTCCAGTTTTTGTATGAACTCATTGATAGTTCAATACTGGTATGCATCTTTTTCTTTTAACACTTCAATGTGTTGGTTCCAATATGGTGGTAAAGCATCAACAAATTTATCCACCAGTTTAGACATAGGTATGCAAATCTCGTAGCTCGAGAGCTCTGTGAGCAAGTGGCAATACCTTGGAACCAATTCTTTTAAAGTCTCGTTACCCATGTAACTAAAATTCTCGAACTCTTTGTGAAGCTCTTCCATTCTTAGCTTCCTAGTCTTCTCGTTACCATCATGTCTGTTTTTCAGCATATCCCACAATTGTTTTGAAGTAGTACACGATCCAAACTGATGCAGCAAGTCAGTGTTGATCGCCTGAGATAATTGAGAAAACACCTTTTTCTCGATCGCGAATTTCTTCTTCTCATCATCACCCAAGTTCTCCAATGGTATAGGTTCACCAGTGTTCTCCAGAATAGGAGCAACATACCCTTTCACTATCATCTGCCATGCCTCGGCTCCCTCTAAGCCTTGTCCCTCCACATGTATCTTGAACTTGGTCTTCCACGTGTTATACTCAATCATATCCATGAGCTTTGGTGGACGATTTCCACTACCTGATGATAGATCCTGAATGAGTGTAGATATGGCACTGGTTGTCTGTGAGGGAACGGCAGCTGCTGCTACTCCCCAATAGTCGCCAATTGGTTGCTGTAGTGGTTGCACAACTTGCTGAGGAATAGAACTAGTCATAGCCATGTAGTTGATTGGCTGAGATGGTTGACTAGACTTCTGGGCTGCAACTGTCCATGTATCTCTGGTTGTTTGCTGCTGTGGTGCTGGATTAGGTCTTGGTGTAGTTGGAAAGTTCCACATCTTAACCTTCTGTAAATGTTCAAACACGAAAATATTAGAAAAGTTTTAAAAACAGATTCTACCTTCGCACTAACGTTTGGTCGAATGAGTAAAATCCCTCTCCTTCGACCGTTTATACAAGTACGAATGTGGAAGACAACAATACTCTAACACTTTCGACCCTTTGAACTCTCTTTCGACCGTTTGTTCCCTCCTTCGACCTTACGACTGATCGAATGAAACTCTATTGGTCGAATGTACAACAATAAGCTATGAAACTCTACGTTCGACCACTAAATCACCACCTTCGACCAAAAATCCACTCGTTCGATCAAAATAACTCACACATTCGACCGTTCTCCCTAGGTTCGACCCTGCTCTTTCAAAAATGGTTATTCTTTTGAAAAATCAGTTAATTTTGATCAAGTTTATCAAATGCTAATAGATTTTGATGATTTTAATCAGGTTTTGATCCGGATTTGATTTGGAACAAGTTTATCAAAGAGAATTATCCATTTTAACCATGAAAACAAGCTCTAATCAATCAAAAGCTCATCAAATCAGTTTGTTCTTTGAAAACAGAAACTTTTTGACCAAAATTGGGTCCAAATCAGCTGAGAAACTATCAATTTGTGGTTGTTTGATCCAGAATGGCTCTGATACCACTTTGTATGTGCTAAAGGATCGACAAATCTACAAAGACATGATCAAACAAGTTTGATTTAGGTGCGGAAACCCTAAACCAATCACAAAATGATAATCAATCAGATCAAAACAAACAAATCATCATTCAAAGCTTTTCTCATTAATAAACAACTCAATTACACGTTAATTTGATCAAAACATTAAAGACAAGACGTGAATTAAGCTTAACAAAAACTCTAGGGAGAGACACTGAAAATGGAGGGAACAAAAAAGACTGAATTACATTCAAAAAATAAGCTCGACCTATTTATAGGCCTGCACATTCGCCCATCACGTAAGTGCGAATGTGCAGGTTCGACCCAATCAACCGGTCGAACCAGCAATACATAACAAACTAACTCTACATTCGCCTCATGTCTCTCCTTCGCACATATTTCCTCCTTTGCACCTATCCATTCCTTCCTTCGCCTATATTCAAACTCCTTCGCCCATTCGACAAACATCATTAACATATGTTTATTGTAAATCCAAAGCATTAGTCGCACAATAATGCATCTACAATCATACCAGCCTCATCTTGTTTATTCCTAAAAACCCATCTTGTGCCAATTGGTTGCTTGTTTGGTGGTAAGGGACAGATTTCCCAAACCTGTTGTTTTTTGAATTGAAGCAACTCATCTTGCATGGCTTGTACCCAGTTGTTTTCTTTGAGGGCTTCTTGGTAGTTTTTAGGTTCCATCTGAGAAATAAATGCTGTGAAGAAGCAAAAGTTAGAAAGCTGGTTTCTTGTAAGAACACCTGATGCAATATCACCCATGATTTGTTCAAGTGGATGATCTTTGTGTTCAATCAGTTGTTGTAAACCACTGACAGGTGTAGGTGGCTCTTGTACTTCATCAAACAAACCACTGAGGTTTATAATGTCTGGTTCAGCAGTTTCAGTATCTTCAGTAGTTTTAGGTGCTGAAGCAGATGTTTGAGTTTGTACATCAGCAGTTCTTGAATTAGAAGTTTGTGAAACTTCTGATGGTTTGGAAGTTGACTTAATGACTGTCTGAGGAGTCCATGGTGCTGTATCCTCATCATCAAACCTTTGATCACCATAATAAGTAGGTTTAGATGAAGTAACAGTCTTTTCAGGTCCAAAATGGAATCTGTCAAGATCAAAAACTTTAGCAGGATGTGCTGGAATAAGAGTGTGTTTTGACTCATTGAA